>BMAO01005992.1:0-315853 GCA_019973975.1 Trichonephila clavata | reverse complement strand
GAAAAGGGGAAGGGAAAAGGGGATGCAAAGGAAATAGTTTCCATCGCTTTGTGCAAGCCGTCAAATGGATTTGCATATTTCAATTGGAAATCCTTCTACCAGAGTCCAGTGTTTGACATCCGGGAAATTGGAAGGAAATGTACCCTGAGTGTTGAGTGCTATGCCCTATGTTGAAGGAAGGATTTCTGAAGATGGAGTGCTAGAGCTTGCTTTAAATCCTTGAGTTAATTCCTCATGGGTGGATTTGGTTATGACATGGAATCTGGATTATGGATGTAGACGTGTGCTAAAGAATAAGAATGAAACTTTATGAGGATAACAGAGTTTCTCAGCTATGATTAAGGATTCAACTTTGTTCAATCAACAAATGTGGATTGAAAAGAAATAACGGGATATTTATTTGTATTTACATAAAGAATATTAAAAGATAAATTTTTTAAATGCTTAAAATAAATGAATTTAATTATGCTTATCTGAGACTTTTAAGCATTATATTTATAAGTATTAATAATAAGATATTTAAATATGACTTTTTTGCATAATATATGATCCACTAATTAATTTAGGTCCAACTAGGTTCGGAGACCAATTTTTTAAAAATTGATTTTCAGAATATAATTTATTGTTTTATGAACATAAATAGGCTTAAAAAGTCAGAGTATTATATAAATATCATGTATTGCCCTTTGTTTTTGAAAAAAAAAATTTTTTACGAAATTTTAGCAAAATATATAAAGTTAAGAAAAACGCCATAAATAAAAAAATTGCACATTTGCAATTTTAATTTCATAATATATTTCTTGATCCCTCTGAAGTGTCACAATCGCGGATAAAAAATATTTTAAGAAATAAATATTTTGTTGCATTCAAATTGGATGATAATGATTTTACTGCATATTTTAAGATAAATGCCTGTAAAATATGATGAAATGTAGGTGTCTTAAAACCTGTGGTTTGTTACACTCTGAAGGGCCCATAACATATAGGTACAATTTCATCGAATTTGATTGGATTGTTTTGGAGATATCCCGTTTTTCGTACACAAATTATCGTAAAAATTTCATTTTTCAAAAAACGCATTAAAAAATATTTTATAGGTTTGATAAAGTAAATGCTATAAAAACATATTTAAAAAAACCTCAAGTTTTATGTGTTAGTCCTTCTTCCTCAATAATTATATTTCCTTTTTTTCTTATAGCCCAAACATTACCAAACATCAAACACCTAAAAGGCACTTTTTCAACCTAGTCGAATACCTTAAAATGCAATTCTTATCTTAAATTTAAAAAGATATGTAAGTATTTAGGTAATGAAAAGCATTATTCCTGAAGTATATTTGTAAATTTAAGAATTATGTTTAAGATTTTTTTAAATCAGTTTTATACATAGCATTTACTCGAATCTAAGCCGTACAATTTTCCCAGTGTTAATGCTTCTGAAAATCGGGTGCGGCGTAGAATCGTTGGCAAAACTTTGGTCGGATTGCAGAAATTGAGTTTCCATCCGCTTCAAAAAGAAAAGTATAATTGTTCATTCTGGTCACTTGCATTTATGACTTATCCCATTCCACAGTTTATTTTCAGTATGCAATCTATCCTAAACATTGTTGTCTGCTCGCATTTAGGAAATTTTTTTGTGACGCTTTCTTTTAAACACCTAAACATCAAAGAATCGACAATAGCATCAAGGCGAGTTCACTATGACACAGGTTTGAGAATAGGGGCATTTTTATATGCAGAAATAAAAGAAACAGAACAGCATCACTGAAAATTTGACATGGATGAAACAAATATACATCAATGACATAAGAAAATGATATAATGTATGCTTGTAGATGTTCACAGTCTTTAATAATTATTTTACATTCTTATATCACATTCTTTTAGAAAAACGTTGCATAACAAATGCATTGGATAGCACGGAAGACGACACCGTGTGGGAAAATGTCGACTCCGACAGCAATTCCTATGTCAACTGTTGCAATGGAGTGACGAATCATTTTTGAAACAATACTGACGGTTACAGCAATTATAGATCCACGTATGTATTTGAAAGTTTTAGATAATGGTAAAATAAATTAATTATCACCCAGTGCTTCTCAAAGTTACAATATTTGAGACCGACAATATTTAATCATCTTTTTCGTCACCTCCCCCATACAATAACAATGCATTCAATTCAATAATACTATACATTGACATTAAAGCTACAATACGACTTTAACCTCTTAATATCCACCGGCATATATAGACGTCTCTCTCAGCCAGTGTCAATTGCCCCGGACGTATATATACGTCTTTTAAAGTACGATCTTTTTGTGCACTGCTATCCATGAAATTATTCCGAAGGCTTTGGAATGCAATAAAAGGCCCTTGATAATTCTTGAAGTATTTACTTATTTCAGGGGCATTAGGGACGAATCACGTAATTTTAGTTGGAAGTTAAGGGATTAATTCTAAACCGTACTAATTATCAAGATAAGTGTTAATTTTTGGATATAACTTTATATATAACAATCCCATGGGGTCACTGGTAGTCATTTAACTTGTTCTTAACTTAGTATTGTTCTATTAAGCATAAAAAACGTTGTGTGGTACTGATACATTTATAAGTGTATTATATCAGTGTAAATGTGTATTTTATTTTTTTGTCAGGAAGTATTTTTTTTGTTTACTTTCAGTAAATGAATAATTTTTTAATCATCTTTTGTTTTCAGCTTTTCAATATGCTCGTGCCCCTTGCAAAGTTGTCACCGCCCCTTAGGGGATCGCGCCCCCAGTATAAGAAAAGTGTATTAACCCCTTATTATTTCCCATAAAATTTTGTTTTAAATTTCCTAAGTATGAGATATTATTCAGCCTTAACAAATTTCTTTACTTCTTATCAAAAATGTGTAAAGAATTGGGGGTGTGGCTTAGAATCGATGGCTGCTAAGATTAGAGTAAATATGGTACTTACACTTTTAGAAATTCTATCATCAATTACATTTGCATTAATATATTATATATTAAATTGTAATCAATAATTAAATCAAGAAATGAGATGATATAAATAAATAAACGAGTATTTGAACTATAGAATTGTGAATTTTAATACTTAAAATCTCTCTCTCTCCTTCTAAAATGCACTTAAACTTCTATACTTCCATTTGAAGTAAAACCAATATATTCTTAAATGATGATAGCGAATGTTTTACATAAGAAGAACGGATTAATATCTTTTATAAAAGTATTTCTAAATATTTCCCTATAAAATTGTCTCTGAGTGAGAATAAACTAGATTTTTTTCTACACTTTTGTGAGAAGTTTGTTCTTTTGCCCATAAATACAAAATTTTTGAAATTTAAATGATAATTATTTTTACCAATGACATTTTTTATAATTAAGGTCCTATTGTAGCTTCAACGTCAAAGTACATCATTATTACATTTAATAAATTATTATTGTATTGGGGGAGGATGGTGCAATGAAAAAGGATTGAAAATTGATTGCAATTGAAAGTTTGACCAGTAGTGCTTTTTAGTGCAGAGTTAGTGAACATTCACTCATGCATTGAATAAGAGAGTTTCTACAGCTAGACTGCTAGTTTAAAGAAATTTTAGTCTTCGAGTTGGTATTAATTTTTCAAATAAAACATTGCTATTTCAAAATTTACATTGTAAAACTACATTTACACTATCTATAGCTGTTCACATTTATTTGAAATCATTCTTACCTTTCACTTTTTTCTTCGTAATCGAAATAAGACATAAAATACAGAAGAGAGAAAAAACTGCTGTTCTTATCTTTTTCTACCCGACTCAAAATAACTCTTGTCTCATCTCTTTCTTGTTAAGAGGACATATTTTTTTTCCGACTCAAGATGATGTCACTTTATTTCTTATCTGTCGAGCTTCAAAATGTCGGAAACTAAGTCAAGCGATTGAGAGAAAAACAAAACTCTGGGAAAATAAAAAGAATTTACTTGTGTGATTCCTACATCGGAAAAAAGAAAGAAAAAATTAATAAATTTTGGGTTTACTAAATTGAATATATAAATGTTTCATTTCCTCAGTGTTCCTTACATGTAACTCAATTTTATAAGGAAAGGAAATATTTTGATAAATATTTCTTTACTTATAAAAGAATAAGTGATGATATTATATATATATATATATCTATGCTGAGATTTGATATCGGGATATCGTTTTGAAAAAAGAGGAAAAAACTTGTTTGTTAGAAAAGAATAAAATAAAACAAGTATCGTTTATAGAAAAAAATCTGTCACGGGTTGTATCCACGGAAAATCGACAGTGACGCTGTAACTTTCAATTTGTCCAGAATTTGTTTTTTTTTTCATTTAAGATAAATGAATTTTATCCAACACCTTAGTATCTTTAGTACTTTTCATCTTGAAAACTTAAGTGATGGATTAAGTTTTAAATTTATTTTGCCATTAATTTTAAAAATAAATACATCGTTTTAAGACGAAGAGGTATAACTGAATAATCAAAGTATAAGGGTTGCTCAAATGAAATTGAACACATGCATTGCATTTTAATGAGTGCTGCTGTAGCAGAGATATCAAACACTGACACGAAGGATGGTAAGAAGTTGGACGGATCTATACGCGTCCTCTTAGGAATTCCTTTTTTTCGAGACTTTAGGACTCCTTGTGTGCCAACAAGTATAACACAAGGCTTAAAAACGTAAGTCAATACTCAATCAATAGTGGTAGGATGTTTCAAATACAGAGATAAAAGCACAGAGGGGAATCAAAAGGTAAAAAGAAACAAGAATGGATGCAATACAATAAACACAGAACAAAATACAAGAATGCTCACATGCAGAAACGGAGACGGTCAGTAATTAAAATTATACAATGGTGAAGGTTTGGAATTGCATTGTGATCAGAATAAGATTTTCAAAATACAAATGCATAAAAGCATACATACACAAAAATACTTAAAAATATAAACACACAATATATACATATATATATACGCACTGCAAATACAACATATAAAAATAAATTTATAGCAAATACACACACAACAATAATAATAAAAAAAATAAAAAAATTTACAATTACAATCTAAACAATACGAATATTCTTTCACCGACTTTCCCGAAGAGAAAAAACGTGATTATGCAATTAATTTAATATATATTCTGTATTTGCGAGAGTTAGTGAAGTGAGAATCGAAGACTAGTAAAGAGAGAATTGAAGTTTACTGAAGTGAGGATAGCTCGGATGTGAAGTGAATTAATGAGAAGGGAGCAATGGGGCAGAAGTACGTAACAGTGTAGGATGTGTGAAGTTGGAATCTCTAAGAAGTGCTCAAGGCAACTATTAGTGTTCAAGGCCTTGTCTTACGGACAAAGAATTGCAAGAGTTCAGGTATTTTGCTCATATTTTAAGTAGAAGTACAGAGTTAAATTGATACACACATCCGAGGTAAAAACGAGTTTGTATAAGTTACCGTAGGAATATATTTGAATGATTGGATATATTATCCCTACGCTATCTTGTCTCACCCTAGTCCTTTAAGTGTTGATCAAATTTATCTTAATTGAATTATTATTGTGTCTGGGTTGAATATTGTGACAAATAAACAATTATATTGAATTATGTCGTCTGATCAATTAGTTCCTCCAACACATCTAGCCGGGTTAGAGGGAAGAAGGAATTATAATTCCTTTTAAAGTGCACACTGCATACGGTGATTAACAATGAAACCTATGAGTGGTAGAGAAAATTAATCGAAAGTAAAGTCGTGTCATATAATGATGCGTCCAGATTGGAACAATGTGTGGTTGTACGGTTTCTGATTACAGGAGGCGAGTTTAATGGAGACATTTATTGATAGTCTAGGGCGAGCACTGTTTAAATAGAACGTCTTGGAATAGTGACAAAGTTTTGGAGAAGGGCAATAAACGAATTCGGATCTCCATGACAATATCCGTTCATCCGTTTTCCGTGAAACCAAGACGACTTAAAAAAAATCTGTTGGGAAATGTTAGAACAACCACTGTAGAGTCCAGATTTGTCATCCTGCGACTTCTAGACCCTTAGGTCCCTTAGGATAGTGTTACATTTCCATTTGAATGACGAAGTGAAGGAAAATGGGTAGGACTTCCTCAAAAAACAACCACGTTCTGTACAGAGTGAAGACATAGATCTGTTGTCGAAACGATAGGACATGTGGTACAACCCCCAGAGCGATTTCTTTTGATTTCCAATAAAATCAGTCTTTTTATTGAACTTGTCATCTGAGCACACCTTATATAATGTTTATGAATATGTTTGTTATCTTTTGAAATCTCACGAAATTTTATTGTTTTATAAATTACTGGTTGAGGGTTCAAATTTTTATAAATTTTAATTTTTTGCAGTACTTTGATTTCCTAATAAATTTATTTTTTCTAAGAGCCTTTTTTAAATACTATTAGTCTATTGATAGCAATGTTACTTTGAATAAAAGTAATTGAAATAGTTGTTGAATTCTAAAATAAATTTCTTTATGATAAAATTTCTTTCTGTAAAAATATATAATTAGTATTCAACTAAAATTATTGCGTCTACTAGTATTTCAAATTTGTTATTGTTCATTTTATAGCCTGAATTGTTTTAAAACAATTTAGTGCTTCTTTCCTACCTAGTGAAAGAAACGCTTTCTACTATATGGAAAGAAAAAAGTTATTTTGAAAACATTATATCTGAAAATTCCATGTTTCAATATGAATTTTCTTTGCACCCATGGTTTTTAAACTACTGTATCCTAATTTCTTGAAAAAAATACGTGAAAATAATTTAAGAAAACTATTTTCCCAGAATATTCTCAACACACTCACTTTGTACCTACGCAAATAAAAAAGTTCATATTCAAAGCAGTAATGAATGCTACAAGCTGTCAGATTGAGAGCACTAATGAATGCGTAAAATTATCAGAATGAATGTAGAGAGAGAAGAGTACTTTTCTTCATTATGAGGTTATCATTTCTTTCTTTTTTGTAATAAGACACGTATTCTGTAATGCTAGACGCTTTTCCATAATATTATACGCGTATTGTGTAAAATTACTCACATATTTTTTAGTGCAAATACCTTTTTAATATATCAAATAAATAGATGCATCAAAAAAACTCGCTTCTGTAAGAAAAAAATCGAAAAACTTTAATAATTCGATCTGATCAAAAATAAAAAGCTTTGTTTCATTAAAAATATTTAGAAACAAAATGTTTTTGAAAATTTCTGTTGAAATACATCACATTTCGAATACTTATTAAACATTGGATCATAGAAGAAAAATCAACTGGCAATTTTTGGTAAGGTTGATCACTCTGCCCTCTTTCCAAATTTCAGCTATCACTCGACTAATGTTTTAAAATATTTCTTTATGTATTAAATGTAAATACCTGACTGATTTAATTTCATATATATCACTTAACATATCATATAATCACATAACAGCATATATATCACTTTCATGATTTGTAAGCCTAAAACTGTATAGTCTTAAGAATTTTCAATTAAAATGTAATTTAAACCCAACTTGTTTTTTGTTCCAAAAGCTTCTGCATTTAAATGAAAAAAAAAATTTATTTGTGCTTTCCGTCTTGTACTTTATAAAACTTGGAATGAACCATGTGATAAGCACATTGCACTTAAGTCTACGAAGAAAAGGCATATATAAGAAATGTTTAAAAATCAATGCTTTATGGGTATTTTTTTTTCACTTTTCCCTCAAAAACCATTTTAACACCATGTATTAAAAGTATTCCAACTGAATTTCTAAGAAAATAAATCGATTCTATTTCTTTCGAAGTTCCTTTTGTATACTCGTTGAGTGCTGTAGGATATTATCAATAAAATAAATTATTGAAATTTACTCTTCCATTTCAAAACCAATTTCTTTGCTTAGATGAAAAGAGACTCCATCGAAGGAATAAGAAAGCTATGTGAAAATTGAATAAATGTTTTCCTTTTTAGCATTCTTCCATCCTGTTGAAAACTTTCAGATTTACTTATTTAATATTTGAAAATATTTTGCATTTTTGTTCGTCTGTATGAAATACGACAGACAGCTGATATTTTGGTCGATAAGTTTTTCATTTTATCTTAACAAAATATTTATAAGCACTTAGGAAATTTTTTTTGACTGAGCATACAACCTGGTGATTTGAATACATATCCTGAACTAAAAATTCCTTAAAACTCACTTTGCATTATGACTTTTTCTTCTCTTTTTATGCTAAATTGAGCAAAAGTATGCTAGGAATTGAATCATTGTGATCTCTTTCTGCGAATTCTGGAATACTAAAAACATGTAAACTGTGTAAAATTGCATATTTTTTGTAATCTGAATGAAAACTGTTTTGATTTATAGTGGCGTGGGGATGTCGGAAAGATTGTCACAGTATGCATTCATTCAATTTAAATTTAAAAATTTCTTAAATTTAATTTTATTAAAAATGAATTCAGGATATTCTTTATTAAAAGCTCATGATTTTTCTAAGCATTGTTCTTTATTTAATCTCAGATAAGTCCTAATACTACAATGTACGGTTACCAGAAACTTAAAATTTACAGTGTAATAAATTTTATTTATTAGTTAATTTAAGATAATTATCATGATATAAATTTGAAATAATTTATATTTTATTTTCTATAAACTACATTTTATTATTTTTTATTCACAAATAAGTTTTTAAATAATTGTATTTTTTTAATAAAATTGTTGATTTGAATCGCTAAAATGAAAAAACACATTTTTCTTGTTTTCTTTTAAAGCACTTAATCTTCTCTTATAGAGCATAGCATTCAAATAATTTTGTATAAAAATTTAACTGTACCAAAAGGAAGATAGCCCTACGTATTCACAAAATTGAAATAATAAATTTTTTGACATTTTTAGGAATTACCACTGAGAGTAATATTTTCGAAAATAGTATTGAAATCTCACAATGAACAAATATATCTAACAGGATTCTTTGCCATTATTTTATTTTTTTCCCTCTATAACTAGAATTAGGACGTGATATGGAGGTAAATAGCAAATTTAATTCAGTTTGTCTACTTTTACAAACACAAAATTCTCTTAAGTAGTTCAAAATTAGTCCACTAAATTGCTCCTTTTTGAATTTTGTTGTATAAAGTAAAAAAAAATGAGGAATTCGAAATTAGAGAAAAATAAATAAAATGCATTGCTAGTCTGTTCCGCATAAAATGTAAAATATCTTCACCGACATTCAAAAATTGATGCTTTTCGCTACTCTGTAAATAAATTCTATAATAAAAGAAAATTTAATAGCTCTCATTTTTAATATGCTAAGCAGAATTTTCATAATTCCTTCAAAATGTTGTTATTACATTACAGCTCAATAATACGACCTCTTAACTGACTTATTAACCTCTTAACTGACTTTTGAAAGTTAAGGGATTCGCTCCCCAGTGCCACTTTTTTTCACATAGGGGGGCATATGCAGTCTATTGGGGAGGGGGAGGGAGAAAAAGTATATATAAGCAGATTTTTCGCTGAAATTTAGATTTTTTTAAACACTGTCAGTTTCATTTCGTAGTATTCCGAATACAACTCGGAAGATGGAACCCGTGGCCTATGGGTTCGTAAGCACGTAACATACCACAAGACAAAAGTGTTCACTCCTGTCCAGAGGCTGTTACTGGCTTATTTTAGATAGCACTACAGTAATCTCCCACCAGTGAGTCGGTGGATAGGCGAACGAACGAGATATTTGTTGTTATGGTGATCGTGTTACTGTTGCGTCAAGTGAGTCTGACGACTTTGTTGTGTCAAGTGAGTCTGACGACATTGCTTGCTGCGTTGAGTGGGTCTGACGCGTGGGTCTTCTTGTGGGTAGATGCCCCCCCCCCCGACAGATCAGACGGTTTTGCGTTTTTTTTTTTTCAGCCAAGTCACCAATCTTAGCAGCATAATAAAAGAATCGTACTTTGGAAGGACTGATATATGCGTCCACGGCACTTAGCGGACGGGTTGAACAAGACGGATATATAAGCCGGTTCACATTTAAGGTGCTTCAAATATATTGACTCATAAACAGTTTCCCTTTACAATTCGATTATGAATCATTATGCTTATTAATATCGAATTCCTTCTTTCCATTAATAAAATATATATAATGAGTTCAAAATTATTTTTTCTATGCTGTTTTTTTATTAGTTCTTATAATACAAGTCTCAAATATGGTTTGTATAAAACGATTAATTTTTTATAGCTAACAATCTTTTAATAATGATTTATTCCTTTGGAGACACGCTTATAAAATTATTGCTTAAATATTCCTGGAAACTAATTTTTTGAAATATTTCACTAAAAATATGCAAACAACTTTTCCATTTATAGTTAAAATATGGAAATACGTGTGATTAAATAAACATAAAACGTCCTTTCTTTGCATATATTTTTGTAATTCCTTAATAATAAATATATATATATATCCTTTAACAACCTATTCGCATATGCTTTGAATTGTGAAACCATACTATTACGTTTACAAACCTATTAATCTATATCGTTCGTAAATTTATATTCTGATTATGAAGCATACTAAACAATGTTTCAGGTATCCGTGTGTCATCAGTTACCTTATTAACTAACTTAAATATTTAATTATTAAATAATAAGGTATGTTAGCTTCGATAGAAAACTAACTTATGAGACCTTCCATCCAAGGCAGTGATCGAAGAACAAATTTAATTTATTTGATATTCTTTTATTTACGGACGTGTTATTCGTTGCCAACGCCAGTTAGCAATTTATTTCCCAATATTCAGAACGAATTATACAGGAGCAAAATTAAGTTGTCTTATTTCCTAATATTGAAAGGAGATACTGGCAATCTATTGGTGCTTGTGAAATATCCAGCGCGTAGAATTTAATGAGAAAAAGAAATTGGTCTCGAGTAAGGCGGTTGGGAGCACCTCCCCATTAACTAGGATAGATTGATTATTAGGGATGGTCTCAACAGAGGAGGATGTTACGTCGAAGGAAGCACACAAATCACTTCTAGAACACAACGGAAAGTAAGAACCATAAAATAATATGATGCTGAAGGCAAATAGCTGCTGGGGAAATTGTTTGCTCTCCAGAAATATTTACTGCAATGAAATTGATCAGAAACAAGCTTTATCTTAAAACTTTTAGTTTTATATAACAAAGTATTTATTATTTCAGTTATTACATTGTCAAGGAATATTTATCTATTTTTTTGCGAATTATGATAG
Organism: Trichonephila clavata; assembly: GCA_019973975.1. Classification (NCBI taxonomy): domain Eukaryota; kingdom Metazoa; phylum Arthropoda; class Arachnida; order Araneae; family Nephilidae; genus Trichonephila; species Trichonephila clavata. The sequence continues at coordinate 304,609 of BMAO01005992.1, read as the reverse complement.
ATTTTTGCCAAAGTGTTCAGTTTAAGTTATAATTTTCCTCATTTATGAATTAAACATTTTTTTTGTTGTTAAAATGTAGAAAAAAATAAATAAAAGGAGAAAATTTTGAGGCATACTTATGAATATTAATAATGAATGAAGAGTTTTGCAGCTAAGTTTTCTTGTGGAAAATTATTTTTTACGGGAGGGGGGGGGGTTGAGAGAGAAATATATTATTAGCATAAAAATGTAACTTTCTTTACAAAAATCTTAAAATTTCATCCCTGAAGAAATACAGATATCAATACGATAATTATATCATTCCTAATATTCAAATGACTAAGTTGGTCCACAAAGATGTTTCAAATAATTTCAAAAGTAACATTAATTTAACCACTTAACTGCTGATTAAATGTGACTCAATCCACTCCTCAGTGCTGCATTTCTCTGGTAGTCACGCGTTTATGGTGTATTGGTCGGGGGAAAAAAGCACAAATAAGCATATTTTCCCCTGAAATATGTAAATCTTTCACAAACTCTGTCAAGGTCCTTTTGTTGCATTCCATAGTCTTCGATATAGTTTTACTGAGAGCAGTGTAGAGAAAAGAGTCGAATTTTGGAAAGACTGGTAAATACGGCGGGTGCACATAGCGCATGGTTTGAGTGAGACGGATATATATGCCGGTGCCATTTAAGGAGTTAATCAGTTCTATAATCACATACATCAGTTGTAGCCTTTACAGTTTAGTTATTATTTCATGATTTCAATATGAGTATTATTCACAGTCCCATTTTGTGATAGAATATATCAGATATATTATGAAAAATTATATTGTGCCAAACTCGAATTAAAGGGAGATCACGTATTACAATTTCATTACTGTAAAACACAATCATTAAGAAGTAATTTCTAACAAAAATTACGTTTTATTAATTTTTATTCATTTATTCCTCCCAACACAATAATGAAGACGCTCATGCATGACTCATAGACAATTAGGCTATGTATGATGCAAGCAAATGCTTTAAAATTTGAGAAATCAATGATCAAAAAATGTCTAAAATTCTTTCAGAACTAAATTTTTCTCTGAAATACATTTGAAATATAATTTCCAAAATGCATTGATGTCAAATTTTTAACGTTAACTTATAAACTTTTCCTTATGTAAATTCTCAAGAAAATTACTCTAGCGAATTAGCATTTAAATTATGCAAGAAATTCAAAAGTATTCTTCCTAATTACAATAATTATACTAAAATACGTATATTATAAAGTATACAGTATATATGTATGTTTGTTATGTGGCATATTTCTTGCTTGAACTATGTAACGTGAAGCTCATAAATGTTAGTAATATGATATGAGAAAGAGCTTAAGTGAGAGAGAATGAGTGAGAATAATATAGTCAATACTAAATTATGATACGAGTAAAAGGATATGTATACATTGCAAAATAATTTCATAGCTAAATGATTATTTTATGTGTATTGTATTATTATTCAAATTAAAGAAAATAAAAGCCTCATTAATAAATCCTTACATTGTTATACATTACAAGTATAGAATGTAAATTTGATTTTAAAATAGCATCTGTGTATATCAGTATACTATATTTAACATTTCTTCTCACTTCAAAATAAAATGAAAGTTTCATTAATAGTTATTGCCAACTAATTAACACAAGGGCAGGAATACCTAAATTAACTTAAATTATACATAAGTATTTAACAATATTTAAACAAGAATCATATTTCTGAGAACGTATTAGTGCTCTAATACACATAGTAAACATATTTTTTTGAAAATAAAGTAAAACAATTCCTAAGCAGTCCCACAGTTAAAATGCATTGTTTCAAAAATCGATTTAAATATATATATATATATATATATATATATTACGAATTATATAGCTATGGGAGAAAAATACATGCCAACATTTCTTCAGGGAAGACAATATCCTTTTCGACAATTGGAATAGATTTCCCTTCTGATAAATATTTCTTAAAATAGGATATTCATAGTATACTTGTGTTTGTGGTTTCCAACATAGAATTGAAAAAGAAATCCAATGTTCTAGTACTTTTTCAAAACAAAGCACTGAAGAAAGCAAATATTATGCAGTTCTTATATCGATATATGGAAAAAGAAAAATAATCTTTTTTCCCCACGTATTGGCTTGGAAAAGAAGCAGATAAAATATTCGATTGCCAAAATAATAGAATATTGCATATAATATTCAAGAATTCAGTTTTTATCCTTTCGTTTTGCAGGCGTCTAGCATATATAGAAAAATAGTTGAAGAAAGTTCATAACAAAAATAAAACTTTAAGTAAAAATTTTAAATACTATGAAACTCTAAAAAATATTATGAAGTGTTGATTATTTTTAAGAAGAGTAATTAATTTTATAATTATATTTTCAAGTAATAAAGTAATCAGAAATTTATGTATCACTTTCCTTACACCCAAAATATCTTAAAATTAGATATTCCAAAATATATTGTCTTATTTTAATAAATTTTTTCATTACCATACTGTTATAATCTTATTTGTTTTTTATTATTCACATATTTATAAATTTGTTTAAAATGAAGCAAATTAGTATTTATCACATACCTTTACGAACGTAGATATTAAAATATTCCAAAACATAAAATTTGGAAATTGCTTTAAAAAAAACACCTTTAATTATTTATAGAGGGTGGAGGAATAAATAGTTAATTTTTTTCTGTTTAAAATAAATACATATTATATATGAAGCTTTTTACACTTAAAACTACCCAGAAAAAAGGCATTGCTTAATATTGTAATTTATTAATCTACTAATATTATGGTTATATTAGCGTAGTTAAAATACAATACATTTAAGGTGGCTCTCTACGTTTGAAACCGTGATTTTGAAAGTGCGTAAAAAATATTAGGATACAATTTTTGGCAGAAAGTGAAGAAAACATATATTTTCAAAACATTCTTCTTTTATAAAAAATATTTCTATAACAATAATATTTTCCTTGCATAAAGCCAGGACTTCTATATCGAGTTGGAAATAAAGTTCTTTAAATATATATTTTAGAAGTGTGTTTATTCATATTTTATTACATCAGAGTAGAGAAATTTTAACAAGAACACCCGTTATTATTTCAATTGTTCGTAACTCTGAAAGTAATCTGACTTTTTAAAAAATTTTGAACAATCCAGTATAGAAGTCTTTATTATTATTAAAGCATTTTCTCTCTCTCTCTCTCTCTCTCTCTCTATATATATATATATATATATATATATATATATATAAGAAGAATTTTGGAAAATGTGTAATTTTTTCTTCATTTTTTGCAAAAAAAGTTGCATTTAAATAATTTTTTTCTGCTAATAATATTCTTTAAACATTTTTTATGTATATTATAATTCAGCTGACATTAAATATCAAAAATTTATTCATTTATAAGCTTTTTCCCAATTAGTTTCCAATCGTAGTCAGTCAACTTAAATGCTTCCATTTCATCAAAACCCTTCAAACACCATCCGGTTTTTATATTTATAGCTCACAAATTTATATTCTTAAGTTCATTTTAAGAAAATGACAGCTCAAACCCCTTTAAAATTTAAAAAAAAAATAAATAAAAACGTAAAAAAAGTTAAACTCTTCCCGTTATCTGTGATCGGAAACATTGGCGATTTTAAAACTTCCGGCTTAAAAGAGTTCAGGTGATTTCCAGTCGAGGCTAATATCGCCATAAGAAATCGATAATCGTTCCACTTCCTTGAATCGATAGAGTACCTCAAGCACAATCATCCAGCGTGGTGCGCAGAAAACAGAACTCGACGAATTCTGTCAAGTAGAACAAAGGACTTCCATTCTTCTGCGTCTGCATATGCACTCGTTTTACATGCTTTCGGGATGATGGTACTTTATATCCTCTTTTAAAAGCAATGGGTACTCCCATTGTACAGAAGATTTATCCGTTAAAATGTTTCGAAATTGCAAGTTTAAGGAGAAGATGCTGCATTATTAATACGTAAAAGTTTTGCTATTTTCTCTCGACTTGTTGCAGACTGTTTTTATGGAAAGGATTCTGAATATTTTATTTCTTATTTAGAAGATTTTAACCAAGTAAGTAGAAAACAATCGGATGAGTGAAGATGTTAAGACGTTATTTGCGTATAAGTAATGCATTGTATTAAGACAAAATTCTTCCTTTAAAAATATTTCCAAGAAGCCAATCTGTTTTCAAGTGTATAGTGACAATGCTTGGAAATTGTTATGTTTTTACTTCCAAATTGTACCTATTTGCATTGATGTACTAGATTGGAAAATGGTACATGGATATGGTACTTTCTTTAATGTTAAACGTTAGAATGTTTTTTTAATTGAAAGCGTTCACGAAGAGGTTCCAGATAGGTACTGAGAAATTATAAAGATCCTAGAATAACTTCCTGATTTGTAAAGAATTATTTTTGAATAAAACTTACCTTAATTATTTTTTTTTTATTTTGAGTCTTAATATGCCTATTCCTTTAAAAAAATACGAGATCAGATAATATACTTTGTATTGTTTAAATAAATATGTTTTAATTATTACTAAAATATGCAATAGAAAGCGCATATATGAGTAAAATATACAGGTTGGTCCCGAATTCATGGTACAAACTTTAAGGGTAGATACAGGACATTGTAATAATTATTTATTGTATAGAAATGTATGGGCTAAGGACGTGGTGAGCCCCAAACAGGTGAAACAAAAGGATAAAGAAAGGGAATTATCGGTTGATTGCGTTGGGGCAGTTGATGTATAGCCGCCGTTCAGCATGATTCGTCTCAGTAAGGGTAAGTGTCACTCGCAATTGTGCTGACTTCTACAATGGGAAACCTTACGTATGCCGAAAATGCAGACAGGCATCTTATGTAGGGCCTAGCAAATGGTAACGGCAGAGCTGCGCTACGAATGTATCATGAGAAGTTTCCTGATCAACTATTGCCGGATCACAGAATTTTTCAACGAACACATCGTCAACTTCCTGAAACACTTTCGTTCCATATCACCAGACATGATGCTAGTGGACGAAGAGCTGTTCGCATTCTAAGCCTGGAAGAAAGCATCTTAAACGTTGGACCTGATAGACCCGAGACAAGCACAAGGGCTGTTGCTCATCACGTAGGTGTGAGCAATCAGACCGTTTGTAGAGTGTTAAACGCCGTGATAGAGCTGAAGAAACCTGCAAGTATGCAAATTTCTCATTTCACCCAGAGTTGCTGCAGCCAGTACCGGCCACTGCTCACCAAAACTTGTGTTTCATGCACAATGGTGTACCAGTACATTTTTCGATTGTAGTGCGTAATCGCATCCATGCTACATATCCCGGGAGGTGGATTGGATATGGTCGACCAGTTGTTTGGTCTCACCGCTCCCAGCACTTCAATTTCTTGGGGGGGGGGCACATAAAATCGCTACGTATACCGTAGCAATTCGTCGTCAATCCAGCTGACATTGCCAGCACACCGGATTTGTTTGAACACGTTCGGCAATCCTTTGTCCGTCGGTGTCGGCTTGTGCTATGACCTACGTAACTCCGAACAATTCCAATGACAATTAGATATCGTTGCATTTCTGACGTCGAGTTGTGATGCATTGTTCTTGTTGTAAACATGATTTACGTCAAATAAATGTATTTCTTACTTCTTGCAGTCCTTTTTTATTCCACTCGAAATCATATCCTTCATAACTATTTTTGAGAATTACTCCGACTGAATTGATTTACGACCACATGTTCTCTGTGATGATTTATCGTCATCAAGCTGCCTATTATTGCCCCTTTAATTTGTCGGTCGAATTCGGAAGTACCCTTTTTATCCAATCAATACGATAAAAGTTTGAAAATCTGAAATATTTTGTAATTCATGAAATAAATAATGTGATTGGATTCAGCTACATTTTAATCTTTGGTTTGTATATATCTTGACCAAAATCAGGGAGTAGCATTCTATCGTAAGTTTCTTAAACAAAATAAAAGAAATTAATTTACTAGGACTGAACCTGTTCTCATTGAAGCATTAACTATTCTTGGTAACGACCCTAATTTGTCTCAGTTAGCACTGACCCTTGATAAAAAGTTCATTCATGCAATGCTTAACCAGAATGCACTAATGATCATAATTACAAAAGATGCAATTAAGCACCAAGTCGTTAAGCTGAGGTGAATACCATTGAGAAAAACGACATTTCAACGTGAATGTCAGTGTCTCGTTAGGTGAAAGATTAGATCGAGCAGAACAATTATTTCAATTCTGAGAACAAAAGGAGTTTTTTTTTACAGATGTTCAGGCTTTTTGGCTCATTTTTTATGCTACGGTGTAATTTAGAGATGTCGCATAAATGTACATCATAAAACTCAGATTATTGTTCTATTTCGTTTCAGAGAAAAATTTTTACCATCTCGAATAAGCTCTTTAAACTATTCTAATGAGAAAAGGGGTAAAAGGATGCACACATGTGTGCGGGTTTATGTGCACGTGTGCGTGCATGTACATCTGCAATCTCGTCAACTCATCAAGAATAAAATACTATAATTCTCTAAAAATCTCATTTTGCTTTGTTCAATTAAATTAAAATAATAATTTCACTCATTTTGCAAAAAAGAATTATAGTAATTCATTTATGTAAACTCAAAAAATAGCAATAAATTCAAGAAGTTAGCTGCGCAAAAATAGCTTATTAGTTTTTTTTGTGTGTTTGCGTGTGTATTTTATATGCCGGTTTGTCTGCATATAGATCTTATGAATTTTTCTGTGCAAATTGATGGAATGATAAGCCTTCCAAAAGTTCTTTACATCTTTGAAAGAGAGTAACTTTCTCTATCTTCATTGAAATAGTTGACAGAATATTTCCGTAATATTTTAACTGTCTACTTTTTTTTGACAGTCCATAGATTCACCGAACCTGGAGTGGTTCCATGATATAATGTTATTGGATTATTTTCTCCTAAATATCAAATAAGAAACTTCTCCACAGAAAAAAAATACAAGTACTTTATAAGAATTCACTTTAACCATTATCGAAAAGTATATGAATAAACCTTTTTTTTTATTTTCGAAAAACTCATCCTTTAATATAATTAGGACTTTATTGAAGTTTATTTTTCGGTAATTTCAGAGTTAAAAAAATATTTTAGTTACCACTTTGTATAATCATTAAGAATCAAACAACCGAAAAACGTCCTGGACACATATTGAATATTTTCCCAATAAGTATCAAAAATTCTCCTAACAATTGTTTGATATTAGATTTCAATGCACCTCTAAGAGTAAAATAATTGGCTATTATAACTCAATATGTTGAAGAAATGTTTTCTTATAGTTGGATTAATACTGTGTTTTTTATGCAGCTGAATACATTTTCCTTTGATAAAAAAATATAAGGCACGTTTTTAAAGTAAATGACCTTCTGATGTAAAAAAAAAAAAGAATAATAAAATTTTTTGTATTTTTTAAATAAAAGCCTTAAATTATAATATTTTTATTACCTATTTACTTTTTAAGATAATTTGTACTAATATTATCGTATATCGAAAGATCAACTTCTAAATACCATCCTCATTGAAGTTTGTCATCTGATTTTCTAATTACTCCAGCATGGACATTATGATACTTGATCGTCTTCACAGCACTGACAATCATCACACTTAAGAAGTCCATGACCAAATGATGTTTTGTTCCATGTACTAATATTATATGGGTCACCATCAAAAAAAATCACACGTTAAACACTCTGCATAGCCCCAAGCAATTTGATTTGAACGATAGTCGAGAAGAAAGTCAAAGCATTGTCTAAGCGTTTGATTTTGTAGAGATCAATCATCATTTCTAGCACCTAACTTGAGAACAACATTCAGTAATATAGGCATTCTTTCACAATTTTATAAAACACACTTCCCGAAGTTTGAGAAAACTTACCAGGTAATGATGAAATCATACAGTATCTGCTTTCTCATTTCCATCCATTTTCCACACCTTGCCATAATTAATGAAGAACAAAAATTAAATAAATTTTTAATTGGTTAAATGCTTTAGAGTAACCGCTCTAAAAAATTTGCTCACCATGAATTAAATGATTAACAGAGTGTAATTAACAATCCAAAGATTTTTTTAACGGTCCTAGATATTTTAAGTATGTGTAAACATACGTTAAAGCAATAAGAACTTAGTGCGTATTCTCGCAACTTTGATAGCAGCCATATTTCAAAATGGCTCTTTAAATTATGGCTTGTATAAGTCGATTCAGGAGTTTCATTTTCTTTTGTCTTTAATGTTATCATTTCCATTATATAATCATCACTTGTAATTTATGAAAGGATAGAAAAATTAATTCTTTAATTCGCTCCCTCATTCTTTTTTTCATTTTATTATAAAAGAACCTTGTTTTAATCATTCTTAACGCAATATTCCATTATTTTTTTACAATTCTAAATCTTAATTTCCTATCACTTCTCACTTATCTCTTCAAAACAATCATCTGCTGAATATTGGCTCTTGAATTATTGTTCATAAGATAATAGCAAAATAAGATGCAGGATGTTTTAAAGGAACGTCTAACTGACAAAAAGGTTAACTATTTTACTTTCTTGGTCACGCCATTTTCATAATAAGGGCTATTATTATTTGTTTATATGCTCACACAATTTAACTTTTTCTACATTTTACCCAGTAGTTTTACAAAATTTGTAGTGAATTCTAATATAAAGCGTAATTACCGAGAAAATTGTATAATTTTACTGTTTCTCAAAAACTATTTAATCAAATGTATATACGAATATTTTAAGTTTTCTAACAAAAAATATATGAATATTTCTTAAACTTATTTTTTTAGATCCTCACTTTTAGTTTATGGTTTCTTTGACTTAGTTTAAAGTAGATAAATTGAACATTTTAACTGCATAATGTCTTACTGTAATCTGGACATTGATTTATTTTAATAAAGCTGAAAAGTTTATTTAGTTTTTACTTTTTACTTTTAGTTCATACTCTTCCTTATTCTTTTATACTTTCAGTCATTTTTTTCAGACACAGATTTCTCTTCAAATTATTTGACCGACTTTTTCACTCTACTATTTATAAAATATTTTAGTTAAAATAGTTTCATTGATGCTTGTATAGTTCTAATATAAATGCTCTCATACTGTGAAAAAAGTAGGTTTTCGCAAGAAAAATATAAACCTTATCGATTAATTTCATATTGCATGTACAGATATTTTCCTTTTTTAAAATAAAACTAAAAAATTTAGATGGAATGAACAGTTAAAACTAATTAGCACGTAATCACAACATAAACATGATAGCACATTTAGAGAATTTATGGTAACTCTTCTAAGAGCAAGATTGTAGCTTAGGAGAGATAAAGTTATCGTTCAAAGACCAATTAATCAATATGTTACAAAGTGGAGGAATGAAGGCTGCTCATCCTCAAATTATAGAATTCTTCATAGAAATTTAACTAACTGAAATGGGCATTTGGAAATTAACAGATCTAAATTAACATCACTGACAAGCTACATACAAATTATTGGGTCAAAATTTCATTTTTGAAACATAGTTGAATAAAAAGGATGACACATGTACTGATACCTCCCTCCATTGTCTGTTTCCCACTACATGAGAACATTGGAACCCTGTTGAATTTTAAGAGCAGCAACTGTTCGTGCGATATTATCTTATTTTTACTCAATCCTTGTTAATAGTTAACCATTCTGGCTACATAAGCCTTTGGCAATAAAGTTCAGTGAATGAAATCAGAACAGCCGATCTGGGAACACTGGCGAAACAAAACGCTGCAAATGCGTAACCAGGTATTAACTATCTGCTTCCACCATTGTTCAGTTGAGAATCATTTGTGTTCCATGTAAGACTTGTTTTAAAAAGTGCTTGCTTAGTGCTTTGGTTTTTAACTGAGAACAGGAAAATGAACGAAGAAAAGATCAATGAAACATGACAAGACTTTTGAACTCCATTCATAAAAGAAGACTCCTTACAAAGTTTCCAGGACATGGACATAGCAGATTTCAACAATGCATAGTTATGGGTGGTGACTATTTTGAAGGAAAGTAAGGTAACTTTCGTTAATATTTCATCTACGTTAATGTTACAGGACTATTCGCCAAACTTTATTGTCAGAGGCTGTATATATGCATCAAAATATAAATAAACACTAAAATATTTCCCTAGAGACGTTTTCTGGATATATGTGGGTATACTTTCCTGACTTTTCTCAAAACGTTTTCAAAGTTTTATGATTATGTGAAGACACTTGCAGGATTAAAGATATAAGACCTTCCACTGAGAGCCCTCGAATAATGCAACGTTAATAAAAATAAAATCAATGTGATTACGTGAGATAGCCCACTTGTCATCCTTATTCACTTGAAAGAAAAATATTACAACAATGATCTGTGTCACACCATATAAACGTAAGGTTAAATGGATTGAAACAGCAAAAGGGAAGAAGATAAGAAAAGTTCCTCCTTTTATTTCTCTTTATTAATGTGTGGAGGTCATCTCTAACACAGAGATGCACCTGTTACCATGGAGAAATGGTTCATTGGAAGAAAGAAAGCGATATCTAGATTTATTGATAAAACATCTTTTTTATTGTATCGTTATGATTTATTGAGTTTGATTTTTTCTGTGCTCAGTTTTATCTGTTATCGAAGACACTGCTTCTTCTGGCACAGTTTATGGGATGGTGAGCCCTGTAAGTTTCATAAAGTGAATAAAAAATGAATTTTTCCTCTCATTGTATTCAAATATATTCATTATTTCCATTAAGTAACTACATGCATTTTTTATGATCCATTATTTATAAGCAGACAAATTAAGCAAGCAGTTAAAAGCATTATCTCTGAGTTCTAAGGAATAGTTTTTTTAAAAAAACAATTTTGAATAACAATTTGTATTTCATAAGTTTTCTGTCGAGAAAAAATTAAAAGACTGAATTTTTTCATAATTTAAGATATGCTTTTAACCAATGGTATTCAAAAAACTTAGTGTAAGAGTTCCTGTAATATTGTGATTAAAGTAAACAGGTGATGTTGAAAGAATTACTACATTAAACGTTAAATATGGATATATGCTTGAGTGGTGCATATTTTTAAGTAATAAAACTTCGTGAAGAACAGGGTAACATAATAAGAAAAAGGGCAGTGTATTAGGCCTAATAATTTTACTCAATATATTTTTTTAAGAAAACTGAGGTTTGGAAACTAATTTTAATTATTTTTAACTAGTTTTTTGTTACATAGAGTGCATGTAGTGAAAAGTTTTATAACCCATTCAAAAACTCCTGAACTATCGATAGATTATTGTTATCGAAAAAAGTAAAGATGTACTTTATTTTGTATATATACTGCTAACTTATAAGGACTTGATATTTTCCTCTGGGCAAAACCGAAGCTTTGATTGATATGTTAGTATTTCAATTAACAGGTCTTTTTTTCATCGTTATTCAAACTACGCTTTGCTCTTCAAAATGCCCTTTAGAGTAATAAAATGAGATCTATAGTAGAATTAACACACACTTTTATTCAAAATAAGTTACAATAAAAAAGTCAGTTGTGTAAAATCAATTTGAATTATTCTAAATTGTTCAAACATACACATGTATATATATGCATATAAAAGCTACAAGTCAGACAAATAATCAAAAATCTTAGGATACTAAATAAAAAAACTTAATCCTACATGTGAGTGTGATAGGAGAATACATAAAGAAAAACCATAAATTAAATTTGGATTCTCATATTTATAATCAAAGCTGCCTGGATTTAATCATAACGCATTGAAAATTAAGAAAAAAATACTTGGATATAACTTGAAAAATGTAAAAATAAACGGTGCAGAGTTTTTAAGTAATTTAGATTGCATTTTCATTTACTAATAAATATAATCTAAAATGATAACTTAACTTTTAACTTTTAAATCCTAATATATTCACATAATTGACGCATTTAATCCAACTTCTAACCAAATCGTAAATTTATTTAATTTGATTGTTTAATATACTTAAATATATTTTGAATAACTATTATCTATAAGAATACAATGTGATATAATTATATATATAGATAGAGAAAGACAAAGAGTTAAAATGATGGCGTGATGGGGATAATTTAGTATATTGTTTTGTTAAATAGATGGAAAATTACACCTTTAATTTATTTTTTTTTCGTTTTCGAGTCCAATTTATTTTTGATATTCCAAGCCATTATTGTACAGCGCGCGAGAAGTTGGTGTATCTTATGCAGCATATGTCAGCAGATTTGGAACTGACAAACAAGTTCAAAAGTTTTTCTAGTCTCTCGAGGGAAAAAAAGAACCTCCCAGATTTCTGCTATTTCGGAAGACAATTACAAGTTAAGCGGAAAAGCTGGTCAGAATGAACTTGGCTGGGCGTTAAAAAATAAAGTTATAAGTTTTTGTGGATTCACACAATATATATATATATCTATATATATAGTCTCGCCTTAATGTTTCATACAGGATCAATCAATGTATGAGGTATAGTACATTCAATATAAGATAAGAGCCAACCACTTTTTACATTTATTTCGCGATTTCAGTTTTTTTCAATTCTGCCCTTCATCTGAATATCAGTTTTACGCTTCATCTCAAGAGCCTTTCCAAGCATCCTTGAAAAATGTGAATTGTCTTGAAAAGGCGGAAGTGGATTTGAATCCATTAGCTCCCCTTCCCATCTAACCAGTCACTCTTACCATAAAGATAAGGAAAATTTAGAGCAGACCTCTCTCTTTCTTATCAGAATATGAAATAATGTTGAGGGTGAAAGAAGAAAAAAGAGAAGTGATCTTCAGAATCTTTTTGAGCTGTTTCAGATCTGTTACTTGGTTGTTTACAGAGCTGAAATTATGTAACGTTTTTGATGGAGCTCTGCTTAAAGATATGGACCTTTTATTCCTCTTTCAGTTTGGAGCTTGAAATATGAAACATCGCCTTGAATTATGTAACACAGAAAATTTAAGGGAGCATATACTACTTTTGCCTCAAGATTGCGTGAGTCGTTGATTTACAAATATCTTTAAAACTGATTAAAAATGCAAAATTACCAGAGTTAAAAAAAAGATAGCATATAATGTTTGTTTTTCCTATTTATAAGTAATAAAAAATAAAATAATATCAATTGAAGATTTTGGGGCAGGTTACATTTAAAATTTTTTGTAATATAAGGCTAGGCTTAAGTTTTCCTGTCTTAAAGGTCGTGCTAATTTGCTCATACTCTTATAAGGCGTCGCAATTTTATTTAAAATCTAATGAAACAAAATTATAAAGCATTGAATTATTACAAAATGTATATTGATTTATGTAATTATTATTATAGAGTAGAACGTCGTTTATCCGAACGTTTATCATCCGGAGCGTCAAATATCCTGGACCAAACTCCGGATACGTTTTCGAACGGTGCAAAGGTCAACAATTGTTTCGCGTGAGGCCGATTTGAAGGCGAAAAAGAGTTCAATGACGACTACAGGGAGGAAATTACCGACTTTGTCCAATCTATCCCAGGATTTCAAGAATGCGATGAAGAAGATGTAGAAACACCTGGATGGCATGTTCTGCAGAAGACTGTGGATTTCAAATGCTAAATGATAACGAGATTGTGACTTCCATGCAAGAAGAATCCAGCCCTGTCGACGATGAAACGGATGAAGACGAGGACAAAAACAACAATGAAAGTAGCAAGGGTCCTTCAAATGCTGACGCGTTAACTGCGTTAGAGGCAGATATGGAGTGGTACGAACAACAATCAGAGTGCTGTCCTACACAACTACTGCTGTTCAAGAGAATCAGAGACCTTACAGGGAAAAGAAACGAAGGTGCACAATGGTACAGTGAAAAATAAGTGATTATTTTCCACAATAAATGTAAAATTGTGACATTTTGCCCCTATTTTGCTTTTTCTTCAAGCATGTTTCCCGCATGTGATGATTTTCAATATTCGTATAGTGTCCGGTTTCATATACTACATGAATCGTATTCGGTTTTCGGAACAATCGTGTATCCGAACTGTTTTCGGTCCCAATTGATTCGGATAAACGACGTTCTACTGTATCAGTATTATGAATATTGTAATTTGTTAATTTAAAAATACTTAATAAATTCAATCCAAGTTTGATTAATATTTTATAATTGATTATATTCTAAATGAAGAGAAATCATTTACCTAAGTCAGCGTGTATGGCTAAAAAAATCAATGTATATATTAAAAATCAAAAAACTCGCAAAAAAAGTCCCGTATGCTTTAAAAAAAACTTGCTACTTATTATTCAGTGAATCAATAAAATTTATCTACTTCTGTTTTACTTATGTGAGGTTAAAAATGACCTTATTTTTCTTCACATTTTAGTGACTTATAATTCCCCGGAATTAAAATGTATTGATTCCCCTGGTAAACTAATCAAGGATTTGAATTTGTACATAATATTAATTCAACTATGCGTATCTTTGAAATTTTCTTTTGTAACTCATTCTACGGAAAATAGATATTCTATATAAATATAAGTAAGTCACCTGGCCACGATCACTTAAAATTTGTCCAATAAATCTTGAACTAAAGGTTAAATATATTTGCATTAGGTTTTGAAAAGTATTTTTTTACTCGCAAACCTGTGCTGTAACGGGTCTATCCACGAGCCTCCTTCTAATCCTCTTGGGAAAAACTATTTCTTTTAAATATTATTCTATTGAAAACTTTCTATCGAAGAAGAAGATACATTTTATGTAAATGGAGGATGATATTTAAGCATTAACTTTTAGGTATGAGGAGTTAATGATTTGTGGTTAGGAGATAGCATTAGCGGAAAGTAGCTATGAGCTAGTCGAGAGTTACTCGACGACTAATTGTTGAATAATTAAAGACTGCTAATTAACGATTTAGTCAATAAGTTGGATTAGATTAATATCGACTATAAGTCGAATAGCTGAGAACGGAATTACAACTATCCAGAAGGTATATTACCAAAACGTTCTAAGAGAAAGTGATTTGAATCTTAATTAAATATTAAATATATCTTCTACCGGGCTTTTGCTCCAATACTTAATTAAAGGTGCATTTCCTACTCTGGTTTGTTAGAAGTATTTGATAGAAAAATAAAATAGGTTTGTTCTGATTATGGATGATCTTTATTCTAACACCCAAACAAGATGGACGTGACAGGACGTCCATCACAGTGTTAAGAGATTAACAAGTAACCCTTTCACTCCAGAAGAAATTTGTGTCTTTGGCACAGAAACACGGCTTAGAACTCTCATTTATTAACCGCAAAAATTACCTTATATTCATAATAATTGAATGAATCCCTATTTAAATAATTATGAGGCATTTTAAATGTAGTGCATAAATTCAAAAATTTCTTATAAAAAGACCTATCTTATATACATTATCTTATATACCTTTATATATATAAAGGTATAAGCCTTAATTTAATTTAAATTTATTTCATATGTCAGAAAACATTGTTTATAATGTACTATTTGCAGCAAATATTATTTTAGAAAATCAAATTTCATAAAAAGGACACTTAGCGTGTAAAAAATGTATGTATATGTTACAAATTTTTTTTAATATTATTCTGAAAGAATATAACGATTTTGATGTGAAATTTTCCTAAATGGTGGAATAACAAGATTATTCTTTAGATAGCTAATAGGCATGTCATGTATTTGTCAATCTCTTTAGTAGTATATTGGTTTCAAATTAAATAGAGTCACAAATAAGAAGCACGCTTTGTTATTTTCTTTTCTTTTCTTTTGGTTTTACTCTTAGTCTTCTTCTTTTGTAGTTGCAAGTACCACGCCTGTTTCTACCCTCCAACCGCTGGAAGACGATACTGGAAGTAGGTTGCTTTGTAAATTTGTTCCTATTTATTCCCATTTTAATATCAAACTTACCTCATTATTTAATTTTTGTTTAGTTTTTTATTTTGTTGAATTTTCGTATATTTTATATTCTCCAAATTTTAAACCAGATTGCATTTTTTTTTCTTTTTTGTAAAATGTTATGTTGTTTTATATTCCACATAAAATTAATAATACATTATTACAAGTATTTGTGAGCAATATTTTATTTTTACAATAAGAAAAACAAGGTTACTTGCTTAAAATTCCATTTTAACCTTGAAACAGTGAATGACATTTTAGGTTTTTAAAACCTTTTTTATTGTTACGTAATGAAATATTGCATGTTATAAATATAAGATAAAAATGTAGATGAAATAAAATGTTTTCGAATTTTTCACCTCTGCGTATTTTTTATTGAAATTTTGTCAACACCATTTCTCAAGAAATAACTATTTCCACAATAAATTTAATAATCTCGAGATTATTTCTCAGTTTAAATTTAGCTCTCAGGTCCTTATTTTAAATTTTACAAAATAAAAAATAATTATTAGATGGGATTTTAAGCAGAAATTAAACACTTAATATTAATCTAAAAGAATATCTAATGATAATTATTTATTATTCAGCATTTTTGAAGTTTAAAAATATTCCACAGATAAAAAAAATTTATTTGGATACATGACTTTAGTCTTAAAATGTAGGCATAGATGCAATTATGCCTACCCAAATATAGGCGAAATATGGCAATTCTTTTGCATAATTCACATATGTTATTTTTTCTTCCTTTTAAATTTGTTTAAATAAACTTGAAATCTCAGTTTTTAATGAGCATATACATTCAGAAAATTTGAAGGATAATTATGGTAACTATTATATTTTGGAATGAATAAGGTGTGATTTGAAAAATACAGTCATTTGAGAAAAATAAAACTTGATTCGCTAAAGGATAATAATATCCTTATAGTGATACTCACCATAAGAATACTCTTCATCTCTTTACACTATACATACTCTATACAATCTTCATTTATAATAAATATAACTCTAATGAAGCTAAAATTCTTTTAACAATTTTTAGGAAATAAAACCTTATTTTTCGCTACTGTCAGGAAATTTTTCAAAAGATATTTTTAAAATTTAGTAACTGTTAATGGAAATTTACAAAACAGAGCCGATTCCCTTCTTTTAACAAATATTTACATCGAATTTACAAATGAAAAAAGATTGGTGTGTTTTATATAATGGGCTGCAGTTTTTAATAAGTTTTTAAAATAAATTGTCTTTATGCTTCGTCTAACAGCTATATATTTACATTAATTCCATCAAACCTCAGCCTAATATGGCCATGATTAAACATATCTTGTATCCTTAGAATAATGTAACAACCCCTCTTACTAAATAGGTCCGTTAAATTCAGATGTACAATTTGGTATTCCAGTTTAAATTGCTTACCATAATTTAAACTGACAGAGGGATGCACTAATAACTAGATATATATCAATTTAAAGGCCATGTTACTAGCGCTCGAGTCACGTTTGGCTTTTCGACAACGATAGGTCAATTTCCATTTAATATACCTGGAGTCAGTTTCTAATATCTGTCTTTTGGTAATGCAGATACTAAAGGTGCAAGTTGTTAACCTCTTAGGTTTGATGTTCATTGGAAAGACAACTTTAATCAAAGCAAATCTTTCATATTTATTGCACTGAATTCTGGTGGTTTCTGGAGTCTTCAGATAAGCGTAACAAATGGCATGTATTTTCTTAATTCACAATTCGCTTCTTGTTTTAAACAATTTGAAATTTTAATAGATGAGTTGAGGTGTTTGATTAATCCTTAACGAAATAATATTCCTCAGTTTAAATGTAAAAAGTATACAGATAAATTTTTTTTTTGATAATTTTTGAATTTTTATCATATTGTTCATAATCAGTTACGAGTTTTAATCAGTTTAATCTTTATCGGGCCTTAAAATTGCTAAATGTTTTAAAGTTATTTTTTTATATTTCAGTTTTCAGCAGATAGCATGATATTGTTCGTTGGTTAAGATATAAAGAGTTTTAGCAGTAAGTTTGTACATCATAAATGAGCAATATTTCAAATTAGTTGTTATATGTTGAAACTTTCATGCCAGAAAAAAATGTATTTTTATTTTCCATTTCTGTATGAGATATGCACCACATATTAGAATAAAATATCTCAAATGGATTTTTGAAAAAAAATTAAGTTATAAAGAAAAAAATATATTTTATTAAAAATGATTTAATAGTTATATTCTACCAAGAGACCGCCTGGGTGGCGTGGTTGGTTTATCGCTGGCCTTCTACACCCAAGGTTGTGGGTTAGACCCCGGCCCAAGTCGTCGGTGGATTTTCATGATGCAGAAAATCGACAGCGGCCATGTCATATGATTATACCTCATGTAAAAGATCCCTAGAGTGTCAATTTGGTTTGAATGCTCTCGGCAAAATTAAATCCTAGAACAGGTTCGCATCGTCAAGAGCTCAGGTGCCTCCCTCTGTGGAGGAAACTGGGCGTCAAAATTACTTGCTGTAATTGGTATCGCCCATATGGTGCAGCGCTAAAAAGTGATACCAGCTCCTGGGGAATGGACTAGGTCAGCAAAGGTATAAAATATCAATGCGCAGCCCCATTAGAAAAAAATATTCTACCAAGATGCATTATTTTGTTTTGATAGTAAGAAGAAAGAAATATATATTCTATAGAACTTCCCATATTATTACTGATAAAATTCTAATCATTTTCAAGGCAACTATACCTATAAATAGCGAAAGAACCGTACAAATAATGTTATTGATCCTTATGATATCATAACTTAAACAACGTGACTTTACCTGCTTTGAATAGAATACTTCAAAAGACACACACATCGCAATTCTTCAACTACAAAAATTGTCTTTATTATTTCATTTTGTCAAATCAAGATTTGTTTCATCGCTGAGTTATAAATTCTGACTGATTGTGGGAACCAAATTCCTCAATATCATCTGTCCTGTCGTTTCCTTTGTTACTAGTGTATAAAATGGAAAGAGTCAAGTTCTTGTTATAGAAACTTTTAAAAGCTAGAGAATTCGATTTTTTCACATTCAAATAAAGGGGGGAAATATATATGGAATTCTTTACAATATTCGTTTGCATTCTTTTCAACTAGTTTAGAGGACACTGTAATTTATAACATGTGTTGCGAGTTAAAACTTTTTCTTGTCTGAAACATAAATCTACAAACAGTAAATCACATGTGAATAAAAAAAGATATGTCCTGCAATTGACTACTGAATTTTACTTAGCAACTTAGGAATGAAAATTTTTAAAGTATTTGAAAATAGAAACATATATATTTTTAACATAAACTTATGTTGTATTTTTCTTTGCGGAAAATAAAGGTACATGACGAAATCAATGAGGAAACTCACGAAAAATATATTAGAGTATATTTCAAGTTTTCATTGAAAAAAGTGAGTGTAGAATTGTCAATCGCGATAATAAGCAACCAACTTTAATTTTAATAAATTCCTTAAAAAGACAACCAAGCACGTTATTCGCATTTTTCTTTCTGAAAATAATTTTCATATTTCAGCAAGGTGTATTTGTGTATTAAAGATTTTTTTCCGTGGAAAATGGAAAAATTGTCTTCATTGCAAAAGGATGATATATGACTAAAGTGTGTAGTACCAACACTACCTTTTATTCTGGCTGCATTTTTGTTGATATGCGAGTCGTTATAGTCATTTCTAATGATTACCATCCACATTATTTCTCTGCATTCATTACTCTTCAGATATTTCACACAAAAGAAAGATATTTTTCATCCTTTCTTCTGAATTTATTTACTATCCATAACTACAATGGAGTATCACTAGGAATTCCTTAATATGAAGGGAAAAAGGACATATTTCTTAGATATTCTGTCAAATCGATACAAGCCTAGTCTGATTTTTTTTGCTGAAACAGAGTGTGTGTTAAGCAAGCATGGTTGATTTGACACCAGTCTTTAGATAATTCTATAATAATTTATCATAGTGTTTGCTAAAAGTTTGCGCCAAAGATCTTAGATTACAAATGAAGTGTTTCTGTTTCAGCCTTTGCTCATTGAGGATTATAACCAATATTCAGTGAATAATGATATGCCTTAATTGAAATGGTGACATGGAAATGGATCATTTGATTTTTTGATGTTATAACCTTGCATTTTCCTTTTGTTGCAGAAACAAGCAGAAAATTGTATACAAGCTTGAAAAAATATCTCTTATAAAATGTACGAGGGTGAGTCGGAAAATAAGTTTCCACTGTCGACTGCGGTCAGAGTTGTACATGAAAGTCAAAATATAGAATGAGACATTAAAGATAAGACATAACTTTATTTTTCCACATAAGTACCAAGTACATTGAGGCACTTGCTGTACCACTTAATAAGCTTCAAAAAGAGCTCTAGGAAAAACTCAGGGCTTTGCATACGGAAGAAGCGCTTAATGACTTGTTTTATTTAAGCGTTGCTTCCAAAGCACCTTCTAGGGAGATTATTCTTTAAACCTGGAAACATATGAAAGTCACTGAGTACGAGATCAGGACTGTATGGCGGATGATGTAGACTCACCCAACCAAGAATTGCTATGTGGGTTTGCATTGCCGTTACTCAGTGTGGTCTCGCATTGTCATCCAGCAACAAAACGTCAGATCAGGGAAGCCTAGACCACTTTTTCCGAAACCATCTGCTTGATCGCGGTCGCCCTCCACCCAATAGTATATCGGTGTCATCCGTATGCAAAGCCCTGAGTTTTCCTGGGGGGCTTTTTGAAGCTTATCAAGCTGTTTGACAAATGTCTCAATGTACTTGGTACTTATGTGGGAAAACAAAATCATGCCTTATCTTTAATATCTCATTCTATATTTTGACTTTCATACACAACTCTGACCACAGTCGATAGGGTAAAATTATTTTCCGACTCACCATTGCATATTACCTGTATTTGTGAAATATTCTCTTGCAGCCTAATTTCATGCATTCTTCTGAATTATAAATTCTGATAGATGTTTTTCTCGGTCTGCTAAGCCGTATAAACATTTCTGCCAAACATATCAGAAAGGTTTTACTTCATGAAAAGAATATGAGACAAAATAATTCTTACGTTGGAAACAGGTGAATGTGGTGACGTTAAAAGAGACTCCTGAATTAATAAAAGAACGGCATATTCGCAGAAAACGGCATATTCGATCCTTTTATCACCTGTAGCCACACATCAAACTGACTGAGGTCACGTCTGACTGAAGCTTTAGGAGAACCAAACAAAGAAATAACTACTAAATAACTGATCGCGAGTAAGCATTCAGATATTCTAAAATATTATACGTGAGCGGTGTTTGCATATCTCCCCAACTCTATAGAAATGCACTCATATAAATTAATCAAACGGCTCACACACATTTATAATTTCAAAAGCCTAATATTTCTCAGTAATATTTTCGAATGCGAAAAAAAAAGTTTTTTTAATTTAGTGTTCAATTTTTAAATTCTATTTTTTTTTAAATTATATATTTCCGAATAGTTATTAAAAAATGCTGACTTTTTAATAAAAATAATATAACGTTAAAACCAAAAATTATTGAACAAATTGGTTGTCAAGTTATTTTTGTTGGATTTTAGAATAAAATAATAAAAGTGCTGTATTACATATTTATTTTTCTTATTACATTTCAATCCAGGAATTTTTCAAGGTCGAAAGTCCACTGTTCTCGTACTATACTTCAATACGCCTCCCCAACATGTTCTTTTAATTTTGTCGATTTTCGGGAACAAAAGACAGTAAAAAATTAATTAATAAATGAATAATTAGCATTAATTAATGAAAGTAACTATCAAAACAAATACTTAATTAATTTTTAAGTACAATACATACATAGAATTATAATCAATCGAAAAAAAATCAAGAACTTTTGGGGGCCGGACCCCCAGGACTCCTTCTTTGTGTGCGCAACTGATTTCAATATTTTTTTTTTATATCAGAGTTATTCTTCGTCGTTATGGCTATAATAACATAATTCGCAATGAAATCAATGTCATTGTTTGTTTTATTTATTTTTGTTTTTGCTACTATCAATTTATAATGTATTATATATTTTTACCT
Source organism: Trichonephila clavata (assembly GCA_019973975.1). Lineage (NCBI taxonomy): Eukaryota > Metazoa > Arthropoda > Arachnida > Araneae > Nephilidae > Trichonephila > Trichonephila clavata. The sequence continues at coordinate 282,589 of BMAO01005992.1, read as the reverse complement.
CTCTTTTATGCATTTGTTTCTTTTCAGAATGCGATCGAATGTTCGTCAGTAACGATGGTGTAAAGAATGGAACTTTCAGCGCCCCTTTTATGATCAACCATCACAACTACTCGAGACAGTGTATTTATACCTTCATTGCCACGGAAGATGAAAGAGTTCAGATCACATTCACACATTTTGCACTCAGAGGAGCGAAACCTATGTAAAGTGGCCATAATATACTTTTACATATTTTTTTTCTTAGGTTAATTTTATAATATACTTTTTGAACAACATGAGTCGAACTGTTATGTCGTTTTTAGAAACATTAACTATTGCAATTCATAGATTTTATTTTGATATAAATGTGCATTTATCCTCAAAAATTGGGAGCCTTTTTAAAAATACCGCAATTTTCATCGCAGAAGAAAAAGATGACAATGTTAGTAGTTCTCTTAAAGGAGAAGCTAAATAATTAAATAAATAAATTAGTATTTTCAATTTATTGAGTTAACAGAGTTGATTAGATACTTAGTTAACTGACTTAATCAATTTATTTAAATAATTTACGGTTAATTAACTTCCTGGCTAGGTAACTTAATTAACTTAGCTAATCAACTGTTAATTAGTATCAAAAATAGTATTTTCCACTATGGAATCCAATTTTTTCACGTGTTAAAATTCTAAATAGAAATTTTGAGAAATTCTGCTCGTATGTTTCAAAGCTATGGGGCTTGGGAAATGAGACCTTAATGTTAAATAGACTTCTCAAACACTTGAGAAAAACTTTTTTTTCTATAAGACAATGTTATTATATTACTTTATTTAATCAGAATAAATTACAGTAGACAAAAAAAGTAACACTTATTGAGAAATTACAATCTATTAAAGTAATTGTATTCAGTTTGTTGGTGCTGCATAAAAATAAGCTGTGATTTATTGATTTCTTGTATAATAGATCACAAAATTGCTGTATCATTTTCGAAAATGATATAGCAATTTTTGAAATTGAAATATCGATTACTAGGAGGGCTAGAAGTAAAAGTAACAATTGGTATGTTACAAATCAATTTTTGTCTTTGTTCCGTGATGTATTTGAATGTATTAAATGATATCCTTGTATCTAATATTTTTCTCAAATTTGTATCCATTTTTGAATATAATAAAAAAGAAAGAAAGAAATATGATTATCTTAAAAGTAACTTTCATTGTTTTGAATTCAATTTATTGCACCTTGAAAGCATGATTTTTCAAGACACGTCTGGGCTAATATCAATAACCATGCATCATTTTCCATGCAGTAGATATATAGCAATTTCAAGTGATTAATATAGTTTTGTTTCATGAAATACACCTTTAGAATGTATACTAATTAATGCTTGTGACAAATTGGGCAACGATGAAAACAATCATCGTGTATTAAAAGTTTTTTAAAACATTTTAAAGCAAATTTCAAAATAAAGTATAATAAAAATAGAAGCATATAATTCAATAAGGAAAGAAATTTAAGAATGCAACCTTAAAGGTTACGAGTTGTTTTTCGTGAGAAAGAGTAGTTAAAAGGGAAATTATAACAGCATAGAAATGCGGAAGGCTGTCGATCTCTTTATTTCATTTTAATGCACTAAAACCGAAATTTATGTATCATTTTCGCAAATGTATAACTATCGACTATATTGCTTATTTTTTTTTATGGAAACGCTGGCATTTTTTTTAAATAAATAAAAATTAAGTCACTATATTCTATCGCATTGGTAACGTTGTCATTTTAATGAAATAAACTAATAAATAATAAGTAAATTTAACATCTATGGGTATCATTTCTTATTTCTGAATTATTATTTTAATGCATGTTTTGTTAACTATTTCTTAAACTCAATGGACAATTTATATTACAGGTGCAACCACGAATACATCGACTTATACATGGAAATCGAAGATCCGTCTGTGGAGCTGATCCGAACCCCTTTCGGGGGTCGCATATGTGGTCGAAATATCCCTGTGTCACGCATATCCATGTATGAAACCTTAGTCCTTGCCTTTTATACCGATAGGACTCGTGTCACCCCAGAACTATTCGGAGGAACCTATGAATTCATCGATGCAGGTTTGTCACTTATCTTTCACCTTTGTCATGGTTGATTAACTGTTGAATTGTTTGATGCGAATCTTATGGAAAAAATTATCTGTGATTTATTTATTTATGTTGTATGTTCTCATTATTACTTCTCTGTATTGCTAATATGGAGCCATTGAAGTTGTATACCAGGGTCCATAGTTCAAATTTAGCATTCTAGTTAAGAATAGAATAAGGCCGGTTTCACAAAGCATCTCTGTGCCTGTCAACTCGTTTTCTGTCACCAATCCTCTAGTGTGAAAGAGTGAAAGAATCCAAGCAGAAGCTAGAAATCCTTACACATGTGGATACAAAGTTGACTGAAAAGGGTGCCATAGGGGGGAAAAGAGTTTCGGATTCATTGGTATAAAGGTTGTTTGGGTTGTTAGTTAAGTGGGGTTTAACAGAATTATTTTAGAAACCAAATTCTTTTAGTTTAAAATAATTTTATTAACACGACTTTCCAAATGAAGTCTTTCGAACAAATTGAACTCTTAACAACAGGCATTATGGTTGAGGCAAAACATTAATGCGGCAATATTATGCATTACCATTATGCTTTAACAATTTACAAAAGTTATTTTCTAAACGTGATAGTACTTATACTATCATGTGATAGAGCACCAAGCAGTGGTGCAAACCTCCCAAAATAGTTTTCTACAAGAGCATTTGCAATTATTAAGTCTGAACAATCAATAAAAAGCTTTCTGAGAGTAAATACATAAAAAGTTGTGTTTGAATAGCTTTTAATCTATCCTTTTAGTTGAGTAAACTAGTGGGGTGCAGAACGTGGATTTTGAGTGCTTGAGAAAGTGCTACAGCAGAGAGGGACCACGTGTGAAGGGGCCCAGGAAATTTCTATTCAAAGCTAGTTCCTGACCATCTGCTCATTCAATTATATGTGGTACAAGTTGACTAGTGTGAAGAAATCTTTGAAGAGTCACAAATGGAGCTGTTAATAAAAACAGTGAAGTATCAGTTAAAGCTCCATCACCCCATCATCTGTTTGTACTTCAAAATTATGAAGATCATTGGCTTGTTGTAGTTTCTTACAAAGAGAAGTCTCTTTGCACGAAAGTCTCTTTGTCTCAGTCTCTAAGATTCATCTTACATGCCAATTAAGCTTTTTTACAGGCAATAATACTAAGTTGTATTTTTATCTTAAAAAATCTGTGATAGTTTCAAAATTTATTTCTAATATGAATGCAAGTGTTCGGAGAAACATCATTACATATAATTGTATGTGAAAAACTTTATTAATTTATTTTCAATGTATTACATCTAAACTATATAAGTTTATATTTAATCGTCTTGCTTTTATTTATATGCTTTTACCTACACATTTATAAAATAATATCTACCTTTTTTTCAAAAAATATGTCACAATTCCTGTATTTCAGCACTAAACAAATATATAAATAAATTTAGAGTAATTATTTGAGAACTATAGTATTGAATAAAGACAGAAGAAGTTCATATGTTTGTGTGTGTTTTGCTTATTATTTTATATTAGGGGGAAAACATTCTCCAAAAAATAAAATATAAAAATCATTCTGTCAAGTTGTATAACTCCTAAATGACTGAATTACAAATTTAATAAAAAGGTAAACTAAACCATTACATATGACATGCATTTTTTGTTGATATTTTCTATTACTTATTCACTCTAATAATATAGTTACTACATTGCGTTTTTTCCCACTAATATCAAGGAAGTACAACACCATTTTAATATTTGCTGTTGGACAGACTCTAATTTGCATTAAAATGGTGGAAAAATCATAAATTATTGAAAAATAAGGGATAAAAAACAACTAAAGGAGAAAGTAAATAAAGAAAAGCCTGTATAATTGTACTTCGTTTGCTTTAACATTTTTTTAAGTTAATGGAAAAGAATAGTTATTGTTCCCTGAAAAATATGTTTGTTTGTGTATTAATTCATTGATTGTAAGACGCTTCCATTTTGTAAGTTTGTCATTCTTTACATGCATTCTACTTTGCATAGGGCTTCTGATTAAGCCTGGAACGAATTTTTGATTATTTATTTAAATAAGTTATTTCCCATTCGTTTCTTCTGGACTATTCACCTGGACTGACTTTTACTTCAAGCAAAATATTGCATGTTTGAATTCAAAATACATATTAAGTCTTAATATGAGTAATCACGCAAGAGTATCTGATTCTTTCATGAATAAATTACTACGCATTGATTGTAAAAAAGCATTCTATGATGTGACGTTGGTATTTATCATATTACTAAGCTTACGTGTCTGCATACTTGATAATATAAGTTTGTTGGGTGGATGACCAGAGAGCCTAGCTCTTTCGAGCTATAACCTCTCATCGTTAGAATTTTGAGTGACTGTAACGTTATGACTCTTGCCCTTTGTTAATTATTAATACTAAATAAGTAAAATAAACTTTTAATAGGATAATAAAAATAAGAATCAAAGAATAACAGAGTGCATCAAATGCTTGAAAAATAACTTCAAAATCAGTTCAAGCACCGAAAATGATCGCAGATACATATCAGTGGGTTGGCTGACTTGATAATAATGTATATCACTTTTTGCTATTATATGTCCAGGATATAGATATTTTTTTGTCTATTTAAAAAAAAAAAAATTATAATTGTAACATGTAAATTTGCATAACGTGTAAGAGAAATGTTTTAAAATATTCCTGATTTGGGCACAGTGCATTTTGTGCAGGGAAATGCGTATCTGTAATACATCATATTCGATAGCATTTTAATAATATTTTTACAAATTCGTTCTTAATTGCTATATCTTTTGAATACATTTCCCCTAAAATTATTTAGGAATTGAAATAAATGACTTAACTTAGGAAATCATATGTGAAGTATTGAATTTTCATTTGAGGTTCTTATATAATTGAAATGTCTGAATATATTCTAAAAGTACATACATATTAAACTTATCCAGTTTAATACTTATTTTGAAATATTACATACTAATATTCAATTGTCTCTATCTTTTATACTTTTCGCAATTTTTGACGGTGAAGAATTTGGAACTATGTTGAATATATCGAAATTAATATGGTAGAATTACATTCTGTTGCCACATTATGTAGCATGTGCATACATTACGAAATCAAACAAATCGCAAGCATTAATTTTTCAACAAGTCAACGTTGGCACAAATCACAACATACGTTCTCGTGTTTGGCAATTATTTTATCAAAATGTACAATTTCTGGACACGTATTCTTAACCACAATAGCATCAACTTTTCGCCGAGATCTTTTGCTGATGAATGAATACTCTAATCATCCCTTAATGACCTCTCAGGTACAAACTACCAAAATTAGAACTTTGAGGAAGCTAAAACATGTAGTGGATGATTATGTTCAGCACAATGGGAGCTAACGATAACCTAGCATTATCGGATTGAAAATGCCATAGTCATCAGGAAAGAAGTATTCTATTAAAGGAATAAGTTGATCGCTCAATAAGTGCAAATACTCAAAATATCGCACTTATTTCTGCGTATTATTGATAAGTCTATGCCAACAGAAACACCTCCAGATCATAAAATGTCTCTAAAGCCTTGTGCAGTGGGTACGGTACACGGTAGATACATTTTTTGTTATAAGTTTCTTTTCTAACCTTGATGCGACCATCATATTGGAAGAGTCATCTAACCACCTGTTTTGTAGCCATTGCTCAAAGGCCCAATATCTATGTTCTTTGGAAAATTACAGTCTCTTCATTCTATTAGTTCCCATTACTAAATGCTTTCTTGTTACACTAGCATTCTAACCGCATTCGTTTAAGCTCTTATCTCACAGAACGAAGAGTGATGGTTTTACTAATCGTTTCAATGTTTTTCATTTACAATTATTCAGGATTCGTTTTCGATTGCACATTCTCCGAAAAGTTAGTTCAATCATATCTTTCCAAGGTTTAATAATGTGCTAGAAGGTGCATTAATCAATAATGGTCATTTCAGCAATATTCTAGCAAGATATCTGTCATTGATGAAAGTTAATAATTTACCCTTTCTTTTACCTTAATGCATCCGTTCTATGACAATGCATAAAATTTCCGTCAGTCTTTCATTGAGATTATAAGTCTTATGTTGTTTCTACAAGCTTGAAGGAAGTAACGGGCAGTAAATTGTGTAAATTGTAATGCGAATGTGTTCTTAGCCATTTTAGAACTTTTTAGTGTGTTTGAATTCCTGTCATGACTTCTTTTGGACAGGTGGTTGATTTTGCTTTTATTTTACTATAGTTTACGCGTTTTCCCTAGAACTTGAAAATTTATTTAACCACAATTCTAAAACAAAAATCAAGTCTCAAGTCCAATTAAATTAAACTCAGTCCATTTTATTAAAATTCGGAATAATGGAATTTAATTTACAGTTTTAGAATTATATTCAATAAATATTAAACTTACATATTCTAACCTCAAGTTTTCCTTTCATGATTTGTTCATATTTCTTTCGATTCTTGTTTACTCATTATGTTTAATTTTTTTTTTGCTCACAGCTCAGTATGTTATGGGAACACCAACTCCGAACACGGTGTGTAGCTACACGGTATACAGTGATCAAAAGAGAGAGGGTGATATGATGTCTCCCACCTATCCTGGTGTCTATCCCAAAAACCTCAGATGTAGTTACAACTTCTTTGGAAAGAGAGGTCAAAGAGTGAGACTGGAGTTCATGGATTTTGATCTTCTCTACGGAGGTCCACAGTCAGTTCGACTTACTTATTTCCAAAAAAGAAACATTTCTGTGCCTTAAATATTTTAAATATATTATATATTGCAAAAATGTTTTTCTTAAATTATTTGAACAAAAGAAATATTAAAGCAATGGCCTTAAAAGCCTTAGAAATTTCAAAAAACTATACATACAAAGCTTGTTCAATTAAACTATACCATTAAAATTCATGTTAACACATTTGAGGTATATTTCTTTTTTATGTATTTTTACAAAGCAAATAATTATATAATCATTTATTTACTTTAAAGGGGATCGGTAAAGCTGCAAAATTAAACATTTTAATAAGCAAGGTTTATTCAAAAAATTTAATGTTTATCAACATACACCCCTTACTGTTACTAAAACTTCTAACTAAATTATGTGCTTTAGATCAATATATGACATATTACAATATCTTTGCTATAAAATGCATTGAAAACAAAACATTTTTTTACAAAATGCTCAGCAAAAAAATATTACTATTTTTACTAACCATAGATTTATAAAACTTCGAAGAAATAGTGATTATAAATACTCTAAATATAAATTGTGATTTGACATAAGTTTTAAACAGAAATATTATTATATTTACAATATATTAACAAAGTTTACATGGGCATTTTTTAAAATAAATTTAAACTATTTATTTAATTTTGGGAGTAAAATTATAATTATTTTGATAGAATACATGCATTTAAAATTTCTGTAAGCTGTTATTTATTTCACACTTCTTTTTTCAAAACATTTCTTTCAGATGAAATGAACAAATTAATGTGTTTTACTTGAATTTTAACAATTGTTGCAATACTTAAGGTTGTAATCTATCGTTTGTTTCATTGTTCAATTATAGAAAATATTTTTTTTCAATTAATTTTCATGAATTTATAATTTTGTTAATTTTAATTTGTTCTTTTAATTTAGTTCCCAAAGACAAACTAAAATTAAAAATGCAATTATACTATTGAACACATCGAAAAAAAAATTTCTAAAGAAATAAATCTTTTTATTTTAGTTTTATACAACTTGTTAATTGACTTCATTTAAATAATACATAAAAAGAGGAAATCTAATAAAACAAGCAAACAAATTACTACATGTTTTTAGGGAGGTGAAAATCCTTAAATGCATTGTCGTTTCTTTTTGAAAAATAATTCATGCTCTATGTTGTTAACTTAGACTTTTCAATCTATAATAAAGAAAATAAACTGAAAGCTTGATTAAGACTCCCTTTGAGAATTATAATTATCTTTAATGCATATTCTAGATAAATAGCTAATTAAAAATCCATATTATTCTGGGTTTTTTTTTGTTCTGGAATAAATTATTGAGTACTATAATCATTAATAAAAATCAATAAAATAAAAAAAGCATACGTTTCTATTGTAAAATCATTTGCATGCAAAATTTTACAATCAATAAGTGAATGGATGAAAATTTTTATGCACAAAAATACACCTCTGTTTGTAAGAATGATTAAATTATATTTACTTATTCAGTATTAAGAATTAAAAAGATCTTTAGTTCTTTAATAAATCCATGAATTCGAAATTTAATCAAAATAAAAGATGTTGAAAATAAATGTTGTACTAAAAATAATACATTATGTTTAAATAAAATGTTAAATTTTCGCATGAAGAGCAAAAAAAGAAAAAAAATTCTTCCGCAAACGTTACATAAGAAAATAATAAATGTATCATGAAATTAGCTTACTTTTTCTCTTTCAGTGAATAAAGTGAGATGCGAATGCTTAAAAGTTATCATTTCAAAATGCTGTTCAGACGTTTTACAACGCTGAAAATTTCTATTTTAAATCATCACTTTCCTTTGAAGAATATAAATTAATCTTTCAATTATGGTGTTAACAAATATGGTACAAAAGTAAAAAAGTAGTATAGTGTCAATTTCTACATGCTGTTTCGTCTCATGCTTCTTAATATAAAAAAGTTACTTCATCGATTAATTATCAATTAAGGCACTTTTATCATATTTATTTTTTGCATATCCATATAAATCATTGTATCATTTTTGGACTCAGACAAACAGCAAATGTATGTTGCATTTAAAAATGGATTCATAATAATGATGAGGAATATATTTAATATTTATAGTATGTGTAATTAAATGACAGAAACATCAATAGTTGCTACTGGTTTTAATTTTTATCATTAAGAGCTTTATTTATTTATTTCAGCTGTCCTTTCGATTTTGTGAAAATATATGATGGAGAATCTGAAGAATATCCTCTCATTAATACCTACTGTGGGCAACAACGAAATTTAGTTGTATTTTCTTCCTCGGAAAATCTTTATGTGAAATTTGTGACATTACAAAGAAATGCAGATAATTCTAATAGGGGTTTTAAAGCAGCATATGAATTTAGTGAAAGATTTGTCAGTTTAGGTACTTATTTATTTTATTTTTCATTTTGATGTGCTAAAATAATACTTTGATTATACTTTAATCTAAATCATGTAATAAAAAATGATTTTCAATAGATATTTTTTATTTTAAAAGAAATATTCTTGAACTTTTGCTAAATATCAGTTTAAAATGTATAGTATTTTTAGTTAAATTTTTTGAATAATTGCATGCCTTCAATACATTCTATTTTCTTTATCAAGATAGTTAAGTGGAACTATTTGTTGAGTTCCATTTTAATGATTCTTAGAATTTTGTTTATTAGTTCAATAATTTATGAAAAGATATTTAATTACCTAATTAAAATACGTAAGATAACAAATACTTATTAAAAATAGATATTCTGAATTCAAAATAAATGTAATTTAAGTGAGGATTTTTTCCCGTATATCTTTTACTATATAGGTCAAGTTCCAGTTAATCAAAATCGTCGTATTTTTCTTAACATAAAAACAATGTGTATTTATAATTTTTTCTAAAGAATATTACTAACTCTCTAACTCAATTTTCGTAAACATATTTTATACCTTCAGCATTTTATTGATTTATTTAAATTTTTCCCAAATGATTCACAATATTTTTTTATTTATAGATTTCATCAGCAAAACAGACGGAGAACATATTCGAGGAACACGTGAGTATGCTATGTAAAACTTTCAATTTTCATATTTTTTTCCGTTTTCTAAGTTTATGGAATCATACTTCTACACATCATTACATTCCGTAAATTAAAAATACAAAACTTTACTAAAAAATTTCAAAATACGAAAAAAAGGAGCTTAATACAATAAAACTAATAAATCTGAATTAATTGTACAGAGAGATATGTAAAATAAACTAAAACACTGTCTAAAAATTTCATAACATCTAAATTTTATGTTTTAGAACTATTAAAATATAGTTTTGCAATTTGTTTAATAATTAGAAAGGGAAATGTTCCACAAATATCGGGGAAAATGGTAATTCCTATGCAGCTTGAAATGCATGTTTAAAAGTATGAACATAAATATTCCATTTTCAAAAATATATCGTCATGCTCGTGAATGGAAATAATTTTAAAAAAGGCTGTATTATATATATCCATACGTATTATACGTTAATATATCTTTTTAGATTTATTACAAATTCATATTAGTATTTTTATAATTTCTAAAATATTTGATTGTAAACTAAAATTCATTTCACTAAATTATTATATTTACGGTATTTTCTTTTCAAAGTTTAATTTCTGTCCAGGAATACGGGCAAAAAAAGGGAGACTTTGATGACCTGACACATTGCTTAATATGCTATCTCAGCTCTAAACCTAAGAATATGCTTATATATTGCTGCATCTATCTTACTTTGGCATCTACTATTACACTAATTTATTTTATTTTATTTTTGCTTTCTCTTATTCAAAGAGTAAATTAGATATGCTTAGGGAATTTAAAATTACCATTATATATAGAATATGGGCTTTGTATTTTGTCTCTTATTCAGAGTATTACTAAAAAATATCCAGATAAATTATATTTCAACACTACAAATGCACAATAGTTGCTTACAAATGACTAAACAAAAACATAAATTTAAAATACTTTATTAAATAAACTTGAAACTTCCTACATTGTTTTGCACTTTAACTTTGGAAAACTAATTTCCAAATATGTAAGTTTATAGCAATGCTTCGATTGATTTATGCTGAATTATACTTGTTTCGTACGAATGTACTATATTATAATAAATAATACTTGTATCTATATACACAATTAGAGTGTATTTAAAAGTGAAAATTAATTTCAGAGCATCATTAAAGAGACATGAGTATCTTTATATTGCAATAATTTCCTATTAATTGAAAAAAAATGAATGAATTATTTTTTCGTCATTTATAAATTAATACATTCAAATGGTAATTGTTTAATTTTTGATGAATTTGTTTAATAGTAAGATGAATGCAATTAACTGAACAGAAAAACTTTTAAATATTGATTATTCTGATTTACATTTAACTGAAAATTGTAGAAAAATACAAAATGAAAATTTTTATTTTAGGATGTCTTAAAATGTCAATGAATATGAAATTTTAAATTATACACTTTCTTCAAACTTATATTTGTTACAATTTACAAGGAGAGCTAATTTAATTCAGAAATAGAGAGGGGAAATTGGTTTTGAGGGAAAAATAAAATCACCAATACATATTCTTTTTTCAGAGTGTGATCAGAAGATACTTAGTAAACGAGGATCCAGTGGCTTAGTGTGCTCCCCAAACTATCCTTACCCATACCTTTCCAACGTGGTTTGTCGCTATTACGTGTATGGAATGCAAGACGCTCAGAGATTAGAAAGGGTCAAATTAAAATTTGAAAAATTCGAAATTCCTTCAACAACACCAACGTAAGTGGTAATACAACATGTTATTTCGATTTGTCTTAATTGAATTACTATTTTTCTGTTGTTGCTTTTGCCACCTGATCGACAGTAACATCAAATCAAGGTCCACGAAATTCATCGCGGCTAAGGGCTAGAATGTCACGCCTGCCATTAGCCTAGGCTTTGAGCCCCCCAAGAGGGCGCCAGTGCGATTTTGTTCACACAACACGATAGATGGCGACACCGTTCGAACCCACAGATTTAACGAGCACGTTCTCCGATTTGTACTCGGCGGGCATTTGGTGGCATCGGGCATCGAACCCAGGCCTTCCGGTCTGGGGTCCGATGCTCTAACCACTAGGCTACCCACGGCCCGAACTATTTTTCTAATATTGTCTAGTGGCTGAAATATAATATCATTTATAAAGAAAGAAAATTTAAGAAATTGTAACATACATGATATTTTTTTAAAGAAAAAGTTTATATTTAAGTATAAATTTTTTTAAAAATGCAAATTTTAAAGAAAAAATTTAGGTTGGAAGGTTTCGAACATGTAATTTCCAATGACAGTTAAACACAATGATCAAATAAATTTATTTAATGACGTATTTTGAAATGTACTGACTAAAAATCACACAACCTGTGGTTGGCTTAGTTTCATACACTTCAAAAACTCATTTGAAGTGCTATCGTTTTATTCTCCTTTTAATTAAAAAATTATTGATAACAAATGTATAGTATTTAACAGTTGATAAAAATTTTATAATGTACCAAACCTTTTATTGAAATTCTGATATTTTCCAAAAGTAATCATTTATTCAAAATTGTATAATATGTATACATTCAAGGAAAACTAAAATCTGCAGTATTTTAAAACATCATAATAAAAAAGATGTGTTTTAATGTAGAGATTATCTACGATATATAAAACGTAATGTCTTAATAATGACAGCCGAGAAAATATTTAAATTCCTATTTTTCTTTTCCTTGTTTTTCCCACAACTTTAAAAAAAAAAGTGAAACTGTGAATATCTGCTTGATTAAAATGATTTTATGGATACATTTAATGGTAAACATATTTCTTATGATCTTCCAGGAATTGATAATAAACATTTCAAAATATCTGTTCACAAATTATGCAAATAAATGTTATAATTATTAATGTTATTTTTAAAAAAATCTCACAATAAATATCAATATTTTAATCAAGTAGTGCTAAAAGATTTGATAGGCTTAACTTCATATGTACTACTCGTCATGCATTAGCATATTTTGAAGTTTTACAGCTTTTAGAGGACAGTTTTTATTGGATTTTGTGTTGTATAATTATTAAAGAATAAACATTTTCATCCTTATTAGGTAGATACGCTGTATCAAATAGGCTAAATTTTTATGTATTGTTTATAATTAAAAATGGGATCTAAAATAAATTTTGGTCTGTGTTTCTTCAGCTGCACAGATGGATTTTTGCGAATTTATCTCCAAGGTCAAGAGGAACGTTACGCCTTAGACGAGTTCGATCATAATTTATGTGGCCAAGAACTTCCTAAGAGCTTAAAGTCAGAAGGACCACGATTGGTCATGATATTCAAAAGTGGATCCACGCAAGGACAAGGTTTCAAGGCCCAGTATCATTTTGAAGCAGGTGAGGATCAATGAAATTTGTTAATTTTCAAATTTTTCAGATTTAATTGCATATGCACTAATGGATTGTAAAACCAAACTATCTATATATGTAAAGAAGAAAAGAGACCAACTCATCACTATATCTCATGAACTGTTAGACCTATAGACTTGAAATTGGATGAATATGTTCCTTTCATGGAGTAGAGATCCGCTAAGAACGGACTTTACGAAAATTGACCCCCCCAGGGGACATTGCGGTGGGTCTAAGGGGTGTTATAGACAAATACTTCCGTTTTTAAACTATTAGAATCTTGAAATTTAGTAGACATTTTCCTTTCATAGAGTAGAGGTCCACTACAAAAGTGGTTTTGCGAAAATCAACCCCCAAAGGGCATTATAAGTAAGCATTCCCGTATTTGAATTATTAGACCTATTGACTTAAAAATTGATTGGCATGTTCTTTTCATGGAGTAGAGTTTCTCTAAGAACGGGTTTTGCGAAAGTTGACTCCCAAGGGAGGCAGTTACAGAAAAAAAGAATTCATGTTTTTGAATTATTAGACCCACGTACTTGAAATTTGTTCTGAATGTTTTCTTTGTTGAACAGAGGTTCTCTAAAAATGAATTTTACGTAAATCAACTTTTATGGGGGGAGAGCATAGAGTTACTGGTGCGTATTGATAAACGAACTACTAGACCTACAATAATGAAATTTGGTGTGCATGTATCTTTTTTCTATTTGAAAATCCCTCAGAACGGGTCTTTCGGAAATTGAGTCTCAAACAGGGTTATTGATTTTAAAAAATTCCGTTTTTTATCTATTAGATTCAGATTTGATATTTGGCAATCATGTTTATCTTGTTAAGTAGAGATCCAAAAAAATGGGTTTTGGGAATCTATTTTAAGGGGAGGGAGAGGTTACGGGTGAGTAAAAGATTTTTTTTCAATTTTAGAAAGTATTATTCTGAATTCCTGTGCTTTTTTAATCATAAGGCGAGAGTTATAATATAGTTATATATAATGAGTTAATTATATATATAAAGAGTACACTTTCATGCAGATTATGTATTATCAGCGAAGAGGGTGGGTAATGTGTAGTAAATAATATAAAGTACTTCTGAAATACATTTGCACCGAATTTTTTTTTCACATTAATTAGAATTTTGTCTAGATTTGAATACTAAAACACTGTTGCTTTGGTGCATTGCAAGAAGCAACTTTTAATAAAACAAATCCATTTCTTAATGTGAAGCCAAAACAAGAACGTATTGTGATTTCAGAAGTCCTAGTAGAAGTTTGTTATGAAAATGATGGAAATTAAAATTAATTAGATTTATAATGATAAATCTTAATTATTTTCATTTTGCTTTTCCTTTTATATCAGGGTAATGAACTTTGCTAAAATGCTTAATTATATCAGAAGTAATATATTATTAAAATAAATATATTATTTATTTTTTATAAGTTAAACATTATTGTAAGAAAAGTGTATTTAATATTCTGAGAGTAAATAAGTACATTCTAAAGTTATAAGACAAACTTATATGCTATTTTTCACACTAAATTTAAGCATATATAAATATATATATATTTCCCGTAATTCCTTACTTCTATTAAATGCTAAAAATCATAATTAAATATATTGCAAAAAAAGTTCATTTTTACGTAATAGAAGGTAAATAATTTTATATTAAAGGTGGAAAGATAAACATTAATAGTAATTTAGTTTTAATTATGGGTTACTTATTAAACTTTCAATACTCATTACTGATCAATGAGACACGTATTTTGCATTTTTGTTTTTCGAATTATCTTGCCATTATAAATAAATGTAGCATTTCACTCCAAGTAGTATGAAAATTGCGTACTGATGAGAACTATTTTTTGTTAATCAACTGCTAGATTGCTATCTTGGTAAATATTACAATCTAACTTAGCATTTCAACATTGTATTTTACTTTCAGCAACTCATTCAAATGAGAAAATAAGAAAAAAATTTTAAAAAGGGATGTGTATGTGTATGTGATTTTATTAACTCTATAAGTAAATAATTCAATAAAAATGAAAATCATTAGCGAAGGGGGTGCAGGGATAACACTCAAAGCTATTAATCCAAATGATATTAATTTTAATATAATAAATGTAAAAAAAAATTAATTAAAAGCAAAATTTGCATTTTCCAAATTAACTTGAAATAAAATATTACGTTCTAGTCCTTTTATAACAATGGATATCAAAACAAAATTTTAGTTTATATAGTTAATTGATTATGCATTTTTTATAAATTCTAATTTTAAAAAACATTTTTTGATTAACTTCAATATTTTAAATGCATAATTTACAATGTAATGCAATTCAAACAAATAACTGAACTTTTAAAATTCTCTATCTCAATCTCATGTTGGCATTTTAAGAGTCCTATTGGATCTGTTCTTGCTATCAGAATATAATGTATCTAAGGTTATTTATTAGTTAATATTTAATTTTATTCTCATAGATTACCAAGTACCTGGTACTGCTTCTCCTAATGGATCGTGCCAATTCTTCTACCGTAGCGAGAGCCAGAAAGTGGGTGATTTCAATTCTCCCCATTATCCGGCTAACTACCCATCTTCCATTCAGTGCGAGTACTACTTCCTAGGTCTCGAAGGAGAGCAAGTCAATCTAGTCTTCAACTACTTCAAGACCAAAATGGACATAGAAGCTTATGGATACAAGTGAGTATAGTTAATTGAAAATATATTTATATTGAAAACATAATATACATGTAACATTATTTATGTATAAATCTCACCCTTATCTCTTAATAATTCAATAAATAGAAAAATACTGTACTATATACCATTATAAATAAATTGACAAACATTCTTAAAATGGAAAAAGATATTAAAAATAACTACATAAAACCCAACAGGAACTACGCGAATCCTAATAATTAAATTTTCTACTACATTTTTCATGCGACTAAAAATAATGAATTATTACGTCTCAAATATTAATGGTTGACTACAGAAATGAAAAGTACGTAAGGTATTAATAATACGTAATTATAATATATTTTACAAGTTTAAATGATAAATTAAACATTAATCTAGTTAAAATCCTTGACAAATTAAAATAATTGCATAATTTAAAAAATAATTGAACATCTTAGCATGTAGGTATTTTAATCTGTTTTTTTTGAAAATAGCAGTGTTTTGAACTAAAGAAATTCCGCTATTTTCTCCTTTTTCGAAGTGTAATGGAACTTCTCCATTCCCAATATAAGTACTTTTCAATGAAAAAAGCATAATTAAGTTAAATTAGGTATTTAGGAAATTTTTAAGGTATAATAATTATTTAGTTAAAAATAAAGTAATCATTTAGAGACTAGATGTGATTTGAAATCTAATTTGAATAGAAACAGTCTAAAAACTACATCCCTAAGACAAAAATATGAAACACTTCTTATTATGCCTTTCAATTCATTTCTTTTTTTCTTTTTCTTACTCTTGCAATGTGTTATACTGAGAAAATTTTATTACTATTTACAATACTTCTATGGTTAATGAATTATTATTATTATTTAATGGCAAAAATCGTATTTTTAGCGAGATTTGTCAAGAGGATTGGTTAGAAATGTACGAAGTGTATCCATCGGGTCGCGAGAGGAAGTTGGGCCGGTATTGCGGACGAACCGCTCCTGGACCAATTATGTCAGCTCTGGGAGTGGACACTATGAAGGTCATCTTGCACACTGACGACAAAAATGTAGCCTCGGGATTTACGGCCACCTATGAATTCTTCCCTGCAGATACGCGATATGTTGGTAAGCAAACCTTGATATCGTGAAAATTTACCGTAATCGTAAATAGCCTTGATATCGTTTTGAAAAAAAGAATCCTTTTTTTATAAGTGCTTTGAATATTTTCGTCTAACACAAAAAAATATATCTAGAAATTTTATTTTCGAATTTTTTTAAAAATTAATACATATTCTAACTGTACATTAACTTTTTCAAAAAAAGCAATATAAATTAATGCTTCATTTTCTTTTTTATATAGGACATAAATAACATACACATTCCATGTGTTTCTTTACTCTTCATTTTTATCCTTTCTGTTAAAGGAATTTTAGTATTTCTTTAATATATTACCCTGTGTGTGTATGAAGATCGTGGTTTTTGTTGGATCGTTTTGGTTGTAGTAGCAGACGAAAGCATTCAGGAAGACATAATGATCACATTTATTTTTTATTTATGGGGATTCATTTGAAGCACATTATACTAGTAGATTTCTCACAAAATGTACAAACAGCACCAACAGAGTGAAAACACTCTAGCAAAATTTAAGTGAAATTGTTTTCTTTCTCTGCTCAAAGGTTTTAGCAAATATTTTATTAAGATCTTTCCATAAAGTTCTTTAATCACGTGATTTTTTAATCTTAGCACATTAATTGGTCGGATATGGTGATGATGTAATATTGTGTCACCACATAATAACATTTGACGTCGCGGCACTTTTTTAAGAGCTAAAATTGTATTTCTCGTGAAATGAGTAAATAAAAGGAATTGAGCATCAGAGATGTTCTGAAGAGATATGTATCAAAACGAATTTTAAGATATATCTTTCAAGATAATTCAAATAATAAATCGTTATATTTATTGATTGAAATTCTGTTTAGTTTAAGTGTATTGTTGAAAAATAAATGAACATATGCATTAATCACAAACATTTCGTTGAAATCTTTTGTATTTCCTAACGGAAAAAAAGTGTTCTAAATTTTGACTCTGTACTATAGCATTATATAAAGATAATGATTCTTTTTAACACGAGGGTATAATTTAGAATAAAATACTGTAAACTACTATGAAGTTGAACAGGTTTTTTAAACAATTTTTTTTCAAAGTTTTTTTATTTCAAAGCTTAATTTTAAAAAAATGAATGCTTTTCGTTAAATTAAAATCCTTGCATTTTTATTTTTAAAAAAATAGAATAATTTAGAGGAAGAACTAAGTTCCTTTGATTTTCGTTGTTAAAAATTGTGCCGTAAATTAACTAATAAAAAACTTTAAGAAATTGGACAGTTTAATTTGTATCTTATATGAACATTTATATAACTCCTTACATTTATTGCTTACGTGC
Source organism: Trichonephila clavata (assembly GCA_019973975.1). Taxonomy (NCBI): domain Eukaryota; kingdom Metazoa; phylum Arthropoda; class Arachnida; order Araneae; family Nephilidae; genus Trichonephila; species Trichonephila clavata. The sequence continues at coordinate 264,237 of BMAO01005992.1, read as the reverse complement.
ATTCATTGAAAAATCTAATTAATTTTCTAACCATTATCAGTTATCCAAGGAAATGCAAAGTTTAAGGCATTTCAAAATTTTTAATTTATTTTTAGTATATTGTGAATTTATAAGGTTATTTAAGCTCCAATCAGTAATGAGCTTAAAAATTTAGGATTACAGCAAAGTTTAAATATAGGAATAAAAATGATATTAAATAATGAATTGAATTATTTGTGAGCAAACATTTTGATAATTGTCACTTATATGAACAAAATACGCTTATTTTTTTGAAACTCTATTTCAAACTCCATTCTTTTTTCGCATATTAAGGAGGCTTGATTTCACATTATTTCTTTTCTTTTTTTTCAAATGAGTATTATTTCGTTCTCGATGCACCATGAGAATAACAAGGCAATATTTTTATGCTTAACAATAATAGTCAATGGACATAGTGCAAAATTCTTAAAGAAAATATCGGTTCCTTTGAAAGAAAATAAACAAAATCATATCTAGAAATGTTTAAATACATTTAATAAAGAAAATTGAACTTCAACCAGTTATACTTTTCCCAGTATTGTAAAATATTCTTTAATTGTTTTATTTTCTAAGCAACCTTGATATAGTTGCCAACATAATTATATATTGATCAATAGCAAACTGCTAAGGACTTTTTTCAAATGTCACAGAATATAGTTATAATATTAATCATAGGGTTGCGGCTTTACCGTAAAAAAGTTCGAATGTGACAATATTCTTTTATTGCAATTTTTATTGCCAGTAGAAGAAGGCGGTCTTGTGTTTTCATGGAACAGTAAGTCAGCGAACCTACAAAAGAATTCAAAGGTTCAATGTAGCTTTCGTGCAGTTGCTATATGCAAAAGAAAGAACACAGTAATAAATAAAACAGTGACGAACAAGTAGGAGACGTAATCTGAATATAAAATTATTATAATTAAATAGAGAATTGAAAGAGATGAAGAGTTGAGTTCGGATTTCCCTATTCAGCAGAACTTATAATTATTACTATTATAATGTTAACAGTAATAATGTTAAATAATTTTCTTTAAGTATTCAATGTAATAAATGTACCAAATAGTGATCAAGAATAAATTAAATAAAACTATTTTTAAAAAAAACTAAAAATTTTGGAAAAATGTGTCTGTGACTTTTAATCAAAGAGTATATCCTCATGTATTTAGTATTATATAAGCTGTTGTATAAATAAATATTATATAATTTATTTATTTTATTCAATTCTAAATTTTACGATATTTTTTAAGTAACTTTGATAGATCATTTTACATACATACTTCCTACAATTGCTATTACTGTTGGGTCCTTCCCGAAAGGAAGGAATGAAACTTGCCAGAACCTGAGACAGGTTGGAATTCTATACGATAGATGGCGACACCACCTACCTCCACCTCCACAATTTAGGCATGGAACATGAGGGGAGGGAAATATTCTCCAGCCCCTGCACCCATGGTTTCTGCTACGACCACCCACAAAACTTTCGAACCCACTGATTTAACGGGCACGTACGTGTGTACTCGGAGGGTATTTGGTGGCATCGGGTATGGAACCCAGGCCCTCCGGTCTGGAGTCCGATGCTCTAACCACTAGGCTACCCACGGTCCTATGCTATTATTAATTGTATTAAAAAGTATTTCGCTGTTCACTCGATTAAAGCCAAGAGATTCACTTAAGAATAGAAAGTTGCAATTTATTTTACATAGTAAAATCCACTTAATAATTAGTTTGTAGGAAAGCGTTAATGCTAAATAAACCCTAAAATATTTCGGAACGTTGGAATCATTCATGTTTAAGCATTGTTGTTTAAGAGAAATGTTTAATATGTATATCGATAACAAAAGCTGTAAAACAGATTCCGTTGAATGTCGGTTTAATCATTGGCCTATATGTATAATTGCGATTATTTTACGATGCTTTTTTTAAATAACTTTGATAGATAATTTTACATTAGTACTTCCTACATTTGTTGTTATTATTAATTGCTTTATAAAGTATTCCGCTGTTCTTTCGATTAAAGCCTAGAGATTCTCTTAAGAACAGAAAGTTGCAATTTATTTTACACGGTAAAATCCACTTAATAATTACTGAGGAAGAAAGCATTAATGCTAAATAAACACTAAAAATTTTTTAGTGTTGGAATCCTTTATGTTTAAGCATTGTTGTTTAAGAGAAATGTTTTATATGCATATAGATAGCATAAATTTTAAAACCAATCCCGTTGTATGTCTGTGTAATCATTGGCCTATATGTATGATTAATTGAAGTAATTTACTTTCTTTAGATTGTGGTCGCAATATCTCCGAGCTTACAGAAGGTGTCCTGCTGAGCCCTGGTTTCCCCGGATCTTACCTACCGAGTCTCCAAGTGTGTAATTGGTTCATCACCGTCCGACCCCACCACAGAATCCTCCTATCATTTGTCTTCTTTCTTATAGAAGGGGATCCAGAACGTGAGTGTTTACCAATAGTATTTCGTGTGTTGTTTGATTACCGAATATCGGTTGGTATGAGACCAGAATTTTGAGGTTGATTGTTGAGGCAACGAAGAAAAACGCTGGATTGTTTACCTATCGTATCTAATTAATTTTTACAGGAATATGTTTTTACAAACAAATGTGTGCCAAACTTGGTGTTAGAAATTAAATTTTTCAAATAAATAAATAGATAAAAAATAGAAATGCAATAAACATGGAATTTAACTTTCAAAATAATGTTTTAAAAAACTCCAATCCATTTTTACAGCATTGAATGCATGGGAAAAATAATTTCATGTAAAAAGTTTAATATTTGCAACAGAGGTTTTACCATCCTAGACTTAATATATCATTTGAAATACTTAACATAAAACAGAATTAAATGAAGAATATTTATTCAAGGTGCATTCCTAATTAGGAAAAATGTGATAATTACTCAGCGCTGGACTTTCAAGGTACAAATTGCTTATATGTAATATCCAATAGAAAAATATACACACAAAATGAGTCAGTATGTGTCTCAGAATCATGGCTCGGTTCAATAACTATACACACACATAGGGGTTTTTCCCCCCAAGTTCAAAATACTTATTTGTGTTACATCAAATATGGATATCTAAGAGCATCTATCAAGATTATACACATGACGTTATTGATTTGAATAAGATATTCATGTGTAATACATAATTCAGAATGTCGTTATCAATGAATAAGGTATTAAAACTAATTTAATGCCAATTTTGTATCGTATGCCTTCACACATAACAAATTATAAAGAAAATTCTATAACACACAGAAAGAACATTTAGCTAAACAGTTTTCTTTTCCTCTAGGGATGTTAGTTTAAATTAAGCCAACATCACTAGATAAAAAATCATCCCGATTCCATTTAAAATAAATTTGAAATGTTTATTGCTATGCTTATTTAGAAATTTTTCGAAACAGTTCCTGAAATGTTTATGGTTGATATATACTATTTTATTTTTCCCAAGTAGAAATACAATTTTTCTTTTTATATGGAATTGAATTTATATAAATAATATTAAGAACTGCATTTCGTAATTCAGTAGAACCTGCAGAAACTTTGAAGGATACTTTTCTATCTTTCAGTTTTATTAAATATATCATGATAGAATTTTACCAATCATTCAGTTTCTTCATTACCATTTATTTAACTTCTTTTTACCTTTTTGTTATAAGTAAAATTTTACACTTTTGATATACATAAATTTAATTTATGAGTAGTTTTTTTTTACTGTTTAGATTTTAAAGGGGAAAAAATAGCTTATCCTCTATCATTAATATCCAGAATAAATTTTCACCGAAAATTTATTTACCGGTTGACCTATTTAAATATTGAAAAAGATACAGCTATCATTAATTATAAATAAAGCAAATATTAATAGAGAAAAAAATATTTTTTCTCCAATATAATATTTTGTCTAAAGAATTACCTTGCATTATATTTTTCTAAGATTTTAACTTTGATGTTACGAAATTTAGATTAAATTTATTCAGTTAAAAAAATATTTTTATAAATAAATTTCAAATTGCTAGTCAATATATAAAATGTATTTCTCATTGGACGAATAAAGTACTTAAATTATTGAAGAAATTTAAAAACTTCTAAAAAGCTTTCACTTTTTTAATACATTTGCATTCATTCTTTTATATTTTGAAAACGTACCTCTGTTATATATATTAAATATTACAATAGGTAAAAATTCAGTGATTTAACTAACGTTAAATAAAAAAAATTCTTATTAAAATAGCATGGATTTGTTAATTAAAAACGCAGTATCTCGTATTTTCCCCCAAAATTAATTAAAAATGTCATTTTGAACAAATTGTCCAATTAAATAGGTTTTTGTTATCATTTTGATGAAAAGAAATATGAAAGGATTCAATTAAAAGGCTTAGAATTATATAACTCTCTTAATTTTTTAATATTGAATAATTTTTTGATGCATTATCGACCTAAATGTTTTTTTTTATACAGTTATTTTTTCACATAAGTAATTTAGGAAAAGTTTTTATCTTTTGACATTTTAAACAAAGTACAAAATGTTATTTTTTATGAACTTTTTTGACGATTTCAAGCTGTTATTCCTATGTTAATTAATAGTTTCCGATTAACTACCCTTGTTTGGTATCTTTATTGATTTATGAAATGACTTAGAAATACTATGTTTTATGCTAAATTAATCATTTTTTAGTTCAATTTATTTTTGGAATAAATATTACTATTTTCACAGCTGAATTGTTTTAAAAAAAGTACTTGAATTTCAAACTAAACATTCCTTTTTATCTTCCTGTTGTTTTTTTATTCTCTTATTATCTAGCTTGAAAAATCATCTGAATGCTATTAATGTTTTGCTTTTTAACATTTCTAGTTTAACTGTCCTACGATCAATTTCTTTTTAAATCTGAATTTCAATAACATTAATAATATTAAACCAAAACAAACACACACACACAAAATTGATTTAATGTCACATATGCCACAAATAATTTTATGAGAAGCATTGTTACTAAATATATATATATATACTTTTTCTTGTCCTTAATCTGCTACACTATAACTCCTCCCACGGGTCGACTTCGTATCCACTAATCATATCGCATCCTCTCGTTTCAAGCCCATGTCATAAAAAATTTTAAATTTTTGGTTGAACTTTTTTTGCTGCATCCGAATTGGTTAGGCTGAGCCCCGCCCACTTTCCTGAACCCTCTAATTAATTTTTTCCAGTTAAAAAATGTTTTTCTTAGATTTTTTAAAATTAATTTAAAATTCCAAGCACTTCTTTTTCTTTTCACTTTATATTTTCATATTAAGTTAAATATTTGCTAAAAAAGCTAGTAGTCTAATTATATAAGTCTCCCAAAAAGTCGATACTGTAAGTTAAAGTCAGACAGGGTTAAATTTTCCAAAAACCTACCAATGAGTGTTCTCGTTCTTCAATTTCTTCTTTGCATTTTGCTTCTATTTTTCATTTATATCCCATAACTTTAAGTTTTTTTAAAAGAATTATTTTCTTCTTTTTATCAAAATAATGAGATCGTATTGGTTCATATATGTATATAACTACTTTCAGGGCGTGGTTGTCCAGGAGCTGTAGTCAGAGTTTATCCAGAATTAAGTGAACCTCCAATGGAACTGTGTGGTGATTCCTTGGCCAATCATAGCAAGGAAATCTTATCATCTAGTAATATCATGAAGATATCGTGAGTATAATAGTATAATACATTACTGAATTTATTCTAAACTAAGCATATATGCAGAGAAGGATTAAGAGACTTGCGGATCTGGTGGCCGCCAGGGCCTCCAGCGCTAGTAGGGACCCGAAGCGTGAGGGATTCCAATTATAAATTCGACGTGCAACAAGAAGTTCTTGAACCGATATTCCAACCCGATGATTTCCACTGAATTGAGTCGTGTAGCAGCCCCTAGCCATATTTCTTCCACATATCTATATAGTTGCAATCTGCACGAAATTTTCACATGCGTTTTTTTTTTAAATTTTATTTTGAACAAACGAATACTATTTAGTCAAACAAATTCGTTTTTAGCTCACAGGTGGGCTTTGTTACTCTAAGATATGTCTTACAATGATAAAGGAAAAAAATCCCAGCAACAAAAAAATTATTTTGTAGTCTAATGAAGCTTCAACAATACATTTGTCTAGGTAACATTTTTAATTGATTTAAGTTTCAAGATCACAGGTTAATGTAAAAGTAAGAAGAGCAATTTCAAATATGAAATGATGGTACTTTAAAAACCGGTGTAACCGCCAGAATTTTAAATGCAAGCATTCAAATGTGCATGTAATGTGTCGTACAAGTTTGGACATCAGTTTGTGTGACAGAATTGCATACATGTTCCTCTTGTTCGGTCAATATAAGGTTGTTTAATTCTGGTTGTGGATGACACTGTCGTAGCCGTCCAGTTATATCTCATTAGTGCTTGACTGGAGAAAGATCTAATCTAGCAGGCCAAGGCAACACGTTGTCACTCTGTAGAGCATGTTCGCTTTCAAAAGAGTATGAGGGAGCACGCTATCTTGTTGGAAAACACTCCTTGTATGTTGTTTCTAAATGGAAGTGCAACTGTTCGAAACACCAGACTGACGTACAAGTTTGCAGTCAGGGTGAGTGAATTAACCTAGAGAGTGCTAATCCAATCAAAGAAAATTGCTCGCGCCAGACCGCAACTGTAGGTGTAGGCCCATTGTGTCCAGGCCGTAGAAAGGTTGTGTTCAGGCGCTGACCAGGCCTTCTTCTAATCAATATGCAGCCATCATTGGCACCAAGACAGAAACTGCTTTAATTGGAGAACACAAGACATCACACACTCCGCTCTCCAATGATCTCTAGCGTGACAGCACTGAAGTCACAGATGTCAATGATTTGGAGATAATGGTATGAACTCTACAGGGCATCTGGCTAAGAGCTATTTCTCAAGCAATTGATTTGTTAAGGTGTCACTCTGGTACGCGAAAAAAAAATCTGCAATTTTTTCTGCAGATGCACTATGATATTCTCAAGTCATGTGTTAAATACTTGGTCTTCTCTGTCAGCGGTGATCCATTCATGGTTGGACTATAGTTTTCTTGAGGTAGTGCCTTCCCGGGACCGCTGTTGCTAAAAATTATGCACACAGTGGATACATTTCTACCAAGTATTTCAGCAACATCGCGGAAAGAAAATTTACCTTTTTTTAGCTCTATTATACTATATCGTTCAAAGTCAGAGAGTAAAAGAGTTGAAAATGGCTTCTTAGACTTCTTAAAGTCCTTCTGTATTAACATCAACTCACTACGTCAAATTTGAAATAATAAATAGCACTCAGGAACATTTTAGCGTGTATTCATACACTGATTCCCATTCTCAAAGTGACACAACTAGCGCGACACTTACTTGCTTAAAGCGAAAGTTGAATCCAAGTCATCTTTCAGATGCATAAACACGCCTACCAAATTTTGTTGTTATAGCGCAACTCCTTACTGGTGATGAGATTTCTATTTCCATAAGTGTAATGAAACACAATGAAATTATGTGGAAAAAGATATGTCTTAGTTCAAAGCAAACTATTTCAAATTGGTTTAGTTTAAGCCTTAATAGCAACAAAGATTTTAATAAAAACGGCCTTTGTTGAAATCCGTGATACAAATGAGGAAAAAAATGACTACAATACTCAAGGCAACTTCCCTTTTGAAACAGGTGGACAAATATGCAACTTCCCTAATGACAATGAATTGGAATACCATACTTTAGAGAATAAACGCTTCTAGCAAATTATTCAGTAAGTTGTGTGTGAATTATTAAAAGGATCTTGTCTATTAAAATCTCTAGAAAATTATATCTGAAATTTCAGAAATGAATTTGGAAAAGTGGAACAAAAGGCAACTGATTTATCAAGGTTCTTGCTTGAAGAGGAAGTTGGATAAGCTCGCAGGCAACAAAAGAGAAAAATTATTTCGATGAAAGTAAAAAATTCAGTTACATGAATTTTTTAAAAAAGGGAAAATTTCATTGTGAAATCATTTTATGTCATATGCTATAGAGCATGAGCAGAACTATCCCGAAGAGCTGGAATATATTAAACTGTTATAGAATACTTTACTGTACTTTTTGACGTGAGATTATTACCGGAAATTAAGAAGAAAACTACACAAAAACTAAAGAAAACTTACAATGACGATACTGAATCTTTTAAGTTTGATGATATGAACAGGATAAGCTTTTACAATTTTTAAAAGAAAACAAAGATACTATGAAGACTTCTCTAGAAATTTATCGAGTTGCAAAACAAATCCTATAATAGATTTATTTTTCCTTTTGTAGAGATACTTTTGAAAATATTTTTAACAATACCAATATAGAATAAATCAGATGAGAGGTTTTTTTTTTCAATTTTCGAGCGTGTTCAAAATTATTTAAGAAGTACTACGGGAGAGAAGACAAATTGAACAACATGGCCATATTATTCGTAGAAAAAGAAGTTAGGGACAAAATAGATACGGCAAAAATAAGAATGAATTTTCCAAAGAGATATAAAGAAAAAAATCGCTTAGCAAAAGTGTAAGCTCTTTAATAAGGTTTACAATTTTCTAAATACAGAAGATTTTTCTGTAGCCGTTGAGTTTTATTGCGATTAATACATTTTATTTTGAGAATTTAAGGTCAGCGAATCTTTTCACTATTTTAATTTTTCAAATCTTGAACCATGATTCTCAACCCTTTTACTGCTAGGGCCTCTGACTATCTTAATCCACTTCCCCATACAAATTTCGTGCAATTATCTTATCCTTCAAAGGCTTGAAATAATTTATACTTCAAGAGAAGCAAATAAAATAATTTACGGAAAAGGAAAGCCTTTGAACATTAGAAACCTATTTGAGGTTTAATAGGCCTTATAAAATTAAGGCATTTAAGAAAGAATTGAGACATTTTTCAAAATCTGTTTTTATTTAAAAGAAAACTTAACTATTTTAATTTTTAGGGCCTATTTTTTATATAGATATAAAAATATCCAATACCAGGCTGAGCAAGGTCCACTCAGTCTTTCAACCCTTCAGTGGGAACTAAACACTGAGAACTAAAAACAGGGGGTTTTGCGTCAGACTGACCACCTGACCGGAACCTCTGCTTTTGCCCCTCGATGTCCAAGGTGACGAAAACTTAGATGGGTGCAGTAGGTCTTGGCTCTCTATAGGTCTTTGAGCCTCTAAGATATTCATCATTTAAATTAATTTTAGTAATGGAAAATAAATTTAAATTAATTTAGTAATGGCGTAGTAAACTACGATTTTTACTACTTACAGCAAATTAAGTCATATTAATTAAGTCATTATTCTGATATTTAAAAGATGCTTATATATAATGTATATGCTGTCAATATTAGTAATTTCTTCATTTCTTGCCATTAAGTCAATATGATTTAATATAATTGTATATATATAAATAAATTATTTGCATTTTGTTGATACAAAATATTTTTTCTCCAAGATTTGTAACGGCTGATAAAGCTGTGGGTGCGAAAGGATTTCAAGCCACTTGGACAGAAGTTAAAGAAGGTAATTTATTTATCATATTAAGTATTTATCATAATTATTCAAAGTGCTTCTAAATGCTAAAGTAATACTTTAAAAATGTTAGTCTTAATTTTGATTATTTTAAAAATATATTAAAATAGTTTTTAATTGTATAATATTAAGATTATTAAACTTTTAGATTTGTAAAAGGCAATCGATGATTTTAAGATATGTAGTGTAAGTTCCTATATTTTGTTATATTTTAATGCAAAATAGCACTATTTTTTAGAAGAACAGAGACATATTTGTTCCTTGTTATATAAAAAAGAAAATTCAGAAAAAATAATACAATTCTTATTGTACTTCATCTAAAAACCATGAAAGGGGAAAAAATTTTCATTCCTGTATTCATTCACGTATAAAATCTAAATATTTAGAACAATACGAACAAATATATTCAGTGTTAAAAATGTACTAGTTCCTTAATTATTTCACAATACACAAATTTAATCCCTCAATATCACATCAAGTAATTTATATTTTTTAAACTTTCACATTTTATAATTTACTTTTCTAATTATTAAAATAGCAATCACTCAGAGCTATCGTTTTTGTTTCAATAAATTGGATAATTTATAAAGATTAGTATTAAATGGTTTTTTGTATGGGTGAATTATAGTTATGCTTCGAATAGTATATGATTTGAAATGATATAATAGTAAAATGCGCAGTTAACTAAAAAAAATGTTAAAAAGTTTACCAAAAATAAAAAAAAATATTTGTAGAATTTGTAGGAGGAAATATTCACACAAATATATATTTTTAATAAAATTAACAGTTCTGTGTGTCTTATTTTCTGGAGGAAAGTTCTAAATTATTTCATTCACTTGTGTTTACCCTTCGTACAATAGCACACACAGGATTTTTTTTGGTTGGGGGGGGGGGGGTCGAGACTTGAAAGTTCACTATTCTTGTATCATGCTTCAATACGCCGCCCATCATATTCTTTTAATTTTGTCAATTTTCGGAACAAAAAAAAAAAAAAATTATTAAATGAATTATTAGCATTAATTAATAAAATTAATTATTAAAAACAAATACTTAATTAAAGTTTACCAACTATATACATAGGATTATAAACAATCGAGGGAAAAAATCAAGGGCATTGGGAGGAAGGGTCCGCCCCTTGTGTGCGCCACTGCCTCATAACAACACTAAAATTTATACTTTCATAATTCTTCATCTTAGTATTTAAAAGTCAAATTAAATGTGTGTGTGTGTGTTTTTTTTTTTTTTTTTGCTTTTTATTTTCTATATTTATAAAAATTTTCTTTAAAAAAAACCAAAAAATTACCAAGATGCTCCATGTAATAGACATATTATTTCTTTATGTATGTCTGCATTATGACATAATTATAGAGAAACCAAATTCTATCTGGTAATATATCATAGAAAGAAGTAGAGAAATTTTCATCAACAAAAGTTAAAAGTACTAAAAGCATATTAATATTTAAGGGTTTTTAAATTCTTTATAAATTAAATTATTTAAATTATATTTAGCTTGTTAGATTTTGTGATGATATTTGTGTCAATCAAGTATGTGTTGTCTAGAGGATTCTTCAGAATTTAAACACAGATATTGCTTAGATATACAACCCATAGACCTTATACCAAATAGTTACAAACAAAGCAAAAGAAAGAAAGTAATTCTAAAATTAAAAAATATGCTATGCATAGCTTCATCAGAAAAATAGAAGCAAGAAATACATTTTCACTAAATATGAATAAATCAGTTATAAAGCCACTTTTAAATGATATCAATAAATTGTTAAGGCAAATGTGACTTTATAACTTCAGTTTTAGAATGACACTTTAATCTTTTAAAATCCCATTTGTATTCTAGAATGCAATACATTTTTGTCATAATCAAAAAGAATTATTGATGAGAATTCTTACTGACATTCTGGAGTTTTGCCAATCAGTGTGGTAGTTTGCAATATTTTACCCACTCAATTTAAAGAATATTAGCTGTAACAAGTCCATTTAAAAGAAAAGCGTATTTCATGCGGTCTTTTTAAGATGCTTTATTTTTACATAACGATATATATTTTCTATCCCAGATTATAATTATTGAATTTTGTAAATGATTTATGTATTTGATTTATAAATCTTAAGGAGTATAATCTTCTGCTTAAATTTACAAGCATTTTTTGCTTTAATAAGCTTCTCAATGTATTACTTTAGAAGAGTTTAAAAATAAATATCTATGTGAACCATTTTTATACATAATCTAATTATTATTAGCAGTAATTATATTTTTTTATTTTTATAGGAACGAAATGTGATCAGTTTCAATGCAGCATTAGTAAATATTGTATTTCAGAGAGTTCCAAATGCAATGGATTACCAAATTGTGGCCTAGATGATTATTCCGATGAAGTAGATTGTAAGTGAATTATTTTTCACCAGTCTGTAATATACATTGTAAACCTTGTTTTAATACATCTAAAATCCAAAATCTTTTTTTTAAATTCCAGGTTGAATTTATGTTTCTTTACATTTGAATGTAAAACAAAATTAAAAATTCTTTGATATTAAACTGTTGCTCTTTGATAAGTATCTTTAAGTAATTTTTAATGCATGTATAAATATAGATTTTCTATTCAAAATATCTTGAAGAAAGGGCTTTATTTTATAATTCATTTTTCTAAGCCCTCAAAGATATCATACTGTCTTTAATTCTTTTTAATTGCCTTATTAAATATTTTAATAATTAATTGCACCTTTTTACCTCAACCAACTTTATTTTTTAACTGCCCTTTCCCTAAAAGTTCCAAGGTGTCAAATTTTACAACTCAATATGGCATCATCCATGGAACCTGACGGATTGTCTTTCAAAGGTTAAATCAGGTGATTCTGTGAAATATTCAAGAAATTTCTAACATTTTAATGTGTTAAGGACTTTTGGATTGGATAATGAAACACTGTTGAAAGTCCTATTCTTCGTTAATGTGTTTTCTTGTTGTTCTTGCTGACATACAAGTATCTTTTGTGAATTTCTTACATTCATGTAACTTGTGTAATACATCTCTTTCCAAAATACAGGGAAATCCTAATCAATAAAAAAAAATGAAATATTTTACAAAATGATTTTTCTAAAAACAATTAAATTCGGACTTGATTGCAAAAGGAAGTCAAAAACACACTTTATTTTATATATATTTACAAATACATACATGTATAAGCAAAGTATTTTTGTAACATTTCTCCGTAGGTCTCGCTATACATGGAATCGATATCCATCTAATTATTGGGTTATCCTTCGGTGGAGCTATTATAACTGTTATCACCATGTGCGCAATCTTCCACCGAAAATGCAAGCGACGGCGGACACCTTCTGATACTCAACATCACAGAAACCAGCCCAAGATGGCTGCCACACCGCACATTGCAATACAGGACCACGTCTGAAGCATATGACGTCATCTGCCCACAACACCGAATGCGCATGCGTCACTATGGAGATCCTTCTCGTGCAGCTATTTCGAAGATAAGTCCTTCTCAAGAAAGTGATTGCCATGTAAAAATCGCAGAAGGACAATTTGGTTGATTGTCCATTGGACTAGATTGGTTTGACAACCATTCTCATTTGATTATATTTGTATTGGTGAAGATGTTTAGTAAAGGACGTCCTCCAGTTAGAAAGTGTTGGAAATAAGAAGAATGAAAGATCAGGTTGTTTGACTATAAATTCTATTTTATATGAACGCTATCTTTTGAAACCAGAATTAGGGTTTTGTTTTTAGATCATCTTCGATAAAAAAGACTTGTTATAATAAGTGTCAAAATAACATCTTTAAGCTATGTCATGTATTTGTGATTTTGATATCGTGGAAATTGGAATCAATTGTTGTAATGGCTTCTAATATTAATATTACTATTATCGAATTTCAATACCTGTTTTCTTAAGATGTTGTATAAGAATTTATATATAAATGGCAATGCATTGTCGTATAAATATCAAAGATAAATGAAACAGCTAAAATTTGAGTTTTTTAAATGTAAATATTATGAATTTTTTTAAAAATTCTACAAGAAAAATGCCACATTGCTTAAAAACCTTAGGAAGTATTTAAAGGACATCTATTCAATAAATGCTATTGTTCTTTCTTAATGTGTAGAAATTTAAAACAAAAAGAATAAGATAAATATAGTTATTATTTGTTGTAGTGAGAATGTAATGTGAAAAAACACCCTAAGCAAAAAATACTAAAATCATTATAATATATGAAACAAAAGAAAGTAAAACCATGGTGCAAAATTAAATATTCGTTCAATATTATCAAAGTAAAGGCTTAGCTCAATTCCGGTGCATTTTGATAATTCAAATCCAATTACTACTTATTTTTCTTTTTGTTAAACAGTTTTTTTCTATATTTCTGAACCAAATTTTGTTTAAATTATTCATTTATAAAATATTCCAGTGAACTGCTAAATAGTTCACTAATAATTATTGATCGTATAAGATTAGGAAAAAAATGGAACAACATCATCTAAACTAAAAGTACTAAACTAGAATGTGCTATTTGTTGTTTAACAATAGAAAAAGTATGATTGTTGCTAAATGCACAAATTATTTTAAAGCATTGTTTTATGATATATATATATATATATATATATATATATATATATATGAAGTCTACGTATATCTTGAAGTTATTTCACCTAAATGAATTCTTTTTAATCTCAAATTGCATGTAAATTTGAACTCTCTGATTTTTTGTCAGTTTTTAAACATAAAATTCAAGCCATTTTTTAAAATATAAAAATTGTATAATACTTATTAAATTAATGATTTATTTAATATTTATCCAATAATTTGAACTATCAATTGCTAAGGTAATTTTATTTTACTTAAAAAATAGCTTTCAAAATTTAAAATGAGAAGGGCTTATCTTTGTAAAAAATGAATCTATAAATTTTCCTTAGTTAGAAAAATTAAGCAAAAAAACTGTGTTTACTTATAACTTAAAATTATAATTTGTGAATATATTATAACATTCAGGCACTGCTAGGCTTTATTATAAAGAAAATATAAAATTTGAATGTTATATGTTAGAATTTCCAATGCCAAAGTAATTTAAAACTAAGCGGAATTCTCTTTTTTTAGTCACTCAATATTAATTAATTTTTATGAAAATAAAGGGCATGACGAAAAAATTCTTAGAAGAAACAATTAATAAATGTGGAATAAATATTTAAAAATCATGTTGTTGAAAATGCATTTGCATAACATCATCTTTGCTTCTATTTGAAATGTTTTTGACACCGTATTGGTATACCTTCTGTATCCTTTGTAAATTCTTTAAGCATGCAATATAAACACCTGTTTTCGTTCTCTATGAATGTTATTCATATTATTTTTGAATGTAATATACAGGTAATATTATATGTATTTAGATACCACCATTGTAAATCTGAGAAATGAATCGAATCTTGTATGAAATGCTTAACTAAAATATCAAATTTAAGCATTGTAATATATAATTTGACTTCAGTAATATATATTGTAAATTCTTAAATTACGCTTGTGAAACTTTATTTCAGACATTTATTGACTTAATATATCATTGACGAACAGTAACTTTTTATTTTTACATGTTTTGTGCCAAATACTTTTACATCTATGGTAAAATATTTATACTATGCTACTACTACTACTAATGATAATAATAATAAACTCTTTAAAAGTTGAGAAAGGCTTTTATAATATATATCTTAGATATTAATTTTCTATTTCATAAATGAATTGTATCGTTGTATTAAGTGGTTCACCTGTAATTGTATGTGATTTCAATGTTTTGAAAAACCCTGTTGTAAGAATCGTTCTTTTTTTATGTAAATGGTGTATTATATACGGAAGAAGGAAAAATTGAAAAAAAATCGTCTGCCCATTTCGCTAATATTTGCAACGGGTATTTAATATCACTGAAGTGTATCCCTTTATATAAAAATATTACCCCATATACATAATGTAATGTTTAGAATAAAATAAATAAGAATTTTCCTTTTTATGTTGTGACTTTTTTACTGTGCATTTGTTAAAAGTAATTTAAGTAATGCATTGTGCAATTAATACTACACTAAATATAAAAATAATAAATATAAAGAAGAAAACTCTATACTTTATGTATTAGATATTTATTGTGCACATATCTCATTTCATTTTATTTTTGTATTATTTCCAATATTTCCATGGCTACTTCTTTGCAAAGGTGAGAATTCTTATTTGGCCATTTCTTATAGAAAATATGTATTTTCACAGGAAGAAGAAGAGAAAAACAAGAATAATCATTACTTACACAATTTAAACTTACCGTGAAACCCTGGAAACCGCATTTAAAATTAAATATTCTAAATAATATTGAATAGAAACATAAATATTTTTAGTTGCAAGAAATACTACGATTTTTTCAAATTCTTATATCCACAGAGTTTTGAATAATCATCAATACGCACCATAAATTATAGAACAAAACAGTTTAA
The DNA here is from genome assembly GCA_019973975.1 of Trichonephila clavata. NCBI lineage: Eukaryota > Metazoa > Arthropoda > Arachnida > Araneae > Nephilidae > Trichonephila > Trichonephila clavata. The sequence goes on along the minus strand of BMAO01005992.1, from coordinate 248,169 downwards.
CAGTTTATCCTACAACTGAATCATTATTCAGTCATTAAATTTTGTAAAATATTTTACAAAAAAAATACAGAAAAATAAATGATATATTAATAAAATATAGTACTTTAAAATTTTCTTTTCTATCCTGATAGTCCACACATGTCCCATAATCTAAAAAAATATCACTTGTGATGTTGTTTATTCCTAATACTCAAGAAAAAGCAGTTTGATGTATGAGTGAATAAGGTTTTTATTACAGTATTGACAAAGCTCTCACCTAAATCTATGCTAAATCACCATCAATCATTATTTTTCACTTTAAAATATTTGTACAATTCTTACGTCCTAAATAACGTAAAATCATATAGTTTATAAAGTTGTTTATAGGTGTCTATTATGCTGTTCTTTTTAATAAAATTGTGTTAGCTTCATGTTAATTTAAATTTATAAATAGTGCAATTTCTAAAATCCCTAGATACAATTACAAATTTATTTTCTAGGAAATAGTTAGAATATTATTCGAAATAATTTTCCATTAAAAAGATGCATACGATCGATAGTATAATCAATAAACATAATAAAATTTCATAAATAAATTTTACTAGATTTCTTATAAAGACACTGGTATATTTTGTGAACAAATTAAAGTAGGAAAAAGATAAATAGGAAGTTATCAAATTAAGGTAGGAAATGTCATCGAAAACTTACGGTTCAAAATTATATTTTGGATGTATTTTCAGATAACTTCAATGTAGAAGTCTAACAAGTTTATGGGTGGCCACAAGGGCCGTGGGTAGCCTAGTGGTTAGAGCATCGGACTCCAGACCGGAGGGGCTGGGTTCGATGCCACTAAATACCACCGAGTATACACGGAGTACGTGCTCGCGTTAAATCAATGGGTCCGAAAGTCTTGTGGGCGGTCGCAGCAGAAACCACGAGTGCAGGGGGCTGGAGAATATTTCCCTCCCCGTTAGTTCCATACCAAAATTGTGGAGATAGGTGGTGTCGCCATCTATCGTTAAGAAGTCCAACCTGTCGCACTGGCAACTTTCATTCCTTCTCTTCGGGAAGGACACGACTACAACAAGTTTATTGATAAATCTTATCACAGAGTCTAATGTAAAAATTTAGAAGCACATATTTCTAACTAAATTTAAACTACTGGGTGTATTGGAATAAAACGGGTTTTTTTTCCTGCCTACAGTTTAAATCAAATAGTGAAAATATCAGGTTTTCATGTATTGTAGAAAAGAAAATTTGACAGATTTGTGAAACACATACACACATCGAAAAACATGAGAAAGTCAACTTGAATATGATTTATCTACTGTCACTCAGTGGGAAAATGTACAATTTTGTATATTTCTACATTACATCGTTAAACGTGTTTTTCACCATATTAAGACCATACAAATAAAAAGTACCTTTCAATAAATATGAGATAAATAAAAAAAATATTTTATACAGTTTCGAGCTTTTTCATTATTCTGATTATCTTTTGTTTAAATATTTTTTCTGAGATGAAATTAGTCCCCTTATCGGGGAGGTAGAATGAAAATTGTTTGTGTCGGGGTCAATCTCTTCTGTATATTTTCAAGAATGCGTATCTTAGTTTTTATCAACGCTATTTAACAATAGTTAAAATTTACAAAGTATTCTTTTCAATGAGCCTTGTCCAATTCTATCGAGATTATAATTTATAAACTAAAGATTCTAAGCCTACAGCATCTGAATTTTATCTGAATTCAACTTTTAAAAATACATGTTATTTAATTGCATAGCAAATTTGACTTCTTCCTTGATTACATTTAGTAACTTCTTAAAATTATTTTGCATTTACTGGATGCTTTTTTGTCTGAAATGTATTGGTTCTCATTAGTAAATCTCAATTTCAGTTACCACTTATTTAATAGATTGTAAGTAACTAACACGGTACGACTCTTTTTGTGTCAGATAGATAAACTTAAATAAGAATAAACTTAATTTTAATAATGCTGAATTTTCTTAAGTTCAAAGCTATGGTATCTGTAACAAACTTTTAGTATTGAATAATGTAATAGTTTCAAATACAAAATTTAAAAAAATATATATAATAACATATAAATAAATAAGTAATCGGAAAATTGTCATTATAGGACTCATGAAGGAATACACTAGAAATTTTTCATCATGATTTAGAAAGAGAAAAAAATCATGGACAAAAACCGTTACAGAAAATACTTCAGAACCACTGCTTTAAATGAATTACTTACAAATATATAATATAAAACACCCAAAACGGCTAAAAGACTTATGATATAATTATTTTCTATATACTAAATATTGTTGGTAAACATGAAACGAAATTATATAAATGAAGCATAATTATTGAAAAATCTGAATATTTTTCCAATATTGACAAGCAGTTTCTACAACATTTGTCTACATATAATTTGATTAAAACTTCTATATTTGCCGCTTTTTCCTATATTCTGAAGCATTTTCAGAATTATTTACAGTAAATCTGGTAACGAAATTACTATGAGGAGCAGTGATAATTTTTTTTATTGTTTAATTTTTTTCATTCTACGGCAGTATGAATCATGTTAATAAATCTTCTAACTTTTATGAAATTAACGTGAGTAATCTAAATATTATCGACATAAAAAACTTCCTATGAAAATTGTTCCAGTTTTGAAAAAATATAAAAGGTTTTCACACACAGAACAATGTTTTTGAACGCAAAATGAAAAGTTGTTCAATAACTAGACCTAGGTTGTTTATTTTTTTAACATTTATCTATCCAATATAATAATAAATGTATCATATTTTAAACATGTCTGTATATGGTATAAGAGAATACACTTTTAAAAAACATGCTATAAATATAATTATTTATTTATCAAGATAATGGACACAGCAGTTTTGAGCAGTAAGTGTGAGTGAATATTAATGTCGCAATGTTCAGCTACACGAGGGCTTTTAGCGATGGACCTCATTATTTAGAACCCTGGTCAAGTGACGAGGATGACACCTGAGCTGGTACGCCCTTTCCTAGCTACCACACCACACCAACGAGAGGACGTTTGAGCTCTCGACAGATTTAACGTGCATCGCGCCCCTACACGCTGGGTCTTCATCAGCACTAGGCTTGAACTCAGGACACGCCAGCAGCGTGTCCGTTACCTTGGCTACTAGGCTACCGCGGCCGCAACTTTGAGCAAAATTTCAGTAAATATTTAAAGTATCAACATTTCAGTATGAATGATAAACGTAATTGCGTAGTATTAAAAAACTAATAATAATAATTTTGAATAAAGTCATGGATTTCTTAACGTTGGAACTGAAAAGAGGAATGTCATATAAAACATTTGGCAGATACCTAATATTTTATATGAAAATTTCTGATAACCAGGAATATGCATGGTGTCTAATTTGGCTCATTTTAATATCATAACATCTAGACAACTAAACCTTCCGAAAGAATGTATTACAATAAGTCGATATTGCCCAATCTCTGAAATTTTCAAACTATTAGCTAACTTTTATTCCAGCCGGCATACCAATCTTTCAATTTACAATGACACCCCAAACGAGAATCAAAATGAATAATGATCTGCAAAATGCATTCCAATTATTTTCTTGTGGAATATTAAATCAAAAAAAAAAAAATCTTTATTGGCAGCAGACGAAAGAACGAAAAAAAATGGTGCGTTTATCTGCGTTATAATTAGAGTAGGCGGCCTGGCCAAAATCTCTGCCATCAGCAAAATGACTTGAAAGAAATCGATTCAACATATTCGCATATGTACGCGTGTAAACGGATTCATTTTGGGTGGAAATCAACACGGCATGGCGTCAAGTGTGGAACAATAGAGAAGCTTCAGCATTGTTTCCTTGACACTGGTTTCGACGAATAGCGTCAGGTCAACGGCAGGGTGTTTGGGTGAGTCCGTTTCCATGGGAATCTGAAGACTGGATTGACTGTCGCAGTCTCATAGACAAGAACTTCTCTCGAGCAGATCACCACCTGAAACTCACCATGGCCACAGGTAAATTTTCCATTGTTTACGTTCCCCCCATATGTAAAACATTGCAAGTAATTTGATTGGTGGAAGGCGAGTGACACACGTAATATATGAAAATTTCCATTTCCAATTGGTTTGGCCGTAAATATCTCGTTGCAGGCATTTTATAGATAATTGTAGTCATTTTAAAAGTTATTTTGACTTTCAAATAAGTCAGTCTTTTTTGTATGCGCAAATGTGTTTTACTTAGTTTGCGGAAGTAATATTGTTTGGGTTCTATTTTTAAAGAAAGGGTATATTAAGTTATTTCATTTCCATAACGATGCAATTTCGTTAGATTTATCAGCTACATATGAATTATAATCTGCAGATATTCAGTTGCTTATAAGTTACTGGACTTTTTTTAATATCCTTCATAAATGTAGCAATTTAAGTGACTTTTATTTGGTAAATATTTTCTATTCAGACAAGCATTTTTTTTAACTAAAAAATTAACTGAAACATTTTTATATGATTTTTTTTAATAAAGAATTCTTAATTAACACAAATAAAAATGTAAGGTATTGAAAATTTTAAAAAAAATATGTAAGAGAGAAAATACTTTAATTCCAATATTCTTCAAGAATTAAATAATAAAAAAACATATTTCAAAAGATCAGTCAAAAAATTAACTTATCTTTGTAAGTCCAAGAAAAATTTGAGTCAAATTTACAGTAAGAAAAAATTTTTAGAGGAATATTTTAAATGGAAAAAGATTGAAATTTTGGAAAATAATTTTTATTTCTTTGAAATAAATATAAATAATTTCAATATAATTTTATATTATAATAGTTATCATTATTTTTTTGAAAATTCATCCGTGACATTTCAGTAATTTTCAGCATCTTCTTTTTTTAGCCGTTTTCTGCTAATGTACAATAAAAGTAAAACAGCAATTAAAATAATTTTAGCGGAAAAATTGAAAGTGTGATTTTTAAAGACGTGCGTCTCTCTCTATTTTAAATAAGAAACATATAATCATGAACATGTTCAAAACTATCAATATAACATTTAACTGAAATTCATTACATGCTTTTAAATACATAATTTAATGTGAGATAAATAATTATACAAATTTAACTCACATTACAGACTTATTGTCTTTACTCCTAAAACGTAATTCTTAAGTACAAACGAACTTTAATTATTTAATAGACATATATAAACAAAAAATATAAAACTATTTCAAGCTTTCCTGTAAAATTACAATGAAGTGAATGAAAAAAAATGTATTCTATTTTATTTTGAACATTTTTCGTGATGAACTAAAAAGGTTAAGCATAACATTAGTAACATATAGCTAACTCTGCATTTATAATGCACATTTAAGGTTGTTTGTTACATGCTCTCTCATCGAAAAACAGCTCATTAAGAAAATTCAAATATTTTTTTAAAGGAAATCTTCAACTTTAAGGAAAAGTAAAGTATATATATTTTTATTTATTGTTAAATGAAAACAATAATAATTTTGTTTAGTGTAAAAACAATATTAATTATGGATATTAAATTTTTAAAGTTTTTAAAGCAAGTTCTCTAAATGTTCAGATTATCAGTATTTTCGTATTCATTTGTTTACATAATGGTTTTACTCTTTTTTTGATTTTATATTCATTTATTAGTTAATTTATGCATAAAAATTTTTTTTTTAAATATTTCTTTTAATCGGAAAAGATTTTTTTTTTTTTTGCAATCTGTTACAAAATAATATTTTGCATATTTGTCTTAAAATCTCAATTATGCGGAGCATAAAACATCTTTTATAAGTTGGAAGCTTCCTTTTCGGAGAAGTATATATATTTAAGTACATTTAATAGAAGATACATGAATCACTCACCATTATTTAGATTTTAGGGGGGGGATTATAACTTCAATTACTTTGATCTTCAGTAACTAGATTTTCAGTAAGAATTTTTGCTGTTGGATATTACACTAACCCTTTATTGACACCAGCGTATATGTGCGTTTTGCTCAACCGGTGCGTTAAATGACTTGGACGCAGTGCCGATTTAACAATTGGATGCTTGGAGCGGGCACCTAGGGCCCGGGGGCCGGATAAGCTGTGTGGATTTAATAAGGTTTTCTGGTAACAAATTTCTATCCTCCAGTGCCAAGGGGTCCTTAGGATGTTCTGCGTCCAGGGACAGAAATTAGCTTAAATCGGCACTACTTATACGTATACATACATTTTTCCGAAATACGATTCTTTCCTTTGCGCTGCTCTCAGTAGAACTATTCCGAAAGCTTTTGAATGCAATAAAATGACCTTGACTGCGTTTACGAGAGATTTACTTATTTCAGAGAAATATTTGTTTAATTTTGCCTTTCCTTTCTCCTCAATACATCACACACATTTGCCTATGTGAAAATCGGTGGCACTGGGAAGCGAATCGCATAACTTTTAATCGGAAGTTAAGGAGTTAAGTAAAGTTTCTACTAAGTTGAAATATTATGAAGAAAGCAACCCTATATTTTTTCTCAGTAATTAATTTCTGTTAAGAAAATGAATAATTGAGATGTTAGTTACATTATCAAGATAGGTTTCTTTAATGTTCAACTCTGTGAGCATAGTAGTTGCATTCTGTAAAATTTTAACCATAACAATCTCAAATTTCCCATTTCTGGAAAATAAGATTCTTTCTGACATTAGAATAAAGTCTGCGCATATTAATTAACTTTAAAGTTTATTGGGTACATAATTATGGATTTGTTAAGGATTAATTATTACAATTTAGCGCAGCAATAAAAAGAATTCAGCAGAATTTTACGGGATAGAAACACAATTTAACGAAAACATCTTTTGGAGCGATCAAAGAATCCACCACACGTTAAATTAAATAAAACTACTTAAATTTATAAAAATATGAGTACACATTATAATCAAGTAATGAAAGTTTCAAGAGATTTGAGGAGTAATATACGAATGAGTTGCAAACTAACGCACAGGCTTATTAAAGTAATTTAATATGCACGATTTCTATCGTGTGTAGTAAACATAACTTTATCTTAACTTAACTTAATTAGGTAGTTAAATAATTTTTTTGAATAACATGTTCAATGATTTTGAGCATTATTTAAGATGCAACAGCTATTCATAATTCTCTTTCGATCTTAAGCCCAGAGAATTTGGGGGCTAACGCATTTGCTCAATGCCTTTGGTTGTAAGTACTATTTTAAGACTGCTTGGTGTCATGTGTAAATATTATAATCTGTTAAAAAACATAAATCCGATTTTAAAAGTTAAGTCACCATGTCGATATATCCAGGAGTTACAAATATTTTAACAAATATGCATTGAAGAATGCAGTCACGAAATCTCCAAAATTTCTCTAAAAAAATTATTATTTAATATTTTACGAAATAAAATTGCTTTTGCGACAGTAATCTTAATTTTAAAACCAAAGTAATTTTTGTTTATGAGGATCATAACATGAATATATTTTTATAAAGCAAAAATATCACTAATACAATTTGTGCTTTTTTAAATTTCTATTAAATACTCAATAAATATTATCTAAGGAAATTTTTAGTAAATTTCAATAATAAAAACTGTACTTCAAATCAGGAATCAAAATTACTTTTAATTTAATGCCATTGCGATTGCAATAAGTTGTTTTTTTTATCAAATGTTCTTTTTCGATCGCCATTTTGTTTTTAAGACATTATAATTTCCTAGAATTGAAAAATATCGTATTAAGAATTAAAATAACTATGATAAATAACTACAGCAATTAAAAAATACATTAAATGTGTCTTACTGTATTATTATTATACAGTAGTGTATTACTGTATTATTATTGTACATTATTTTATAGCCTTATGAAAACCGTGTAATCCAGCTATTTAACATAAAAAATGTGATCAAAATTTACAGGAATGCGTTATTTGCCGAATATAGAAATAATAGCTTTAAAAATAAAGAAAAGATGAGCATAAAAGATTAGATTTCTTCATGTAACTGTTTATTTAAAATAAATGACATATAAACTTTCATTATTGGCTAACATGAAAAAAATCGTCATATTCGTCTTCCATAATATCTTGTCGCATATCATCGAATTCCATTTAGTCTAAATCATCATTGCTACTCTGATCTACAAATAGATATTTATCTGCCGTTTCATCTAGATTGTTAGTTAAACTACATTTTAAATGACTTTTTTTAATTAATAATAGATTATTTCCAATCCATGCTCTTTTATAATTCCCTCATGCACTATTCACATGTAGATTTCAGATGTCTTTGTGAAAAAAGAAGTGCCCGTTAAATGACGAATATACCTAACACTTAAGAAATGCAATTTGAATGTATAGATGCTCGTCATACGTCGGAATATAGAGTAATATTAATAATCATCAGAGTTATTCAAAAAGTGTGGGTATCCAAGATTCAATTATATAGGCGTGTACGTTGATTTCCTCGAAATATTGAATAATTGATCAAATTCTTCAATCTTAAACAGTGTTTATCATTCATAAAATAAGTTATAATTCCTTTCAAATAAAAGTCATACAAAAACTTAATGTGATCTCATGAAAGGTATTTTTAACATAGAAATAATATAATTACAGAGTAAAAAAGTTGCAAGTCACCTTATTAATTTTAAAATCTATATCTATGAAGATAAAATTTAAAAAAAAAAATCCACGGAAAGTTAAAATAATGGGTGAAAAAGTTCGAGATAAAACGAAAAAATCTGTAAAATATAAAGATGGGTAATAAAAAATGTTTTTACGCGAATAATATTTTGAAAACTACTCTCTATAGAGTTTTCAAAATACCATACCTTTTTCTTATAAAAAAGGAATAAAATATTTTGTGAAAAAGTAAACAAAATTTGAAATGAATCCAAATTATTACTATAAAAAAATCTGGGCATTAATAAAAATAATTAAAAACATTTGAAGGAAAAGCCAGATTATAAAAACATGTTTTCACTTTCAAGCAACAAATTGGAAGCAAAAATATATTTTAAGAGCATATTATTTAAAAAATCATTTTCTTCTTGATAAAAATGTAATATATGTAAAGAAATACCACATTATATAGAATATAATAATCTAATAATGCAAAAAAAAATTACAAATACAAATAAATCACTCACCTTTAGCTTAATCAGTTATAAAACTTTATTTCAAGTACTTGAATTTGTAAAACAATTGCAAAGGTACTTCATGATATTTTACTTAAAATAGAATCATCAGCAATGAAACAAATTCAAAAATATATACGTGGTACCAGCCGTTCTGCTAAAAACTGAAAACCAGTGTGTTAAACATAATACAACAATATTATTTCAAATAAAAACAACCATAAAGTCTGAAATTATTTCGATTTCGATTTCATACAAATGACCTACACAAAAATAACATCGTTATTTTTAGCTGTAAAAATTATTTGTCAAGACTGAAGGAAAATTTTATGCCTCCAATTTAAAACATTTGTTTTTGAAATGAACCAATGTAGATTTTCCATAAATTCTACTTTGCAAAATACGAAATAGAATAAATATCTAAGTTAACAAACTTATTACTGATTCATGATATATAAATATTTCTAGAATAAAAGGAATTTTACGGTTCGTATATCAGAATTCAGTAATCTGTATTGATAATCTAAATGGTACATTCCCATCCAAGTTACAATCTAAATACGTCAAGCTTATCTTTCAAAGCTCTGTAGACATTAATCTTAAAAACCTGATTGTTATTCCGCAACTTTTGCATGTACATCCCTCATAAATATTTTAGTTAAAGAATTAACACTACAAAATCTCTGCCAAGATATTCAAGGTGCCCTGTTTAATATTCATGGCTGCTAAGGAAGTAATTTATTCTGTTGTAGCGTGAGCAGGAAACCATGCATTCAGTGGTGAGCTTCTTAATGTCATTCATGCTGGCAGAGAGAGAGAGAGAGCTTCCGTTAATATGCTTTGAACCCCTCAGATTTTCATATATTAGTGCTTCGAAATTAACAGAGCAAGTTTGTGAAAGTGAAAAATATCTGCTAGTTTTTGACTGAGTTGATTTAGGAGAGTTAACAACAAAATAAACTGTTATGTTGTGTGTTTGTTATAATCAATCTAATTGCTAAGTATATATAATTCGTGCAATACTATATAACTCCATATTAATCTATGGAATATATTTACATATATTATTTTAAAATTGTATGCAGAAATTTATTGAAAACTCAATGGCAGAGTAGTGAGTTAAGCGGTAGAAGTTAACATCTATGTATCCGGAAAAAAAAGTTTCCAACTTAGATAATTTAAAGTGACTAACTACATTCGGACTCTTGATTGCATAATGCATAATACATGTACTATTTAAAATTTGTATTTATAGTGAAGTGATCCTTATATACATACATATTTGTCGCTTTTTTTTGTTAGTAAATATTGTTACGTACATCGAGGTTCAAGGATTTTATGCAATCAGTCACAATGAGCAAGACAGCTCCTCAGGAGCAATGGAAATTTATTGTCAAAAAAATCCTTGACATGCAGGATACAGCAACAATATTTGCAGATTAAATCTCAGAAGGCCTTCACACCTGCTACGTCGTTCAGACACAACTATCAGTGTCTAAAGTACAAGTATGTTAAAGATTATTCGTAAGCACTCTCACTCGTTCTACTCAATAGCCGAAGTAATCCCTAATCGCTGGTCGACTCTTCAGTGGTCAAGACAACACTTTTAATCTGTAGTCTGTTTTGGCAAGCGACTCCCTATTTATATAACCTCACGGATGTTTCGAGAGAGATCCGCTTACGTCATAAATCCTGATATTGGTCGATTTTTCCATTAATTTTTAGAATAATCCATATGGTCTCGAATTCACCAAAAATGGTCACTAAAGTCGCCAGAATGGTGGCAAAAAATTATGCCAACTCGGCTCTATCGCAAAATTTCCATTGAATCGCCATTATAATGTAAAGGACGGCGTTGCTTGCGAATATTACAATTATAACATAAAATAAATACAACAAAGAATAATATAAGCATATTACACATCCAGATATAAATTATTTACACTATTTTAAACATTTATTACACAAAATTCGTAACAAAAATTTGCAACAATATCTTTGAATGATGCAAAATTAATATATGATAAAAACTGTAAATCTGTGTCCTAATCTGTATTCCCTAATTCTGCATGTTTCGCCGCAGCAAGACTCATATTGTTTCAAATATTTCATACTAAAAGGTACCCTACATCACATATTAGTAGTTTTTTTTTTTTTTTTTTTTTTTTTTTTGTGCACCACAGCTAGAATGTTGGAAATCCCTCATTAGGATATGCTAAGTAATATAAAAAAAATACTGATCGCGCAGATTATGGATTAGGAAAAAATAATTGCAATGCATATGAGATATATTCAATTAAGTTTCAAAATTGCTTGAAACTGTTAAAAGCTATTTAACCTCTTATTATTAGACATGGTAATATTTAAATATATTTATCAGAATTATTTTAGTAAAAAAATAAATAACTAAAACAATGTATGTTTAAAAATTCTAACTTTTCTTTTATATATTGAATTAATATGTAAGAATAATGTGTTAACATTCTTATATATATATTAACAATTGTGTGTTTCTTAACAACCTGTGTAATGTATATAAATAAAAAAAAATTATGTTTTGAGGCATTTGTGAGGAAAAATAATTCTTACAATAATTGTTTAAACGAGATGCTTTTAGGATTTCTCGAATATTTTAATTATTATACAAGGTTTGCATTATTTATACCTTGTTATTAAAAATGGCACACTTCGGGTCAAAAATGTCTCCCATATATGATAACTTCATTTAAATAACTGATATAAGACATAAAATTAGATTACTGATAGTAAATATTTAGCAATATTTATTAATTTCTAAAAAAATTTTAAGCAAATAAAAAAATACAGATTTGAAATATATTTTTTTAACTTCAATCTCATATAATTGTATAAAATTTAAGACTTACAACACAAGATGCAAATTAAATGCTTACAACACAATATTCTCATTTAAAGGACACATAAAAATTATTTTTAACATGCTTATACGTATGTGAAATTCAAGGGGCCCATAACATAAAAATATTAAGTATTTAATTTCGAAAATGTCCATCTGCTTGATTTCAACTATACATTTTAAGTAGCTTATGTGAAATATAAAGTCATAAAAATGCTACTGCTGGATATTTTGCACGCAAAATTCGTTTTCATTTAGTATATTTACTTTGAACCATGTAGGAAAAATTACCAAATCTGTATCTTTTTTGTAATTTATCGGGAAATTCTCAAACTTGTTATATAAACATTGTTTGATTTATTGATTTTGTGATTTCAATAATTTGAAAAAGCAATATTTTCTTGTTTCTACATGATAGAGATTAATTTTTCTCCGAAAAAAGATAAAGAAATTTAATTTAGTTGGGTCTTTCATCTACAAGCAAATGAAATTTTCAATCATTTTAATGGTAGATTCTGTGAAACTTGTTCAAATGGCTACCTGCAATTAGTTTTTCAACTATACTTTTCTGAATGAAATAATTTTTTTTCAATTGTAATCTTATTTTTCTTGATATGCTTTGATCTCTCAGTTTTTGGAAAAATAAATTAAAACTTCTGATTGTAAGCTGCGGTTAAAATTTTGGAAGGCATACATGTTTAATTTACGAAGAAAAAAGAAAACTAATGTGTCTTTTTAGCTTATACATTGCCTATACAGTTGGTTAGAATAAAATGTTTTCTTTGTATACATAGTAATTATTTTTTTTTAAATGCGAACAACGTACTTGTAATGAAAGTATCTTGAGTACAGTCTTCATAGATGTGTCAAATTATGTTTCAGCTGATCAATGAACATGTCAATAGAAAATTAAGTTTTAGCCAATGTTCACATAGCACCTGGTACATAAACAAATTTGAACTTGAGGTAAATAAATGAAAAGATTAAATGAGATTTTTATCAGATATGCTCAGTTTTTTTAATTAAAAAAAAGTTCTATTTTCGAAAAAAGGAGCGAAATTATAAAGTAGCGGTTTGTTAGTAACAGTAACTAAGAGTAGGGGAGGAAGTTCTTATATTAAAGCCAATGGCATTTTAAAACTTTTTAAGTGTTGAGCCCCTATGCAAAAGTAAACCTAATCTGCGTCACCTTTATAGGATTTGATGTATATACATGTAAAGTTCAAAAATAGAAATTTATTATAAAATGAAGATTTATTAGAAAATTTGCTTTCTATATATATTCTGAATTCACAAAATTTACATTATATTTTAATACTAAAATTCGTAGTTTTTCCACTATTGCCAGTTGATATATAGTTTAAAATTACCAGTTTTTTTGGGACAATATGTCCAGCAATATTATTTCACGATTAAAATTATTCAGGTTGTGGTGGTCTCCACCAAAGGACTAATTTCTTGTTAAGGAGGTAATGACTTCCCAACGGTTACTTAGTTTCATGTGAGAAAGTAACCAAGAAGTAACCAAAGTAACCGATGCGTAAGTTCTAAGATTATTCAACCTTTGACCTCCCTTTATTTAGCCAACAGATAAGTGATTTCTTCAGTGTGTCGATGAATGAGAATCAAGTTTGCCTGAGAACTAAAAATTGGGGGTTTCACATCAGATTGATCACCTGATTGGAACATCTACTCATGCACCTCAGCTCCCAATGGTCACATATACTGAAATAGGCACTGTAGGCCTTGGCCCACATGAACTGTTGCGGCACTGAGTTTAGTTTAGATAAGTGACTGGTGCAGTTCTCACGCCTATCTCTAGCTTTAAAGTCCTCCTCACGAAGGGTGGCAAGGACTAATCGCCGAATAGTAGTCCCAGCTACGTCCAAACAGAAAGGATTCTACATCACGTGCATCCTTTGATAGCATGACATAATCCTTGTTTCAAGAGACGCTTGAAGACGCACTCTAACAGACACCCCAAGATACTCACAGGTTTTCTCTCAGCCTGGTTTCCTAATTGTGTGTGTGTGTGTGTGTGTGGCTTCTACGCTGTCACACCTGCAGTACCTTCCTGCTCCAGATAACGAGCATCACAATGCGTCGTATGAAGCCTTCACATCAGTAATCCGGCCTTAACAGCTCCTCATCAAGGTCACCATCTTATTGACTCCGAGTAGAGAACGAGACGATGTCTTGGGCTCGGCCTGACTTACCACCTACGGCTATGTAGTAGTAACGAAATAGATAAGTATCGAATTGAAAAGTTTCACTTCCTAAGACTGTATATACTACAAGAGTTAAAAGGTTTCACGGAATTAATCTCCTACATTCACTCAAGTTTTCGATAGGGGGGGGGATATTTATTTCGGAGGTTGGAAGCACTAATAAGGAAAACACACAGCCATCTGGAATTCATTTGTTGTACTGCTGGAGTTAGCTGCAGAATATTTTTGACAAAGCAAATTTTTCATCCATCGGATTTTGCAATGTTGTCTTAGAAGCAGTGTGCAAACATTATATTCTGCATTTTGTTCCAGAAATCACCTTCTGAGACGCTCGAAATGCTACAAAAACATACAGAAACAATTCCAGCACCAGAGGAATTTTACTTGTTTCCATTGCTGATAATGAAATTGAAGAGACATCGTTTTGTAGATTTAGATGAGGTGATCCAAAAGACGATGAAGCAAATGAAGGACCTCTCAAAGAATGAATTCGAGGAGAGTTTTGAACAGATAGATATACGAAAGCTGGAACAAGTGTGTGGATGCAGAAAGGCTAAATGGAGATATGACATCAGACGCATCAAGTCTTAACTCAGCGAAAATTAATGTTTCGAGCAGTTTTTGGGGGTATTGTAGCACATTTTGTTGTAAATATATTTATTTATGGTTGTATTTATTAGTTTCTTTAATTCTTTGAGGTGGAATTACATTTGTTTTTCGAAAAAATCATCGTAAGAAAATGCTTTTTTTAAATTTACTTTTTCAGTTCGGCAACACGGATTTGTATACAGTCGACTTCCGATGCCTTACAATGTGGACCGTTTTTCATTGAACGTATTTTATCCTTCTCCGTAATTTCAAACAAAAAGGATGCAATTTTAGAACAGTTTTTTCAGACTAAATGGTCATTCTATAAGGATGGAAGTGGACACGATGTACCGTTAAAGTGTACAGTTATTCCGGCAATGTTTTAGTTCTAAACTTAACTTACTTTGACGTCGACAACCTGACGTGATATCAACATCAAATGGATTGTAGCCCTCCAACGTGAGTGGGTGATACTAAAGCCTAGCCACCACATTAAATTTATGTACTGTATAACTTTTGTTTGTGAATATTTCTTATATATACTTTTGTGATTTTTAATAATATATGTTGATCGCGTAATGGAACAACTACCCATCTTGCAAGGCTTAATGTTATTAGAGCTACTATTTTTATTACACTGACCCATTTTAAAGATATTTATTTTTCATAAAATGTTCTACTTCATTTTATGCTCCTAAATATTCTTAGCTGTACTATGAGCATCAAGAAAGCCTGACTGTTTAAGCCTTTTTGGTGTATCTGAAAAAGTGTTGCTTCCCTCGTGTTTTTTATTAATTTTGTGTAATTTTTAAAAAGTCAACAATGCAAAACATTTGTACATATTTTGGAACAAAACAGTTGTAAGGACCTTGGTTTTGCGATTGGTTTTCCTTATTCTTGCGAATCTGAATGTTGGTGGTAATCACTCTACGTTTGGGCTTGGGCTACAATTCATCTGATGTTGAAATCACTAAAACAGAAGGTAGTCGACCCTAAAGTAAGTAAATCTTGTAACTAAATCATCGCCTGAATATCAGTACACTTTCCAGCACGTCTTGCCTACTTCCATCCTAATAACATGACAATTTGGTCTGAAAAAGGTTATTGCTTTTCTTCCTGTATTGGTTAATTCCATGTTTCATCGGTGTAGCAAAATAGTACAAAAATTTATCCTATAACAAAAAGAAAATGGCTCTCAATTTAAACTAATTGGTATTGTGTCAATATCTTGATTTAAGTTAGAATTTTAGGTACTTACCTATTAGCGCCACCACATTCAAATTGGTGCGTAGCGAATAGCTCCTTGATATCAAAACAACAAAGATTTTTACGTATTTTATATGAAAAAAAAAGATCAGTAAGATTTTGGTGGGAAATAGCATGATTCGCATAGTGCCAATTTAGCAGCGGTGACGCTAATTCGTAAGAGTACGAATGCTAATATGAATTTTTGTTTACATTCAAGATTTTCTGACATGTTTTTTTCCCTGAGCTATTTATGGTAATTTCATCAAAATTGGACCTTCATTTATCTATTTGAGGTTGTTTTTGGTTTGAATTAATGTCATAATTTCTATTATATGCTAAGTTACTTCATATTTATTTATGTTTATTTTATTCATGTTTCAATTTTTCTTATTTAAAATTTTTCCCGGAGTGTTTTGTTTGTTTAACACTGGTTATGGTAATTTCATCAAAAAGAGGGCTTACTTTTCTCTGTTTTAGATAACCTTTTAATTTATATTAATATTATAATTTCGGTTTTAGTGTCAGACAGTTTTATATTTGTTTATTTTCTGAACCATAATTGTCTTACTTATTGTGGTTTACATTATGTGATACCGTGACTCAAAAGTTAGTTTTTAAGCCAAAAAATGATTTTGTGAAGGCTTTTGTAAACAGAAGCTTAGATAATGAGGTACTTATGTATTAGAGTCACCGCAGCAAAATTGGTGCCATGCGAGTCGCACCGTGATACCAAAACAATAAAGATTCCAATATATTTTATCTTTTAATCAATCGATCAGATTTTGGCAGAAAATTTCGCGATTCCTGAGGCGCCAATTTGTCTGCGGTGACACTAATACTTAAGCACTGATAATAATTACTTATTCATCAAAACAAATATCAGTGGATTTTTAGACAATAAAGTTTACTTCACTTCATGCCTGCTTTACAACTATCTTCGATTTAGATATAGATAACAGTACCACACAAAAAATGGCGCAAGATTTTGAAAATTAAGATCAGGGGTGGAGAAAATCCGTGACATGCGTGCTACAGTGTAGCACGGTGGAGTTGTAACAGTAGCACTTAAAAACCTACTAAAAATTTGAAAATAAACTATTTTTTACGCGAAGTGGGGTTATCTGAAACAAAAACCAACTTAAAATATGTTTGTGGATAATTGTTTTCTGTTATGAACATTATTAAATAAATGTGACTCAAAACCATAGCTGATGTGTACCTATAGTAACCTGATTTTGTTAGCATCTGCAAGAACTAATCCGAATATAGATGACTTGGTAAAAAAAATAGTAATTCACAAAAGCCGCATTCAATAAGTACTGAGCGTTTAATAATTATTGTGCATTAAATGATTCAAGTTACTCTTTTTTATTTAATATTTAACCTAATTGATTGAATTTGTAAACAGTTTATTAACAATAAAACTTAAGTTTGGGCTTTTGTCTTTTTTTAAATTTAGACTACTTTGCATTAAAATATGTGCTGTTTACCTGAAATCCCATAATAAGCCTATAAATAAAAAATTTCTCTTTTCCATATTTGTTCGTTGGATAATTTGGAAGTAACACGTATAATTATTTTTTATCAAACAGTGGCACTCTTCCCCAAAAGGTGGTCACCTCTGCTTTAGATGATAAAATAACTAAAAGCTTTCCCTGCCACTTACCATATACTTCCGAATATAAACAGATCCATGTACAAGCCGAGAGTACACTTTTCCTTAAAAAATGTATCCAAAATTTGAAACCCGTATATAAGCCGAATGGGGAGGGGGGGGGAGCTCCTGTGATTTTTAAACATTTTGGCATTAGATGAGAAATGTTGCCAATTGGGGAAAACAGGTGTAATATTTCCAAGTAAAATTGCTGTAAAATAAAACACCAATGACTATAATTTTATTTCTGATAACCCTTTCTGCAGTCAACACATTTCTTTTACCTGTTACTATTTTGTTCAATATTTTTGATAGTCATACTTTAAGAGAAATTTTTTTTGTGGCAGGGGATTTGGGCCCATGTGTTTCATGCCTTGAAAAGAAAAAAAAAAGAACTCGCTGCATGATGGTCATAATCATTCAATGAGTGAATGCGAATTTTACAACCTGTTCGGAAACTCGGGTTGTAACAATGATTTTGAAAGATTTCTGTAACCTTATTTTTTCTTCTTTTACTACTAAATTTCCATTCAAAACATCGAAAAAGTTAATAAATTAAAATTCCTTTGCCATAGCTATATAAAGGCTTCTACATGAAAATAAAGGGCAACTGTCTAATCTTTGGACATTTTCATGATAATGGTTATTGATGTGTTTTGGTTTTCAAAGGTGGAACTACAGCGAAAACAATATAAATTAAAGGGAAACAGATCATTTCCTTATTGAACTTCATCACCTGCCAAGAAGAATAATTTTGCAAACAAGTTAAAAACAGAACTGTGTTTCGTCTGATTTTTTTCTGTTTAATATCGTTTGTTTTTTATTTTACCCTTCGTTCAGCAAAACATCTGCACTTGTGTATTATTTTCTTATTTTCAAAAGAGCTGAACATTCAATAGTCAAAATTGGTTTAAAAAATAACACATTTTTCTCATTTTATAAAATAAGGAGTTAAATTATATTTTCTAATAATTTAATTAAAAAGTAGTGATTATAATGTGTCAAATGTTAATTATATTTCAAATATTGTTCTACTGTTTAATTAACAGAAGACATAAAAAAGGCATATTCTAATTTTTGCTTTTCAGGATACTCAATTCATAAATCAATCTGGCGTAAAATCAAACCCGATGATGCGAGATAAAAAGATTAAAACGACATAGATCCATCTAGATCTCTTTATTAAAGTTCATTATGCATAAATTGCTTCTTTTTTATTTTAGAACTGCTTAGTTCACATAATCAACGTGATATTATTATAGGTTGAGAGCACTATAATTTCGTTTGCCACGACCATTTGTGTTGCATATTTCTCTTTAGATTCTGGAGGAAGGCCAGATTTTCCGAGTGACCTTTTATCTGTACTAGAATTAGTAAGCAAAAATAGATCTTTTTTATGTGTGTGATCAAGGACACATAAAGATACTTAACATTATTCAGGAAGATAAAAAAATTGAACCTGGGGACTGATTCTCGCAAATTGCTAGTAAAATACATTTAACAGCTACATGCATCTAATAAGCATATATGCAAAAATTTTCTTGAAAAAAAACATGTAAATCGCATTGAAATTTTCATGCACAACTTTGAATTGGTTAAATTTTTTAAAACAAAGAAGCTATTTACGTGAAATTTCGCCATGATTTCTTTTTCGTTTTTGCATAATGAACATATAGATTTAATTTTTTATTCTTTGCAGAAACTATTGTGTGAAATGATGAATATATTTTATTTAACTTAGGTTCAAACTTAATACTGTTTACAAAAGTACAAAAGTAATATTTTATTAAAATAAAATAATGGACTCACACACATATGAATAGTTTTGTTATCTTTAAGGTGAATTTTTTTAGATGAAACTTTTATATTTGTTCAATCAAAAACCAGGAATTAATTAAGGTATGAGTAGAGTAAAAATACGAGTATTATACAAAGAATGAGTATTAATTGAATCAAATAAATTATATATGTACTATAATAAAATAAAAAAATGAAATAAATATAGGCAAATTGTAAATCCTACAAAGCAAAGAATAGATGAAAAAGGATTTAAAAACCTATAAAATATAAAAAGAGATATAAAAAGTCAGTAGACCAAAATGGAAAACTATTATGTTTTCTATAGCCATCACTGATTTAGCACATTGAAATGGGATAAAGCTTGCTTTACAGCATCCAACCTTCATCTACAGCAGAAAATTTCGACATAATAGTGCAATAAAATTGAAGAAAAAACTTAGAAAGAAAAGGAAATCCAGCCTAATAATAGCAAGCGTAAACTATAGAACTATTAATAACAAATAAACTGCAATGAATGACTATTGACAAAATTGTACAGTGTTACATATTGAAACTGACAGTAATCCGACAACAAGATCATAACTTACCAAAATTGTTAGAGATCTCGAATAATAGAAATATCAGAATGCATATATCTGCATGAACACTTTCTCAATTTAGCTATGGCGCTATCTGTACACACTATCATTACAAAGCAAAATGTTCCGCGACTTAAGACAGTTGTAAAAGCAAGAGACACTTGCGCAATTCAAAGTGTCTTAACAGTTAAAATTTTTGTAATAAATAAGACTGTATAATGTGAATCCTATAATTAAATGTTTATTATTAGTATTAATTTTTGTTCTCAGTTATAATGTAATGCTCGTTATTTCAATAGTTTATATATTTACATGTCCTGTTACTCAAGATTTGTTCTATTTGGACATATATCATATAATATGTTTTAATAATAAAATATAATTTAAAAGTGTAATAAAATATTTGTATCCAATATTCACGATCGTTGCATGGTGAATGTTGACATTTGTCGGTGCAGTAAAAAAAAGAATATTTAACTACTATTTCGGACGTTCACTAATCGACTATCTGAATATTGACATTCACCGGGGAAAGTCGACATTCTCCAGATTCTGATCTTTCATAGTTACACATATTTTCTTCTCCATCTTTAGATAATATTTTGTCAACTACAACTTTACTCCTGACTTCAATGAAATCTATTAGCATTTGCAAGGGTATTATTTTTTAAATCTGTTTACTTCATCTTAAAATCTCTAGCTTGACGTCACACTAAATTAATCAAAAACATACTAATACAAAAAATGGTAGATAACTTTGACAATTAACTTCGTGATTCCAACGGAAATTTTAATACTTTGAATAATATTGGGATTCCAATGATTCACACACACACACACACACAATGAATGATCTATCATAAAATTAAAAGATGGGATAATGTTTTATGGGCTTCGTTTGTTTGAAATAAAACTAATAAATCAATGAATTTTAAGCTTTGATAATATCTTTATCCAGTGGGGTAATGGAAAATATTAGGTAACCCTACAAACAGGAACGTCTTAAGACTTATTGAGGCCCTTGACCTCTTCGCAAAAGTAGGCCCTGGGTTCTGACACAAATTTAGGCCCCACCTATGACCCTTAAAAGTAGGCAGTACATAACATACGTTATGGAATACTCGTACAAACAATAACCCGAAATAAATAAATGTACATCCCTTACAACCATACAAACCGGCACGACCGACTGCCGCCTTTTGACTGAATGAATAATAATGGTGCATGGTGGTAGGCCAAGGCCTATACAAGGACGACGGTCATCATATGTATGTAGTTGACATATTGTCCAATATTCCGAATTTTTCGGTAAATACTACCGGAAAAAACATTTGACAGTTGAAATTATTCAAATCGTGATCTTATTAAGGCCTAGTTGTAAGCGAGTCGAGGCCCCCATTGTGGTTGATACCCTGATCCCGGACCCAGTTGGTCCATGCCTTAAGACGTCCCTGCCTACAAACTCAGGTTTGGGCCCCAAGGCAGATGTTATAGAGGATTTCAAAACCGTAACATGACATAGGTTTACGGCCCCCTAGAATCCTGGGCTCTCCCTCGACTCAGGGGTTGTGGGGGGTGGATTTTACACCACTTTTATGATATGAGTATCTCTGATATTAATTTTCTTACTGAAAAAGATGATTCGCAAAACTCGATTGAAGCTCATGTTGTTTGCATGTGCATTACAAAAGTATTTTTGATTTATTTCCATCTAGAGAGGTGATGAATGAAAAAAAAAATATTTAACTTCTTTAAAATTTGTTCTTTAAAAACAGGTTGTGAGCATTTTGTTATTTCGTGTTCAATTGCAATTTTTGAAGCTTAACAACAACAAAATATCTTTTCAAGAGAATGCATATTTGTTAAACGAAAATTCGGTATTCAGGTAAAAAATAATAATATTTAAAAAAATAAACTATTTAATGGAGAAAATGATTGAATCGAATAAGTAAGATCCGATACCAGTTAATAAATATTCTCTAATATTCAGATGGTGGAAAAAAGATTATTGATAGATTTCAGTTAATTATTCTGTAACTAGTATAATAAAGATTAAATTAAACTGTAAAGTAACATTTTTTTAGAAAAGTCTGCAGAAATCGTGTGACAAAAACATATTCAAACAAATCATATTCAAAAAGAAATTTTACATGAATTTTCTTTATTCTTTTCCATTTACCTTGAACATAACATTATTTTCCTCCCAATCAATTTCAATACGTGTATGCCAAATTCCAATACCAAAACACTCGCCAGGAAAGGAAAATGCAACTCGTAGGTCCATCATAGCAGAAACGCAGACAATGCAAAACAAAAGCACCAACTGAACAGCGTTAAAAATATTGCACAGCAATTCAACTTCTCGATATTTGATGCAAGCATCGCGTGTTACTCGTCACGGAATCCGGATAATTCTGAAAAAGATTAAAAAAAGAAAGAAGTAGTAAAAACCAAGTAATGGCTCGTTCAGCTGGAACACTAGGTAATGAAACGATTGCGAATACCCAGTAATCGATGTCAGGTGGGGTATCGATTTGATGACGACGAGAGACAAGTGTGAAAATGATTGTATTAGAGTCATTTTTGTCCAGAAAAAAGTCTGTTTTTGGTTGTTTTTTTCTTAACCTTTTCATGTGATCATGCGTTTTAATGCTCGAAATCTCTGAAGCTTATACAATTAATCATAGAATGATTATTACACTATATACTGTTAATATATCTCAAAGGAAATAGGAATCATTTGGCACAAAAGAATGGGTAATGTCATATCTTCAATGGTGCAAGAAGTTTAAAAAATCTAATACAAGTATTACCACGTTATTAGAGGCATAATGTTACGTCGTTTTTTATTAGAAAATTTTTCGTTGTAATTATGGCTATTGGTCACTGTTTGAGATCAATTTTGAAATAAAGACCAAAAACTAAAAAAAAAAGTAGCTTCATCATGTTTTTTTTTTAAATTTGTAGAATTATATTATTTAAAATGGAAGCAATTAAATAAATCTGAAGCACATTGACAAGTTTGATAACATTATTCTACAAATGCAACAAAAGTTTTGTATGATAATCTTAATAAATAACGAAGTTATTCAATGTTAAGTTAAAATTTCGACAATTTTTCGAAAAATCTTTAAAAAAAGTTTCGGGCATTTTATTTTTTAAATGACTGGTTCTAAAAGAAAAAGGCTTGAAGTTATTTAGTGTAGAATATCGTTTTCATAACACGAAAATAAATTCATACGCAACAATTCCGAAATAATTTTCATAAAAATGCATCAATTTTAACTATTTTTAAAAAAAAATCTTAAAAAATAGAAACTATTATTATTTTGCAAAAAAATTGTACTGTATCGTGGCGAAAGAAATTATCTTTCCGATTCTGTAATTATTTTTTATCTGATTTAAAAAACAAAAATCGGATGGCTGTTTAAATAACGTCGAGAATACCGAAACATTTCACCTTCTGTTCATTCACGACGCTACGCGGGGAAAATAACGTGCAGGGTTAAGACAATTAAGCGTTTTAAGGTTTTTAATTAATATATTTTTAACTAATAACAATATCGGAATGAAAAATAGTTTACGTCCTATTCTCAGACCTACTGAATATACGCACAAAATCTCATAAGAATCGGCCACACCGTTTCGGAGGAGTTTGGTTACAAACACTGTGGCACGAGAATTTTATATATTAGATTATGCATGCCAAAAATAATGTCTTTTTTTTTCACATGTGATTTATTGTCTTTGGTTATCAACGTCTGTTTGGATATGCAAACACTCAGATTTTTGAATAAAATTAAGAGGAACCGGGATGTAGACAATTGGCAACAATATGCATTTACAAAAGTTACACTTAGATAGAACGAGTTAATTTAAATGCATTTCTATAACTATATTTTTGTAAAAAAAATTTAAAAAATCTTTAAAATAATAAATTCAACACACACACATTTCTGCTCTGTTTTTTTTAAATTTAAAGTATTTACCTTCTTTATTACCTCTGTGTTTTTAAGTTTCGCATACGAGTTTCTAAGTATGTATTTTGCATCTGACATTTGGAATTCTGAAATAAAATGGATTTTTAAAAGATTCCTGCAATTTTAAAATAGAGACCTGAGCAAAATATTTTAATGAAAGTATCTGTGTTGTAATTTCTATTTGTGTTATCTTTTGGAAATACATTTGAGGGCATTTAAAATTTAGTTTTATGCCCTTTTTACTTTCTGCTCATATGCATGAAAATTAATAACCAAAAAGTTTGCTTATTAATGTATAATTAATGCTTTTTTAAATAAGTCAATAAATATTTTTAATTTAAGTTTTACAATGCGTTTTAGAAAGCTAATATTTTTATTATTTGGCTCGAAAAATTGCCTTTTTAAAACTATTTTTCTTAAATAAACATTAAAAACACTGTTTATAAATGTTTCATTGCAGATATGTCTCTTTAATCATTTCTATGTTTTTAAAAAATAATCAGACAACACGGCATTTATAAAAAGGAATTGATTGTCTATTATTACTACGCTTTGCCTTTTGGGAGATACTATCCTGTTTCAGATAGTGTGTACGATTCACAGGAACAAATTAAGGTTCTTAAGATACCGTCGTCCAATTTCACCAAATCACAAATAAAAAAAGTCACCAATTCAAAAAATGTCATTAAATGCTCTGTCATCATTTCTATCGTGTTCGAACATGCAAGGGAACGGTTTTCTACTATTGGCTGCATATCGCGCCTTTTGGCGACGTCTTTTGATTTGACAAACTTGATTGACGGTATAATAAGTAACGGATGTAAGTACCCAAATTATATTTTACTTTGTTAACCTTATATTGGTTTATAACCGAATGCAAATATTAAGAAATTGAAATTTGATTCAAGTTTTATTTACTTCAATTTTAAAAACAATATAATCTATTTTAAAAATAAAAAAAAAATGCTTGGACTATCTTATTTTAAAAGCATTATATTTTACGTATGTAGTTTGTATACATTTAATGTTTGAAAATACGACTGATTATATGTATTAAAATTACCAAACATGCTAGAATTTAGTTGGATGTAAGACGTACATATTTATTGTAATTCCATAAATATTCGAAAACTATAGTCATTCCTTCTTTTACATGGTTTTCCCACAGCTGAAATAGTGATAGTTGCCGGTACATAAATCGGGATATCCCTTATAATGTCAACTATGGATACGACATTTTGGACATTAAGCGAAAACTTTTTGAATGGAGAATTAGTATGTCATTAATTTCATCTTCTTAACTTGAGATTTTCCTAGCGTTTACTACTTCTCTTAGGTTACCTATATTTACAAGTATAGTCATTAAAATGAAAAAAAAAGGTTGTTGTTATATAATTTAACGGAGATCAGTTAATTTATCTATGAAAGAACGATCTAAACCAGAGGTTCCCAAACTTTTTTGTCTTATAGACCCCTTGATATGTTTTTCGGTTTCGGGTAGACCTCTGCTTACCTAATATTTAATTCTTGCGGATTTATCAACTTAAATGTCTTTTTGACAGATTACTTTGTAAGAACCACTTAATTAAAAAAAATTAATTTTCTAACTCTAATTAAGTATAGTATTCAAAAAATAAGATGTTAATTATATTAAAATTTAATTAATACATAAAACAACTAAACAAACAAATTATTTTAATGAGAGGGATGAGTCTGGTGCTACAGTAACAAATTTTCAACATTTGGTATCAGTCTTGTTAGGTTTAATCTTAAATCCCCTCTGTTAGTGTGTCTAGTTTTTATTCTTTCTTTTTTCTTTGTTTTGGAGATTGGCAACAGAGTTGAAACTCTCACTTGAAAAGCAATTAAAAACTTTCTCACGATATTACATAATTCAGAGCAATTAACTGGATTGTCTTTTAAAACCCAAATTGCTGACATCCGTTTCTAAACTTTACTTTAAAGATCTTCATTAGTGCCTATTCCAATCGGTTCTTAATGTTATATGACTGTTTTTTCAATGTGACCATATGAATTTATTGCCTATTGTTGTATTGCCATATATATATAGTCAAAGCATTCTCAAACCTAGTTTCAAAATCTGAATAAAAGACATTTAAACGTTGAATGTAGGTTAAGGTATCCGACTACTTTAAATATGTGGATTTTGTTAAAAATTGACACATTTTTTATGATTTCATTTTATAGATCATCTCATAAGCTTTATAAAAAATACCAAGTTTAATACTTTACGTTCCTTAGAACAAAAAGTACAAGTGTTTAAGTAAAAATAGATGTCATTACTTAAAGCAAGATGTCATACTTTAAAACGCGTTTTATTTGAATTGTGTTTTTTTTAAATGCTCAGATGGAGACAGCGATTGCTCAAAAAGTTTTGAAAATAATTACCTGAAAATTTTTGTTTACGTTCTGTGTAATAGTAGAAGTGTTTTAACCATCAGATTTATCAATCACTGTTTTATTACAAAATTTACAATCCCTTATATTAAAATAATCAATGTTTTTTAAGCAATTTCATATAATAGCTAAGATTAAGTTGTCTAGTTTTTTAAAAACTAAAATATCTCTTATCCTGAAGGTCATTTCAAAGTTGAATAACATAGCAACACATCAAAACTGAAAAATTGAAAATTTGTTTACAAACTTTTGTTACAGAATGGGCCGCGTTTATGTTATTTTTTTGTAAATTTTTACCAATTTTTTCTCATTTTAATAATAATAAATTTTTTCCTCTTCTTAATTTTAGCATATTTTTCTTAAAATGTACTAGAAATATAAAAACAACAAAAAAATCCCCGAACCTCCATTTTTTTAAAAAAAGAAAGTTGTCGCAAGTAGTCAGATCAGTGGCGTAACGGAAAATAATTGGGCCCCCCTGCAAGGTCAGATGCTGGGCCCCAAGCTGGATCTTATACAATACATATATATATACTTGTTAGAAAAAATCTGCGTTCACCAACTACTGCTCACATAAACAACAAAAAAGTTTTAAAAACCGGAATTTGAAATTTTTTAAAAAAATTATATTTTATTCAGTTCATTCCAAGTATTGAGAATAACAAAACTAAACTCGGTTTGCTTTCATAGCTTTGAAAATAAGGATATGTTTGTAGCGATACCAACAAAAATCAAGTAGAAAAAGTCTGCGTTCACTGTTTAGTGGTAACTACAAAAATTATTTAAAAAGGATAATGAGCTATTTATTAGCTGGTTGGATAACCCTGTGTTTTGAAAACCGCCTGAAGTCATTTCGGCATTGAATTAAAAAGTCTAGTGGTTTCTTCAGAGCTCATCTTCTCTCATTCGACCTTAAGAACACTCTTTTCTAGCAAGTGTGGTGGCCGCGGTAGCCAAGTGGTCAAGCTATCGGATCATGGCTAGCGTGTCATGAGTTCGAGTCCAGTACCACTGAAGACCCTCCGTGTAGGGGCGCAATGCACGTTAAATCTGTCGAGAGCTCAAACGTCCTCCGTTTGGTGTGGTGTGGTAGTTAGGAGAGGGGTGCCAGCTCAGGTGTCGTCCGCGTCACTTGACCATGGTTCAAAATTACGTGGTCCGTCGCCAAAAGCCCTCGTGTAGCTGAACAGTGCGACATTAATATTCACTCACTCACTATTCTAGCAAGTGTGTGCATATACATACAAAGGATTGCCAAACCATTACTTAATGTACCTTAAAACATCACGTAAAAATATTTAATATTAAACTTATAATTGAATACAAAATTAACCGGAGCCTGAGTGAACGAAGTAAATAAAGCATAACATTTTTAATACTTATTAAAACGGGAAATCTAACGTGGTAACTTTAATAAAATTGAACACTAAGAAAGACACGAACACTGTAAAATAATTTTCGATTAAAATTCTTAAGAAAGAAAAAAGGTACGTCTTACCTAATCCTTCCTTTCTGAATCTCAGAGGCTGAGCTTGGCCTAAAGTTCGATTATATTCTAGCGTAATTACTGCAACTTTTAAAAAAAGGAGTGTTCTTTATATAAAGCAAAAATGAATTAATGAAAAAAAATTTAAAAAAACTGATACATTCCATATGCTTTATTCTCATTATGCATCATTTGATTGAATACTAATAACTCTATCATCAAATAATCATTTGAAATGGTCTCTCTGCTTTTTCAAGTATCGTTATACTATTTTACTTGAAACAAGATATCAATCATTGGCATGGCCAAGTAATTTTAGCGCGTTTTTCACATGTTGTATTTTACAACAGGGGTGGGCAGACTTTCACTGGTACGGTCTACTTCTAATTTTTTCAAGGTGTGGCGATCCACCTTGTGGCGTAGGTGTGATGAGGCTCTCCAATATATTTATATTTTAACAATAATAAATATAGAATGTGTACTTACCTCCATAACTTACAATAAAAAGGCTTACTCCTTTAAAGCCAAGTTTTAAGCAAAATGCCAGAGACAAACATAATAATTTTCCCACAAATTTAATAATATCAAATGATGCATGTATGATCAAGAAATTCAAAATACATTAAAAAATAAATCATTTTCATTTAAACTTAGTTCTCGTAATTATGGTCTCAGTAGTGAACTTAACCTTCATATTGTCAGCCCCAATCTTGAATATCTAGGTTTATAATTAATTACTAACTGCTAATCAT
Organism: Trichonephila clavata; assembly: GCA_019973975.1. Taxonomy (NCBI): domain Eukaryota; kingdom Metazoa; phylum Arthropoda; class Arachnida; order Araneae; family Nephilidae; genus Trichonephila; species Trichonephila clavata. The sequence goes on along the minus strand of BMAO01005992.1, from coordinate 219,447 downwards.
GCACTGGATTCTAAGAGGTCGTCTGTGAAACGGGAATGATATGTTGTCTTAAATATTTTCATCGTTCAAAATGCAGATTCAAACCGGTAGGTAAAGCGTAAGAACGATGTTAAATGAAATGCAGCTTTTTTTTAATTAGGGTAATTTACTTTGTCTATTAGATTCCAAAAGTTATTCTTTTAAAATTAATTCATTTTGAAGGAGAAAAACTTTCCTCAAGAGATAAAGAGAACTGTAAGAATTTTCAGTTATATTTTTTATATCAACATTGTCAGATGGGCATGCATGAATGCAACTATTAGTTTGAGTCTAGTAAATTCTTGAAAACGTCTCTCCAACTCGGAGAGCAATTTTATTATTGTATCATAATATTTCTCTTTGCTTAATGTACTTCCATTTTTAACCACAACTCATCATAACTATTTTTGAAGTTTTTCAATTCATTCTTCATCAACTGAGAAGATGTTAGCTTTAACTTGTTTTTGAAAGTATTAACAAATCCAGTTCTACTATTTTATTTTTCCCTTGAAATTTTTATGTTCAATTCATTAAGCATTATATTGAAAACAAAATCTAAATACATCAACCAAACGACATCACTAAGTTCAACGTATGCTTCACCTTTTAATTCCAAAAAAAAAAAAAAAAAAAAAACTTTTACCTCCTGTAGTAGGTCCCTGAATCATTGTAAAAAAAATACTCCGACTTAGCCAACGAACATCTGCATGATATAACAATTCCCCGTAATCCGATGCACGTTAAATCTGTCGAGAGCTCTCAAACGTCCTCCCGTTGATGTGATGTGGTAGTTAGGAGAAGGGGAGTGTCAGCTCAAGTGTTGTCCGCGTCACTTGACCATGGTTCAAAATTACGCGGACCGTCCCCAAAAGCTCTCGTGTAGCTGAACAGTAAGACGTTAATATTCACTCACTCACCCGTAATCAGATTAATTTTCTTTCAGTTGTGCCCCGATACATTCTTCTCTTAAAACTTCTTCCTAGAACTCAGTTCACAATTTTCATGCAGATTCCCATCACATGATGCACATTTAGAATGTTACAATACAAGGTCTGTTGGCGAATAATGTAATTATAAGAAAGGAAATATGGTAAGTCATCATCTCTGATACACATAGACAGAAAGCCATTGACTGTGCCGGTCGTCGATGGGACCCTTTTTGTTGTCAACGATACAACTTTATAAAGCGGATTTTTTCCCTCCTCTATGTATTTTTTGAAAGCACAAAAAACATTTTCACCCCGTGTTTTCCTTTTTCGAAAGAATATTGTTAATAATCCTTCTTTTACACTGAATTCTTAAAAGCTATTCTTATATATTTGCAAAGTACAGGAATATCTACTACTTCCGTAGATTCGTCAAACTGCACACACAAGGCAAAGCAAATGCAGTAATATCTACGTTCACCTAATCAGCCAGATCAGAATTTATCATTTCTATATGGCGCGTGTCAGTTCTATGCGAAAGTTGTAGGTTTTTAATTGCAGAAATAGTTTCATTTTTGTTCTTGAATGAATCAATAACGAATCGATGGTTTCCCCACTAACGCTTTTTTTATAACTTTACCATCTGCCAAAGATTTATTATGTTTTGATAAAACACAACTTATATACATAAAAAGATGCAACTGTTGTAGCTTTAGATATAGTATTGGATTTAATAAAACATGTCTGTTGTCCGATTAATTAAAATTAAAATTCTTTTAATTTTTGCTTACGCAATTCGCTTTTTAAAGGAAAATTTTTAATCAAAACTTTTATGCATACTTTTGAAATGCCTTTCAAAGTTTCATTTTTTTGGAAGTGCCACACTTGTATGATATACACTCATGGACAAAAAAATTAGCTCACCAATAAATAATTGCGGGATCGTAACGAAACTTGGCGTAAAGGTACATGTCAGGAAGATATGCAAATGATTAGAAATGCGGCGTGAATGCGCTTTACGTATAGCCGGTAGAGGGCGTTTAACGTCGTTCTCCTTGGAGTATAAAACAGGTAACCAAAGCTTGTTTGAGTGTGCTGAATCGTTTACAAAGGAAACGCTGAGGTAGACGTTTTCGAAGACAATATGAGCAGCTGTCACAGTAAAAAAGCGGGAGAATCTTCAGTATGATAGAAGCTGGGTGGTCAGCTAGGTAAGTAGCTCGTCAATTAGGCCGTTCCGATTCTGTTGTGAAGAGGTGTTGGGACCAGTGGACCCGAGAGATGTCATTTACACGAAGACCAGACTCAGGACGCCTTCGACAGACCAGCCATCAAGAAGACCGCCACATCGTAGAAATGCACGCGTACAGCCGATTGCTTCACCGGCCGCCATCCAGGCACAGGTAGCACTTTCGCTAGGGTCCCCTGTGTCTTCTCGAACCATACGAAGGCACCTGGCTGAAGGACATTTGGGATCGCGGCGCCCATTACGTGTGCTGTCCTTCATGCCCATCCATCGACGCCTCCGTTTGGAGTGGTGCCGCGCACGAGGAAACTGTACTGCAGCGAAATGGAACCAGGTCGCCTTTAGCGACAAATCCAGATTCGATCTCAGGAGGGATGACAATCGTGTTCGTGTGTGGAGATCCCTGGTGAACACCTTAATCCTGTCTCTGCTTTACAGCGACACACCGATCCCACAGCTGGTGTAATGGTATGGGGGTGCCTTAGCCTCCAATACACGGTCACCCCTAGTATTGATCCGGGGCACCATGACAGCCCAGCGGTATGTCTATGACATCCTGCAACCAAGTGTGTTACCACTCATGCAACGACTCCCAGGAGCCATTTTTCAACAAGCCAATGCTCGGCCTCACACAGCAAGGGTGTCACAAGACTGTCTCCGCACCACACAAGTACCCTTCCTTGGACTGTCCGATCCCCACATTTGTCTCCAATCGAGCATGTCTGGGATCATTTGGGACGGCGAGTTGGGCATCCCACGAGTTTGAACGAATTAGGGGCAAGGTTACAGCAAATATGGAACGAAACGTCTCAAGACATCATACAGAACTTGTATACCTCAATGACCGATCGTATCGCAACGTGCATTCACGCTAGAGTGGGTTCAACAGAGTATTAAGTCTTCCGTTCTTTTGCCTTTTTCTCTGAAAAAAAAGGATCCTTTTTCTTTGATTTTCTAATCATTTACTTATATCAAAGTAGTAATTACGTATGTAAAATTTCGGTTCATTTTGACTACTCCTTCATGGTGCGTTAATTTTTTGTCCATGAGTGTATATAGTACACATATTTTGCATTCACCATTGTAAAGAAAAACTGGCACTTGTTTCTGACATTAAACACCTCTTTTAAAATATGACAGATTACTATTTTTAATAAAAAAATTCAAGTAACATAAAATCTTCATGTTGATTGTTTGAACAACTATGAACGATTGCTGGACCTTGGAGTGTGGACGTTTTCAAAGCAGCGAACATACTTAATCCGGTAAATCTGACGTGAAGGCGGTCACCCCAAAATGTCTTGGCTGTCCACCAGTCGATCGCGATCGACTTAATGCTTACCCCGGTTTTACAATAATGCAGCTAATGAACTTTATACTAACAGAAAGTATACTATACTTAAAATTTTTTTTTAATTTTAATTTTTTTTAAAATTATTAAATTTAAAAATTATTAAATTTAAATATGATTCGGCTCATCTAGGGCACAAATGCGACCAAATACCGAAAACCCGAGGTCAATTGGTTAATTATTGGCTGAGAAAAAGGTACGACAAAATATGGAACGAAGACGAAGACGAAATTTACGTTCTAATAGCGCTTTTTTTACACTACGTGAAAAACGCACTAAAAAGCAAAGCAGATGTACATTATTTACGACTTCGCTAAATGAAAATGAAATACATGGGGGGGGGATGGCCAAAGCCGCCAATAAGTTACGTTGCTACTTCGTAAAAAGTAAATCATGTCTTTTTTTTTCTTCCTACAGCTAATGTAAAGTGTATGTAATAATAACAGCGAGGAATTTTTATACTTTTTTAGCATTTTATCCAATTCTCCGTCTGACTTTAGTGTTATTTGTTAGTAATTAAGGTTTAAAAAGAAAACTCACTAAAGAAAAGTATCTCTCGTCGCCTTGATTACAGCAAATAAAAAAAAATGTTTTTTGATTTGGCTAAAGGATTAAAGATATTTAATGGGCGTATAAAAATTTTGATAAGGAATGACGTTAGATCGCTAATTGGAAAATCGCTTAAAAATTCGATTTTAAAAAGTGTGAAGCGAATTTTGAGAAAATCTATGTTAATGGCGTCAGTCAGGCCCCCTAGAAGCCTTGCGCTCCCCCACAGTGCGGGGGTTGCGGGTGTACGTTACGCCACTGAGTCAGATACCTTAAAACGTCTCGACAGATTGCGGAAAAATTGAGAAAAATCGTGACCTCCAGTATTATACTTCTTTAGCTTTGTTCTGGAAAGCAATGCTGAAAAGGGTTTTGATTTAATAAAATTTATGTTGCCACCGTGTAACTGCAATCTAACCTCATTAAATTTAGTAAAGAAATCTGTTAAATAGATAAAATCTAGTTTCCACATGACTAAATTTTTAAAAAAATAAAAGTCACGATCTAGTTTAATAAGAACCAATATCATAGACCCCCATTTACACCTCATGGACCCCCAAATTATTTCTTCACTGAAGTGGACCCCTTTCAGGTCGTCGTAGACCCCAGGGGGTCGATATGGACCACTTTGGGAATCACTGATCTAAACCGTGACGTTCATCTGTTCTTCTGTGTGAAATGGTTAAAAAATACATAAAATGACTTGAAACTATTTTACAGGTAACGTGAATAGTGATTTAATAACTGCATAAGTAAAGTGTATATCATTTTTACCAATAATATGAAGAAGGAAAAACAATTAGCAAGTTTAAATTCTATACACATTAAAATCTTGTATTTCGTATATCTATAGTATAGAGATATACTGTATCCTATCTACCATCTAAATTAAAAGTATGAATTATTATAACATTCCTGAAAAGAATCGATGTTAATTTTTTATTACAATTACTCAAAATGTGCCCATTAATACCGTGATCAATTATTCAAACTGTTATGTAACATACGATTAAAAATTGCTATTTGCTGTCTAAGAAGTCAAACATGCTGTTCTAAATATGAAAACGAACTATTATATTAATCTGCTTCTGTGATACATTAGTTCAAAATAAGTTCATGTTGGACAAAGTGTATAACGTGACTTCTACTCTACACCCGCAACAACTACCACGCCCATCGTTAGAGACAAACGTGGTGACCATAATTTCCCTCGGTACGCATCGTTGATTGAATAGGTCGCAATTTTTCTTTTTCGCACTGTACCGAAAAGATAATGAATTAGGCGCGGTAGTTTTTTGAATCCTCTGTTCATTATCCAACAGTGGTGAAGCATGATAATATGCAAGAGCCTCAAACACGCATGCCGAGGATCAAAAATGGCAATTTTGAAAACGAGGGAATATAAATATTAATAGAACAAGACACTTAAAATAATTTCTAGGTATGCAAGTGAGAATTTATGTCTGTGTCTTTTTTTACACAAGCAAATTGTGGGAGAAAAGCAGAAGATGAAATGATATTAATTTTTTCTAAAAGTAATTGTAAGTATAAGTTGTTTACATTATATATAACAAACTTTTACAAGATAAAATAATTTTTGCCAGATGAATTGTATTTTAATGGGAATAAAAGTTTTTTTGGTACAAATATAATCATATAAGATTAATTTTGCAAGTACTTTCATTATAAGTTCACTCCTTGCCCTAAATTAAATATTTCAAATTTTAGCAACTGAAAATAAAATAAAACATTCCAACATAAATTTCTTTCTAAAAATAATTCAGTACTAAAATAAAAAGGAAAAATGTTTTCCATGTTTTAATAAGCAAGCCGAAATAACAACACATAAGATAAGCATGTAAAATACTGGTAGTATTTCCATCTTAAACTTAAGGAAAACTAATACGTGTTGACAGTTTCATTATATATTTTTAAAATAATACTTGGTATATTTTCAATAAAAAATGAAAAATCTGAATGCTAGTGACAAAAATGTGACATTACATACGCATTTTTTTATCTAACTTTTACAGGCCATTGTTATATCTTTTAGTGTACATTTAGTCATAAGAAATCATTTATTTCGTCAGTTCTTATTATTGTATATTTCCGCAGATAAGTTGATCTTCAAATAAGACGAGATACACTTTTCCTATGAGTGAAATTTTCTAGTCATAGTGTATGTCGATCCTATAAGATAACCTTTCAAACATCAACAACCAGTGAATTTAGTTTAGATTAGCGATCATCACATCTGGAATGAATTTTATTTTTATTACTTTTATAATTTTTTTTTTCATTTGGCAGCACTGTTTATAAAAGCACGTGCCAGATCACTTACTCACATTTGCCTCTAACAAGTTTCGGTTTAGGCTGTAAACTTTTATGGAATCACAAGCGGTTATTTTGCAATAGAGTAATTTCACAAGACACTATAGCAGCGTTTCTCAAACTGTGGTGTCGTGAAAACCCTATGTGGAGGGGGCAAGTATATCGAAAGTAACAGATTTGTTAAAAATATTATTAATGTACTGAAAGAAAGCAAAACAAGGTACATTCTGACATAATAAAGAATAAAATACTCATTTACAATGATATAATATATTTATTGGTGTATCAGTACTACTCAATGTATTTGATAATTAATTTATCAATACTAAGTTAATAATAATATGAATAACTACTAGGGACTCCCATGGGCTTGTCATATACAAAATTAAATACTTATCAAGGTAATTTGTGTACTTAATAATTAAAATCATATTATAGCTTTAGCGTCAAGGTACATTATTGAATTCAATACATTATTATAAGAGCCGAGCGAGGAAAGAAGAGGGGGAGGGGCTGTGAGGAAAATTATGATTGAAAAATGTGTCGCAAATGTTGAAAGTTTTAGAAACACTGCACTATAGCAGAACAACTTTTAAATGGACTGTATAAACTCTATTTATTTCTTACACAATGTAATGCGTTCACACTCAAAAACGCCTGTGGTCAACACCTCGTCATACAAGTTGTGTTCTCCGTTCCGAACCACTTTCATCCCCCGCTATACCCTTTTGGTCAGGTGTTGAATATTTCGCTGGAGCACTCGATCTCTGTCGAGATCATAATCTCCTATCAGTTAGGATTTAGTGGGTTGACTTTGTTGTTTTAATTTGCCCATTTTTGTTATTGTGTGAAATATTAATATAGCATTGATTGGAATAGTAGTGTGATCTTTATGAGTTAAGGAAGCGACTTTGTGTGTGTTGTTGTTTTTCTATTTCTGTGCCTAAGTGCGAGCGCCCGCCAAGCGTTGTTCGCCGCAGTGCATGGATTTGTTATCGGGTCGGCCGCGGAGAGACTTTCGGTCTTCCTGCTGCTCCCGGGTAAGACTGACCGCCGGAGGCGGTCGTGCTTTGATGTTTTGGTCAATGACCTTGCACTTCTTTCTCCGGGTGGGGGGATTTTCCATTGAAGCCCCCCTCTGGAATGCGGAGGGAGTCTGGAAACAGAATGATAAGAACTTTTTTTAAAATTTAAAATGGGTTGTATGTGTATTAAAAAAAATCTACTATAATCGGCATAAAATTTGGAAATGGCGGACCTAATTATGGAACCAATGAAGAAAAAAAGAAATAGGAAGCAAATTTCAAGTTAAAACAGGCTAAAGAATCTAACAACTGTAGTACAAAACGTTTTCGATAAGGCAAATAAATGGTAAAAGATTCTAGATAGAAGGAAGATGCTGTAAAAAAAGCAGTGGAAAAATATTCTATGGAAGGAATAACTTGTTTTCCATATATAGAATATAAGGTTGAAGAATGTATTCTTCTCATTCAGAGTTGTTATGTTGTTGCAAGAAATATGATAAGGGCTTATGCAATGAAATGGGCATGGACCAATTCAGAGCAAGAAAAATATGTTAAAGCATATATAGATTGGTACAACAGCTTAATGAACAAAAATTCTGTTCAATTTCGATTTATTTTCTTTATACCTGCCCTATATATATTAGATTAGCTTGGATTTTCGAGGCTTTTTTATAAACAAACTGTAGTTTTACCTGCGGTAATATACGGAAAATCCATTACTTCAGCTCATATTTTCCTGCATGTTAAGTAGTTAGTATCACATCATGGTCTTATATAAATAGTATAAAATAGCGGAAGTTCTTCGTTTTTTTCTTCTTCTTTTTCATGCTTTTGATTTGAAGTATACAAATGATTCTATATATATACATACAGAGAAACAGAAACAATCAGATTAATAGAAGCATAACTTATTTTATGTCCTACAGTATGTTAGTTACCTAAATCATTATGAATACAATACTGAATTTGTGTCCCAATTCCTTTTATGCTTTTACTCTGCTTCATGTTACAGTTACTCTATTTCTGACAGGAAAAGTATTATTGAAGGAAATTGGAAGTGGAAAAGTATGTATTCTTTGATATGCCCGAGTAATACATTAATAAAATCGAAATAACGAAAGCTTATCTTGGTATAGGTATTTCTCGATTTCAGGATTACTTAAAAAATCACCCGCTGCGAGGAATTCTTTTATCCGGTGTATTTTTATGAGGCATTTGAAATATCTACATGGTTCATATATATACATAAATCTGAGTGACTCAGTATTACATTCAAGTAATAAATATGCTGTCTTTGATGCAAAATAAAATTCCTTAATTCAGTTTTAAAATGTAATGACAATTTCTCTTGGAAAAAAAACACACTTTGAAATGCAATTTTTTAAAATCTATTTAAGCTTAGTAGAATTATTAATGTATCCTTCGCAGTGATATTCCTAATTTATAAGTTTTAAAACATTTTTTGGATCTTTTAAGAAATATATTTAAGGTAGCGTATTTTTAAAATATTGGTCATTTACGTAATACAGATTGAAGGTACAGGAAAACTTTTGTTTTTTCCTGACGTTTTCCTTTAAAAAAATTACTATAACAAAACATATTTTAATAGCTATTTAAAATAAAATAAAAGACTATTTTTACTCTTTAAAAATCTTTAAATATGTAATTTTAAATATACATAAGATATGAAATAAGACTTTATTTTTTTTGACGTTCCTTTTAAAAAAATACATATATAATTTAAATATAGATATACTTTTAAATATATAATTAATTTCTTTTGGGGATCATGAAATTTATTTTGAGCGAACAGTTCACTATTGTTGAAAATGATTTATTTAAAGATATTAAGATTCATCATATAAATGTTCCTGCGTTTTCATTCGCTTAGGAAAAGCCAAATACAGCCAGAGTAACTAAAAATATATTCTATTAAATTGCATACTAAGAAAAAACTTCTCATTTATATTGAGCGTTTACGATATTTTTGTAATTTATTTATATTGCATTTTTGGAAAATTATTCATATAGTTATAATCCTATAATAATGACGTATATAACATTGTAATTTTACTTTGAAATCAAATATGCTTCAAGAAGAAAATTACATTGAATTATGTTTCGATCTAAACGTTCTAATTCCGAAACTTTTTGATTGTTAAACATGTAAGGTAAATGTAAAAGTAGATTAATGTTTTCCGAGACAATCAAATTTCTAGAAATTATCAGTTACAGATATAAAACTCCAATTTGAATCTCATTAAAAATATTTTCCCGATGTATTTTGTACATTTTATGCAATAAATAATTCAGTAGGTGTTATTGCATCAGATTTTAAAAGATGCCCTATTTCAACTTACTTTAATGTATTATGCTTGAAATACTATTTTATGGCAAAAGAATTTTGAAATAAACGTTAATGTTTTTTTTATTATTTATTAGTATAGGCATGTGAAAGTAAACGTAAATAAATGTTCATATTATTTTACCGAAAGATCGTATAAATAAGAAATGAGCGAAAATTACTCGTTTCACACCATATAAATCGTCTGCCAATAAAATCACCTGCATCATAGATATCGTTTGCAGTATAAATCTTCCATTTGTGAATATAACAATTTGGTATAATCGCAATTCAGTGCACGTTTCTTAGTAGTCGCACATATTTTCTTTCCAAGGTCAGATAATTTATTCATACGTGAAAAGACAACTCACGTATTTGGTCACATTTCAACACGCACGAAAATTAGAATCCAAGTTTGGCAAAATTCATTCATGTACACTTTTTTTCCACAAAAAGGAATAAGGTAAACATATTAACTAATTAACTTTTTCAAGTTTGATATTTCATTCTGCGCAACCTAAAAATCGTAAAATATCATGTTATCGATTGAATGGGTAAAGTGAAAATCATTCCTTTACAGTTTATGCACTCATTGGCATTTTAGAAAGCATTAACCAAAATTATAATGCTAGTAATTAGATTTCAAAGTACAAAACATCGTGTTATATACATATAAGGAAACGAAGAGAGTCGTACCTTTGTTTCGCTCGGTGACTTTTTCAATTAATTAGCAATATAAAAGTAATACGTAGGATTGATGTCCAAATTAAATGTACATTTTCTACCAAAAAATAATTAATATCGTATTGTGATTAACACAACTAACAAACCCGTTTTAATATAAACACAAGTATTTTGATTAAATTTTCTCTTTCTTGTTCAAAAAAAAAAATAGCTGATTTTATGTAATTGCATTGAAACAACTGAATTCAAATAAGTCTAATTTTCTATTGAAAGTTTTAGACAAAAAATAACTTCATAGAAGAAAGAATACTACAACGAAGGAAATGTGCTAAGCTGAGTTTTTAGATCTATGTTAAAAATGACGTCGAAAACTGAAGAAATGCTCTAAATTGCTTTTTAATTAATCCTGTCCAAGTTCAAATCAGCTTTTTTTGATTATTTAATGATCCTAGTTGAACCTCCTGATTTAGCGACAAAAATTTGACGTCGATTCCTTAGGATATTAGCGCCAAATTAGTAACCTTTGATTGCAAATCGCGTATGAAGGATTCAGCGCAAGTTGACCATTTTAAATAACACGGTTTTTCTTGGGCACCATTTGGCAAAAATATTTGAAGCCAAAATCCAAGGGGCTGTACTAGGACTGTGTGTGTGTGCTACAGTTTTCTTAAAATCTATAGAAGGAATTTTTACCAAATTTATGAAATAATTTTTGGTGTGAATGCAATGCCCGTTTCAAAAATGTATTGCTACAATGGTTCGAAGAATTTCTGTATTTAATTGAATGTGAACGTCTTCATTAGTCACAACAAGCTTGACAAATATGTGATACACATAGATTGTCACAGACAGCTTGTAAATAAGACAAAAAAATGACAGGTTAATTGGTATTATAAGCAGTTGATATGAATAACAATGAAATAATTAGGAATATCACAAATTGAATGGTAACAAGAGTGCGGAAATTTTTAAAAAATCTAATAAAAACTCCCTGAAGATAAAAATGGACTGGGTATACTAAAGTCATAATAATAAGTTATTACTTGGAAAGAAAATGGTTTTTCCAGAACATCAATCAAAAAGTAATTGTTGTCAGAGATCTTTTATAATAATTTTTTTTAATTACTTCACTCTTTTCTTTTATCTAAAATTAAGGAGTATTCAACTTTTCTTTTAAAAATCTTTGAATGAGAGAAACATTGTTAAATTATAAACCAAAACATAACCTATAGTTGTTTTTTTTAGGAAAAACTTACTAAATTTTTTTAGGATAATGCGATAAATAATCATGGGACTTTTTTATGTGCAAATGCAACTGCATTTGCACTTTGTGTCATTTTGCTCTTTCGCAAAGCTACATCTTTTACAAGGTATTTGAACAAATTAATTTATATGTATACAATCGATACGTTATGGCACCAAACGCAATTGAGTGAAAATACAGTGAAATACGTTTAATGCGAAAATGCTTAAGATGAAATATCGGTTAACACGAAATAATTCAACGGCCCCGACAAACTATTATGAATTTTCATTCTTTTTTTCCCTTTACACGAAACGAAAATCGTTTAACACGAGAAGATTTCCCTTCTGGGAATGAACAAAATACGCCGAACACCAGCCACGCAAACTAAATTTAAGAGGGTTGTGAAACGAAAGAAAGGTCGTTTTACATGTTTAGTAGAGAGGAGGGTAACTTGGCCTTAAAATACCTTCAGAAAAGACTGTGACATCAGCCAATTTTGTTTATCTAAGCTTCTTTAACCCTTAATCCATACAAACACCACGCAAAAATATCTCATCTCTCAACAGTTGTCTTTGAAAGTCGGTGACAAGTACATTGCAGTGTGAGTAAAAAGCAGCGAGTTTTTATTCCATATTATTTTTTCTATTTCAGAAGAATTTTTTTTCAAATACATTGGCAAAAAACTAAAGAAGAGAGAAAACTTCTATTTCTCTTAAAATGAAGATGAAACATCTAAAGGCTGTTGATCAAAAATAGACGGAATCGGAAATCTATAAAGATTTTAATATTGGGAACTCTACTTTATCAACACTACTAAAAAAGAAAGAGAACATTTTACGTAAACGCTTTAACGGTTTTTATTAAATGCATGCATATTTATTAATATTTATCTAATACTTAAATAAATGTTTTAATGTATTAAACGTAACAATTTTGTAAATAAATTAAATTATTTTAACACGAAAAAATATTTCAGTCTCCTCAGTTTCGCGTTAAACGGTTTTCACTGTAATCGCTTATGGGCATCATTGAAACTGTGCTGATGTTTTTAATTAAGTACACCTAATACAAAGTTGTTACAGAAACAGATTCTTATTGTAAAGAAAAGGAGGTTGGGGGAGGGGCATCATTCGAACTATGTTTGACAAAACTACGTATCTAAAGTGCAACAAAATACTCTTCATCTATCCGAATAGTTCTCAACCTTTTTTGTTGTTGTTACGAAGCAATTTTAACAATTTCAAAATTTGGCGGCACACTAACAATAAAATAAGTTTAAAAGAATTTTACTTACCTATAATACACAATGGAAAATGATTTATGATTATAATTTTTAATGCTAAATAAAATAATTTTCATTTTTATACTTGTTAATGCTGAAAATCGAAATTCACGCAAATTTTTAAAGCTTTTTTTTGGTTATTAGGAGATAATCGGCTCAATTAATTGACTTCCAAATGTTTTGAAATTAAATCTCGATTATTTCACAGCAAAGTTAGATTTTCCTCTTCATTCAAAGTTAATTCATATGCATTTGTATCCGTACACAAATGGATTCGAAACGAATTAAATTGTTTATATCCATCTTTCCATGAAAGTTTAAGTTAAATATACCACGAATACCCTTAGTTTATGCCCTTATAATTTTTAATGCTAATTCATTATATCCTTTTTTCCTCAGAGTATAATTAGTAATTTGGCGATACACGAAAGTGCCATGGCACAGTGGTTGAGAATCACTGATCCAGCCAAATGAATAAACAATTTTTATCAAAAAATTATCGTGATCCTTTTTAACTAGTTATGGTTGTTGATACAAGTACAGTCTACTTTAGCTAATTCAAACCTTCAATGTGATACGAACCTGTCGCTAAATCGAAGTATATGCTCAACCCCTTGAAAAACTCTTGATATTTCGAACTAAAACAGTATGTTTAAGTATACTCAATATTTCGAAGTAAAATATGTGGGTTGCCAGAATACAACACGCGATAATTCGAAGTGATCTAATAAAATTCTCAACAATTCTAATATTCACTATCATGTAATGTCCTTTAGCAAACCGGTCAGAGCTTGCATGTTTTGTGTTGTCTGTGCTTGTCTCCCCTGTAACGTAGCCCCTTTGATGACCATCGAATTTGACTCCGATAACACTGACAGAAGCTGAAGAGTCACTAAACAAACAACGCAACTTTTCCCTTCAAAATCATGTTGATGCGGACGTTTTTCAAGCAGCATTTATTCTAGAAAAATCTATTGACAAAGTTAGATTAAATGCGATAAAACAAAAAAAAACAGATTTTTTCGTCAAAAAAAAATTAATTATGTACAGTATATGTTCTTTTCATAAATGTATTCTGTTTAATATTTACGCTGAATAATATATACTTTTTAAAAATACTTTAAAATAATTTTATGCATACGTTCAATTGTTGTTTTGTTACATATTTCAAATTTAAATGTGTTAAAAAATTTTAGGAAGTTTATTTTTACCCTCTTGATAATTCGAAGTTTTTCTTTGGTTCCTTCGGCTTCGAATTATCGAGAGTCGACAGTACTTGGAATTGATGTTCTATCATCATTTTTTTTCACGGGTAATGCAAACTATTTCCCTTCAGAGTTTACATAATGAATTACATATAATTTTGTAAACGTATTACTTAGTCAACTCCTTGTTCGGTGACTTTTTAATGTTTCGATACACGAAAAAAATTTTGTATTTCGATCCGAAACTGTATTGTTTCTTTCAACGAATTTCGTTGCAGTTCTATACATTCTGCTTTCCCGTTATCGATTTTTTCCACTTTGTAAATACGTTCAAATTATTCTTTATCTTACAAATTCTAAGGAGAAACATCAAATATAATTCTTTTAAGATCGAAACTAAAAGGAGTTTTATGGTAAAACTAAAGACTGAGTTCACCGCTGCAAACACTCCTGTAATCTAGGAAGAAAAAAAAATACGTCGGAAACAAATACAGAACGCATAATCTTCGTAAACAAGTCGACATAATCATACAGTTTTGTTGTTTGAATTCCGTTTCTGCAAAATTGTCGCCATAGAAACAGACGCCATAGCCTAATCATCAAGCATTCGGGGATACCACAGTAAAATGCATTTTGCCGGCTGTGTTGTGCTTGTCATCAAGTATGGAACAGGAGAGTACAGGTAATAAATTAGAAACTCAAAAGCTATTTCTTTATCGTTCATATCTTTCGCTTCTGTGCTATTTTTATCGTTTCAATGCCACAACGAGTATAAGAATACAAAAGGGAAATCATTGTATGACTCATCATGTTAAAAATAATCACTTTTTTAAATATAATCTAGTAAATATTTAATGCAAAAATATGAAAAAGTAAAATACTTCTAGTTTTTCTCAACAGTTGTTTGAAAATTTTATTATAGTTACTGTAAAATCCGACGTATAACACTCACCGCCGTAAAACATAAACCTATTCTTTCAAGCTGCATTTTTTAATTTTCAGGTATATTCGTAGCACAACGCGTACCCCCCTTTTTTACGAAAATATTTGAAATGTACATGTGTAATTCTGTTATGTTTTGAGGTAATTTATTCGAGATAATATCCTAAGCTTTTGAAAAATATAGTATACTTTTAGAACTACAACCCTCTAAATCCATAAGGAATCTGATTTCCATTGAATAAACAGTATTTTCACATTAGAAGAATAATTTTTTTAACCAATCTCTTTTTTTTTATAAAGCTCTCATTTTTTTTTACCTAGCATATATATAACGCGCACCGGTAAATGTCGATCTCAATTTTTGTGTTAAAAGTGCGCTTTATGCGCCGGATTTTACGTTTGTTATTTTAATTTGTTTTTAAATGATAATTTACAGACATCTTTCAAAGTCAGATTTTAAAATCCTCTATACTATGTCACATATTTGAATAAGTACGTGTATTGATATCTTGGAGGATTATCTTCTTAAGAAATTTAAAATTAGTAATCGTTTTTCTGTTGTTTAGCTGTATCTTTTGTCTTATATTCTCCATCAAAATTATTTTAAACGATTCGAATAGAATTTTCCCATTGAGATATGTAGCAAAAGTTCAGATCTACTTTTGGAAATATAAAAGTATTAAAAATCTTATCATTTCAAGTACTATTTCAAAATATATTGATACAGACTATTTTACTAATACATTAATATATTTGGAAAAAAAAAGATTAACATCAATTGAATAAAAAAGTTACTTTTTATCGATTATCTTTAGTAGGAAGGACGTTTGAATACTTATTTTTTTATGTGTTTTAAAAATTACAAAAAAAAATTAATAATAATAATTCACCTGATACATCGCGGTATTAATCAATCTTTCAAGCATTGGTCAATTTTCAATTTCGAAACGTCGTAGTTAAAGTTTTATTGAAGATGAATTATTTGTGGAATGGAGTACAAAATATGACAAGCAAATGCAGGTTTTTCTTATTTTTTTCCAAAAAAATAATTTTAAGTATAGAAAAACAAATAAAAATAAAAAATAAGGCAACATATTTTATTTCTTAATTTTATTCTTAATACTCTAATTTTGTTTGTAAAAAAAAAGTTAAATTTTATATTTCTTTCTAAAAAAACGTCTTCTTTGAAAAAAGTTATATAAAAACTTATCTAAACGACTTAATTTTATTCTTAATACTCTAATTTTGTTTGTAAAAAAAAGTTAAATTTTATTTCTTTCTAAAAAAAAACGTCTTCTTTGAAAAAAGTTATATAAAAACTTATCTAAACGACTAAATGCTTTTAAATTTGATGCAAAATCCTGTAGAGAATCCAATGTTGTTGAGGAAATTTTGCAGTACATCCTAAAGATTCAAAAAAAGTAAATCGGAAATAAAATAATTTTAAATTTAATAAAATTTTCTGCACATAAACATACAAGATAAAACGTGAATCTAACAATTTTTTTAATGTTCGATTGCTTTGCTTTTTTGATTCAATGCCTTTCATACTGAAAAATAAATACTAAAACATTTTGTATATGAACTGCTTTGGGAAAATGATACATGCTATTTGAATGGTCAATTGAGCTTAAGAAAATTTGAGTGTTTTTAATAGGATAAAAATATATTTAATAAAAATTTATAGTAAAACATTTAGTATTTCTCGTTTTAAAATTTTATGTAGTGTAATCATTTTATTTTATTGAATTTTTATGTAGGTAATACTCAAAAGATTCCATATCAATTACAGTGTGTTGCATTTCTATCAATATATACTGCACAATACAAAAAAAAATGGAAAATAATGCAATGTTAAAATGTTACAATTTTAGTTAAATTCGATGTAAAAGTGCCTTAAGTTATTCAAAGTAATATATTAAATTGTTATAAATTCAGCTAACTAAATTAGCAAAGTGTATTACTTATTTTTAATATAATTACCCAACACATCTGGTGTTCTTATATATAATGAACTTGAATAAAACTTATCCTTATTCTGAGGATAAAAGAAACGAGGAAGGCTTGTTTCACAAGCAGCAAAGCAATTGCAAAATTTAAAAAAAAAATGCTTGTACTAGTTGTCCTAGTACATGAAAAGGAGAATTATTAATGCGATTATTAATTTAACAAATATAAACAAATTTTTAAAAAATAATAAATTTTTGTCTTAAACCATTAGTGATGCCGTACATTGAAAATTTAATTTGATTTATATTTTTTTTCGAAGAGTTTCTTTTTGTGCATGGATAACTAATATTTACGCGGACTTGTATTCTTTTATTAAAAGACTATAATTCGTTATCACATATGTTACAACTCTAAAAATATTACATTCAGCATTCAAACCATGATATTTCTACCTTAGTATAGAAGTTTATTCTTGAAAAATTATATAGCCTGAGAAAACATACCGAAGAGTTTAAAAAAAAAGTCAAATTTAAAGCTGAAGTTCCATAAAGTTTCCATTGTTTATTTCAAAGTTTAACAAGCCATTTAATAAATGATTTTGTGACCGAATTTTGTTTTCTTTCACTAACACAATCACGTTCGTCAAATAAACGACACGAATTGCTAAAGGAAAAACATGTATTCTTCGTAATTATATTTGAAGAATAGGTTGTTATTTTACTCTAAAACTATTAAGCTATAGCTATATTTGGCTTTAAATATATTGTATCTAAAATTATTTGTTTAGTTAACAAGATTATGAAAGTTGGTGAGAGACTTAATAGACGTTTGACATGCAACTGAATTTCAGAGTGCTACATATTTTTTTTTAAAATTTTGAATAATAAACATAATTCTTGCTCAATTTGGTTCCTCAGAAGTTAAATTCATTCACAACGAATACACCTTTTTAGAAAAACTTAACAAATTATTCCCATTAAGCTGCTTTTTTTAATAATTAATTATATTTTTCATTAAGAAGTCAAAATTATGGAACTTGATACTTTCACGGTAAATTCTTATCAATCACCGGAATATATATAATATAATTGATATTAATACATATTCATATAATTATGCATAATTTGATACATCATAAGGGGGGATGCTTTTTTCTTTTTGGATATAAATTTTTCTTGTAAAATCCAAAATATGATTGGTTTTTTTTTTCCTTTTAAAAATTTTCATCTAAATAAGGCTGCATTAAAAGTTTTTTTATAAAAAATTAATGAAATATTTTTTATTTTATTTTATTTATTTATTTGCTTTTGGAAATAAATTTATAAATAACAATATCATAGCCATTTGAAAATTCTGAGAGTAACACTTTGAATACTTCATAATTTACTCACTGAAAGTAAAATTAAACATTGATTTAGCCTTCCTCCCGAAATAAGGGAGTATTTATTAATTGAAAAACTTTGAAGTAAAGTGTTTTCAACTTATTTAAATAAGAAAGTCTGCTATCACACACACACACAATTTTCCCTCTCTCTCCCTATACATAGAAAAAAAATTCTTTCGCTTTTTGTTTTTAAAAACACTTTCAATAAATATTAAAATTACACAAAAAAAATTTTAAAGAGACTTTTGATAAACTACACAAAAAACAGTGAAAAAGCTTTTTATTAAAAAATATCTTAACTTCCTGTACTTATTAGGTAAAATTTTAGCATGTTTCTGTCCGTAACACAGCCTCAGGTATTTTAAGCCAGCTATTCTTAAAGTGATCTATATAGACCACCCCCAGGAGTCTATGAAGACCGGCAAAGTGTCCGTGTTAGCAAAAAATAATAATAATAATAATTGGGGGTCCATGAGGTGTAAAGAGGAGTCTATGATAGTTGCTCTCATTAAACCAGATCGTTATTGTGACTAATTTTGAAAGAAAATTTAATCAAGTGGAAACCACACACACTCAACACACACAGATTCTACTCATTTAACATATTTATTTACTAAATGTAATGAGGTTATTTGCAGTTAGGGTGAGTACAAGGTGATAGCATACATTTTATTAAAACAAGAACCATCATTCCAGCGTTTTTTTGCCAGAATTAAGCTAAAGGAGTATAATATTGGACGTAGTGAATTTTCCCAGTTTCTCAATTGGTCACAGACATTCTGCCAAGAAAATGACGTTTTAACATTCACTCGACATTTAAATGCCCTACATTCAGGTTTTCAAACTAGGTTTGAAATTGCTTTGACTATGGTAATTATCACAGCAAGAAATGAATTCATACGGTCACATTAAAAAAAAGCCAGAGAAACTGATCGGAAAAGGCTGTAGTGGAGATCTTAAAGTAAAGTTTAGAAACGGATGTCAGGAATTCTGGCTTTAAAAAGACATACCTGTTACTTATTCTGAATTATGGAATACCCGGAAAAAGTTTTTAATTGCTTTTCCTAATGAGAAGGAGTTTCAGCGTGGCTACCAATCTCCAAAATAAAAAGAAAGAAAAGACTGGACTCTACTAACTGATGAGATTTATGGTTAAATCTAATTGCTTGATATGGCAAATGTTACAAATTTGTTCTTGAAGCACCAGATTCGTTCCTTCTATTACAAACATTTGTTTGTTGGTCGGTTTTTTTTATGCATTCATTACATTTTAATTTAATTAGCATGTTTTTTTTAAAGTTTTGAAAACTATACTTCATTAGAGTTAGAAATTTAAATCTATAAAAATAATTAGTTCTATACCAGCTGTCAAAAGACATTTAATTTGTCAAATTTGTGAAAACTCATTATTAGATAAGCATGGATCTACCCCTAACCGAAAAACATGGAAAGGGGTAAATGAGAAAAAAAGTTTGGAAACCTCTGGTTTAAACCATTTTGATCTGC
Organism: Trichonephila clavata; assembly: GCA_019973975.1. Taxonomy (NCBI): domain Eukaryota; kingdom Metazoa; phylum Arthropoda; class Arachnida; order Araneae; family Nephilidae; genus Trichonephila; species Trichonephila clavata. The sequence continues at coordinate 199,458 of BMAO01005992.1, read as the reverse complement.
TTATTGCTATTGTTTTCCATCTATTTACAGCTGTGGCGCACACAGAAATTTTTCAAGGAAGGGGGGGGGGGGAGCGCAATCGGAAGTCCACCATTCTCGTATCATATCTCAATAAGTCGCCAAACATATCCTTTTGTTTTTGCCGATTGTCGGGAATAAAACGCAATTGTTGGGTCGATAATTAGTATTATTTTTATTAATTAATGCTAATTATTAAATAAATAATTAACATTAATTAATAAGATAAATTATTGATAAAAATTATTTAATTAAATTTTACGTACTATATGCATATAATTATAATCAATCAAAAGAAATTCAAGGGCTATTAAGGGGTCAGGATGAATGGACCCCCCCTCCTGAGTGCGCCACTGATTTACGCCGATGTTACTCAAGCATTTTTCTATATTGTCCAGCCATCTTGGGGTCTGCCTCTTCTCTTTTGCCTGCTGGTTTTCAAAAATGTTATTTGCTTAATTGGGTTGTTATGATACCTGAATATGGGGGGGGGGACAAGTCATCTTAGTTGTGGAACCTTAATTACAACGTTCTATTAGGAAATGTATTAAATAAAGGACTCAAAAAATAAAGGACTCTTCACATTTAAAAATGATAAAAGTAATGTGTTTAAGGAAATAGTTCAAACTCTTGATTTTGATTCATTTCTAAAATTATCCAATCAATTGAGTAATAAGAAAACCAATATAAAACTTGTTTTATATTTTTACAATTTTTGAAAATTATAAATGAGTAATTATATAAAGACACATTATGCTAATTAAATTTCTACATTTAAAGATTTGAGTGAATTAATATTAAGGTAATAACTTGAGTGGGTGTTGCGGTATAATACGTAAGTATTATATCGCAACAATGCCAACGTTCTAGGTAAATTGCCTAGTTGGCGACCCCGATTTCGCATGTGTCGTACGCACTAAATTGGAAACCCTATTTTTTTATTATACATATTGTCGCCAATATGGTTGCTATAATACGCAAGTACCCTTAAGTGAATCAAAATTAAGGTATAGATATTAAAAATTAAAATTTTATTTTAACACAGTTTAAAATTATCATTTCTTAAAAAAAGAAATACATTTGAATATGCTAATGTTTTGATGAAATATTTAAGAAAAAATTATTTGAATAGATAAGTGAAATTATAGTTTTTGAATATTAACTTTAGAAATCCGAATAGAAATTTGCTTGTAGGGTAAACTAGTTATAACTCTGTGTGCTAATGACATAATCAGTCCAAAGATTACGCTACAAAAATAATGATTTCAAAAACTTAATTACAAAAAAAATCTGATGTAATTTAAAATTTTACTAATATCTAGATGCCGTATATATATATATATATATTATTTACATTTAATCACAAAAATATTGATTATGTTCTGTGAATGCTGAGTATTTAAAAATATGATATTAATATAGAATTAAATGCTGGATATTAGAAGCCCATTTTCACCCTTCTCCTCTCCTAATTCAAGAAATTAAATCTAGAATTTCAAGAGAAAAGTTGAAATAATTTTAAATCCATCCTTTATTCCCAAATCGTAAAGTATTAAGTAAAGTATAGTGTAACCTGGAGCAGCCTCCAGGTTACACTATTTACACAACTGAAATAAAAAGGATAGAATACCTTGAATGCATAAAGACATCATATAAATCGATACAAAGTCATTTAACATGATTCTGCAAACGTTTTGGGTGATATGTTGCTATAAATTAATCACTAAAAATTAACCATGCTGTAACACTACCGTCTGCTTGTAAAAATGTGTTCGTCAATTTCAAAGAGCCCTGTAAGGTTTCCGTTTTCCGCCACACAGCTGTGAATAGGCTTCTTTGTGGTATGTATGATCCCCACACGTGCAATGACATGTTCATCCTAAAAATATTGCACGGACTTGTCTTAGACATTATCCCGGCATCCTTTGAAACCACGAAGAACACCCTACTCCGCCCACGAACTGGATGTAACTTGAGAATAAAGACGCCGACCTAAGAATCCCGTCCTAAAGAGGGTAGAGAGAGAGAACGAGAGATGGTCTCAAAACTTCGCTAAGAACGGACGAAAACTCCTCTCTCACAAAAAACCTCATTTGAACTCTAATAATCTCCACAATAAGTTTAACAACTACAATGTATATTCTGTAAATAATAGCTGTGACATAAATAAAATAAATATTTAAATTAATCAATATTACTCTACCTTTATTTATCTCAAACCTCACAGGCCGGTCCGAACTTGAGCTTATAATATAAGAAAGAGCGGGAGTTATATTAACGTCTACAAAACAAAACGAGGGCTAACGGTGATGGACTTCGTAATTTTAAGCCTCGGTCAAGTGATGAGGACACCTGAGCTGGAAACCTCTCTCCGAACTACTGCACTACGATAATGGGAGCACTTTGGGCTCAATAGATTAAACATGCATTATCCTCTATATGGCGGATCTTCTGTGGGATCAGGACTCGAACCCACGACACGTTGGCCTCGAGTTCTTCACCATCACCACTAGGTACCGAGCCACTAAATATAAGGAAAAAAAAGAAAATCTATCTGAAAAAGATAGAAAAAGATAAATTTTTTCGGAAGAATATGAATTGCACAGTAAATAATTCTGCTCTTGATTCAATAATGAAGTGAAAACAAAACACGTTGTTGTCCATTCAAAATACGCATCATGAAAGAGATAGAAAACTCAATTCCGTTAAATTATTTCTGTCTCAACAAACTGAAAAGTTTATTCTAGTGTATTGGGAAATCATTTTAAACAGGATTTACCGGAGACAATATAGATATTAGCTTACTTTGATAAGGAAGGATGAAAATTCATTGATGCATACTCAGTGACGGAGAATGTAAGGTCGCCTCTGCTGTCAGGTTCTGGGCCCCAAGCCGGAGCATACAAAGGATTGCAAACTCATAACATGCGGGGATGTACTTTACGCCACTTTGTCTACTTTTTTTACTGATGAAAGTGATTCAGCAAATATTTTGTTATTTATTACGTAATTTTCTTTTTCAGTGAGGCCAGTAACGGTGGTGCAACATCCCCTATTTGGTCCTGAACCAGTAGTGACGATGTGCACCAACTGTGGTAAAGAAGTGACAACGGAAATTAGCAGACATACTTCCGCTTGCTCATATATTACATGTATTCTTTGTATTTTTATTTGGTAAGTTTCCTTTGAAATTTAGATTGCAAAACAAAAATATTAGATTAAAGTATTTATATATTTTATAAATTCTTGTATAAAGATTATTTTTGTAGTTTTGTAGCGTGATTATTAGAATATTCTAATGATCCTTTCAGTTTCATTAAAAACTACGCTAAAACAACAGCTCATATTTGTGAATAAAATAAGCATCTGTGTAATAACTGTTGTTCTTTGTCGTTAAAAATTATTAAAATATAAATATTCAATGTCTTAAAAGTTTTTTATTATCGAATTTTTTTTCTTATTTATAATTTTGGTCTTGACTTATTAAACTTATAAAACTTAAATTATAACTTATTAAATTAATAAAAAAAGTATTATTTTAAAAGTATTATAAAAAAGTGTTCTTTTTGAAGGTTAAAATAAATAAATAATTAAACACTGAAGGCTTTATGCCCAAATTAGACAAACAATGTGACACATAGGTTTTTCTGATTATATATCAGAGCTAACTTTCATAGCAAATTACTGATCATTAAATATTGAATTTTAAAATAAAATGCATAGCACTTTTTAAAATTATTATTCCAACTTAAACACTTGTGGTTCCAAAAGAAACTTACAATTTTTATCAAACTGCATACAGCATTAATTGAAATTAAAAATATTTAAAAAATAAAGATTTAAAAAAAAGTACTGCTCCCCACTCCTTTTATCATGTAAATGTAAATGATTACTTAAAAATAAAACATTAATAAATTATATATTTATAAAAAATATGGAAACATTTCGGTTTCTACAACATGAAAAAGCAATTTAATTAAGTGAATCTGTAGAAACTCAGGTAATTTTTCTAATATTTTGTCGAGATGTATTGGAAGTTAAATTAATTGATCTAAGGAATAACAGACAAGAATAACTTTGCTTTTAAATTTTAATGCAATAAAACAATACAATTCAAGACTGCAATATGTAAAATCGTGTACAAATTGTGTTTCTAGATGTAGGCATCATGTAACTTGATTCAGTACTTTTTTATCATTGTCATGCCAAATATTCATGTTTAAGAATCCAATTGTTCATTCCTTTAAAAAAAGCTACAAGTTTTTGTGTAACAAATTCAAATTTACGGTACATCCAAACATTAGTATAGCAATCTTTCACAATGAAGATTTTGTAAATGCAATGATACGAATATATGTGCCAATGATAAATAAAAAGTAACAAAGTATATATATAAATCTTCGCGCACTTCCATTTTCATGAGACTTTATTATAAAATGTAAAACATAATATAGGTGAAGTACAAATGATGGATCCGATTTTAAAAATTATCATATTCTCAATGATCAATAGCAACCAATCTCAGTGATGGAAATCCAAGTATGGCGACAATGACATATAAGAGTGTTTGCATATTAGAATATGCAGATGTTTTTTCAGTTACTTCGGTGCCACGTGTATTTAGAAATCGCTACGGAAAAGAAACACTAGCCAACTAGGGCATTCTGAGATGGACAGGTTGCGTGGAAAAGAAAATCAGCGGCTGGCCAATTAATTGTCTTGGAAGAACCAGAGGAGTGGGTGAGGCAAAGTTTTGTTCGAAGTTCATGAAAGTTTACGGAAGCTCCCACCTATAAGCATGGAATGCCCCAGAAAATGGTTTGAAAAGTTTTATGACTGAAATTAAACTTAAATTGAAACAACAAATAATAAAGGACGACAAGTAAGCATTTGTGCAGCCTTATGAACCATTGATAGAGTAATGCTACTCAATGTATGGAACGAATTGGATTACAAATTCGACATATGTCATGCAACTAGAGGGTCCCATATGGAATATTTTGTAACTGCAGAAGAACTTGGTATATTTCTCTTTACATTCATATATCACTTATTGTAACATGGACAGTATCTTCGGTTACATGACTTTTTTAAAATAGGATCAATCTTTTGTATTTACCCTGTAATAATAATTTCTTTCATTCTTAACAACATGCAAAACACTGTAACTTTTAAAGCGTTTCAGCACCTCACTTCTGATGTTTTAAATTTAAGATATATCGTTACTACGGAGACAAAGATGTCAGTTTTTATTAAAAATATGGGTCATGAAAATAGTTTGATATGTATCTTCATCGCGTTTAAAATATTTAATAAGAGTATATCATTTAAGAGATCTTTTATATTCTATATATTGTATATAAATATATTTAGCTAACATATACTTTTCATTTTGGATGATTTCAAAAATGTATCGAGTCAATATGGTTGTCCTACATATATTTTACTAGCATGCAAAACTTAAGCAACAAATACTTTTTTCAACACAGAAATATGAAGTTGTTGAAGAAGGTTTTTTGTGCAGTACAGTGGAAAAGCAGTTCAGCAGAAAGGTGATGCATGTGATATCAGCATTATTACATCCGCGGGATCATAGCATACATACGCATGGAATTAATGCACTCAGTTCCAAAACAATTTAAAAAGAAAGAGGAATGACGTATATACAGACATTTCCTGCATGTGTGAGTGATATGTTACGTTTATGTTGAATGAAATAAACCATAAGGATGCTATTATACATGGTAAAATGATCGGAAAGCTTGTGGAGGGATGTAGTTCGTGGAATGTTGCACAAGAGTTTGAAATTAAATAAAGTGTAGTTCCAAGATTTTGGAAAGCTTTCGAAATGACGGGTGCAGCCGTAAAAAAAGTTTGGTGGTGGTCGGCCGAGGAAAACAAAGGCAAAGTATGGCCATCATATCGTTCTGCAGATGAAAGAAGACCGGAATTAGACAATGGGCAATACTGTTCAGCAGCTGCGTACTGCACACGAACCACAAGTATCATCGTTTTCTGTAGACAAAAATCCGCATAAAGGTGGCCTATTTGCCCATGGTGGCATCGTTTACATTGGTATCAAAAACACAAAAAAGACTGGATATCTCATCAATGGAGTCACATTCTGCTTAATAATGAGAATCGTTTCAGTATGTTTAACAATTTTCAGCGCCAGTAGATGTGGAAGGATGTAGGAAAAGGTTTAATAAGGAAAAGAAATCGTTGGAGTGGTGCTTGAGTGCTTATGTGGGGAGGCATTTAGTTGAATGAATGAACGGAGTTTCATATTTTCGATAATGGCTCACTTACCAGAGATCGTTACTGCGATGCAATTATTCTCTTACATGTGGGTATATATTACGAAGTACCATTGGTTCAGACTTTATTTTTTGACGACAGTGGACATACACACAGGTCCTCTGCTATTGAGGAGCTTCTGGAAAAATGAGGATATATGTATAATGGATTGAGCACTGTGCTCCTTTCATTTAAATGCCACTGAATATGTATGGGATATTTTGAGAAGATACCTGAAAAAAAATCGTATCCTCTGGAGAACACCTGGCAGCTAAAACAGATGCTCCTTGAAGATTGAAAACTCTAAACTCATGAACTACTGGGAAATTTCGTACTGAATATGAACATTGTCAAACAACCATTGCAGTTAGGAAAGGTCATTTCCCTTACTAAGGCAGATGAGTTTTTTTCTTCGTAGCCAGAGAATAGTTTTTTACCAATATCATTTTGTTAATAAAATCTTTTCTGCTTTGTTTCATATTGCATGCATACAATTATTTTTTTAACTATACTTTCTTCAACCTTTAAGTGATACATTAAGTCTCTGTATTTTGAATCTCATGTCACCCAGTTGAGGTTTTTTGGAATTTCGGAAGAATCTTAACACAATCTAAAAATATTAATCTTAACAATCTTTCTTCAGTTTTGCACTTTAGTATATAGTGGTGATTATCAAAATAATGGAAACACCTTAGATTTATAAAGAACCCCTTATTAGTATGGTGTAGAACTACCTTTGGCATGTAATACAACTTGTATTTGCTTAGGAATCAATTCATACAAGTGCTGAATAGTGTTTAGAGGTATATTGTACCATTCTTCCTACAGAATTTGTGAAAGTTCTAGGAGAGATGCTGGTGGATGATATCGATTCCATATTGAACGCTCTAAAATAGATAATAGCGTTTCAATTGTATTGAGGTCGGGTAATTGGGTGGGCCAAAATAAATGTTTTACCTACATCATCGTGTTCATCAAACCATAATTGGACAAGTCTCTATGAATGGAAAGGTGCATTATCATCCTGGAAAATTCCATCTCCTTCAGGAAGCAAAGTTTGTATCATAGGAGGAAACAGGCCAGCTAAAATTTATCTATACTTCTCTTCGGTGATCCTTCCTTTCAGGGTTACGATTAGCTCAGCAGGAACCCATGGCATGGCTGCTCATATCATGACCGTCCGCTCATCATATCTACCATCATATCATCATCATATCATATCTGCCATCATATACCATGATGGCTACTCATAACATATTTCCACGTTTGACATTCAGAAAGAGACAATCATGATCATATTCTTGTTCAGGTGTCCTCCTAACGTGCAGTCCGTCCTGTTGTAGGGAAAAGTGTGAAAGACGATTCGTCACACCAGTGTAATTGTAAGGCACTTCTAACTGTAATCATTGACACTGGAGAGTCCAGATGCTGATTGATCTCTGAGGCCACCTTTGCTGCAGAGTTCCGGTTTTTAGACATAGCAATCTGCTTTAATATCCTTCGGTCTCTTTTGCTGTGCTTCTCTTTACATCCACTATGCTGCCGAGCTTGTCTTGCTGCTTCATGTAAATGCTATCATGACTTTAGGCACCTTGTTTCTAGAAATGCATAAAAGTTGGGATGATTTGATCACACTTACTTCAGCTAGATAGGCTCTTACCGCCTATCAACTGTATCAGTGATACAGGGCTCTCAAGCAAAAGGGGCCCAACATGTATAAGCAAACAAGTCTTAAAATGTTAAGGATCCCCAAAAGGGTCTCCAAGGAATTTTGTTACAAGGCCCACAAGGACTAGCTACGCCAGTGTACTCCTACCATTTATCATCTTTGAAAATCTGAGAGGTCCAACATTTTAAGCTTTTGAAAAAAAAAACCAAGACTCTCAAAATTTCAAAAAAGCTACCACCTGCTGCCAGAATATGTACATTTCTATTTATAAAATAAACTGGTATCCATTATTATATTTTAATACTTACGAAGCGCGCATTCGAAATTGTCACTTTTACTAACAAGTGTTTCGTTTATTTTGATAGCCACCTGTATATATATGCAAGGGGCCCACCTACATTCTATCTTCTCCTTATTTTGAAAACCATGTTTTTATGTAGATTTGTCTTAAATGTGATATATACTTACACTAAAGTGGTTGCGGGTTACAGAGTGTACCTACGACAAAATGGCTATGGGTGATACGGTGAAAGGAATTATTTTGCTTCCAGAGAAGAAGTAACCATCTTGTGCCGAAAAATGTGAAATATTCTGAAGAAAGTTTGCTGAAAAGCTGTGTAATAGTCTTCAATTTAGTATTAAAATATAGGTTGTGTAGAAAAATATAGAGAACAGAACGTAAAGGTTAAGTAATTGGCTCTCAAATCTTTGCACTTTTACTTCATGTTTTTATGAACAGCGCCACAAAAAGAAAAAAGGATTACTTCTCAGCAGAGGCTTTTATTTTTTTGTTCAATTGTTTGGTATTTGATCCTGCATTGGGGGTAATGGATATCTCGACTCATTTTATTTCGTACTGCAGCTTTTGCAACATGACTCTCTGGTACAAGTATTTGTAAAATGTCGTATTACATAATCTGATGAATTGAGGTCGGTTGGTTACTTAACAGGTCACCCTTAAACGGTTCGCAGCATTTTGGTTGATTCTATGATGGATATGAAAATTCAGAAAAAATCTTTTTGATATTACCGCCATGTATATTCGTTACTTACGAGATTATTAGTATCATCTAATTATGTTTATTATTTGAAAAATTCCCCAAGTTTAACAGGTTTAACGTAAACCCCGTGGAACTCCCCATGGTTCAACCAAACAAATACAACACTCTTCACGTATTTGCGTAATAAAGGAATTTCCCAGTATTCATATATCAAATTCATTTTGAGTTAATTCAGTGAGTCTTGAGAAACGAGTTCGCAGGAGGAGGATGGTGTGTACAAATTGCTTTTGAAAAACAGCAAATAAAACATTCTGTTGGGGGATTTGAACAAGAAATCTTTCGAACAAGCACCAGGCAATTCTCCTTTTAAAAAAAAGGCATCAGGTCTAGTTTTTAGACCAAATAAAAATTTTGTTTCCATTCTTTTCTTCCTTTTTTCCGATTTGCGAATCCAGGATTTAGGAAATCAATAACATACAATTTCGTTTTTTTTCTCTCGTTCTGGTCTTAGATTTATTATGCGTATCCTGTCTTTCCGTACTAAATCAAACATTTTCTACAGTTTTGTTAATAATTCGCTTCCTTTTTTTCGTATCGTTTTCGAAATAATAAGGACGCTAATTATGCTTTTTGTCTCTAGGTAGTTTAGCATAAGAACTTAATTTATAGTGCATAGCCACTATGTTTTATGACACTATGCATAGCCATTATTACATATCTTGACACTTTTAATCATGTTTAAGACAAGAGACATCCCGGCTTTCAAGTTAATGAAGATGATTTTATGGATAGATTTGACATACACTGGTGTGCAAAAGTTAGGCATAAATCGTAAAATGCGAAAAACAGCTGGTAAATATTCGAAAAATTATTCCAAATTTCTTGCGGATATTAATTGGGTGAAGAAGAAACATTGGGTTTATGCAAAACTTTTCAGTCGACTACGTCCTGCGCGAAACACCGGCGCATGTCAGAACGCGGAGAAACCGATTCATGCAGCATAGGCAGTTCAGACAAGTTTCGTGCAACTGCTGTGCGAAGGAACGTTGTTAACCATCAAACAAGGCGAATGTTGGCACAAAGACGCCAATTGGACATGTTTACGAAAGGAAGAATCGTTGGAATGCTGGAATCCTCACGATCACAAACCGAAGTGCCTCGAATTCTGAATGGGGTCCAGTCTGTGATTCAAAGAACAGGAGATGTTACCCGACAACCAGTATCAGGTCGACCAAGAGTTTGAATTACCCTCACGTCTGCGCATAAACGCGCTCGTTTGAACTGGAGCTTGAAACATCAACATTGGAGTGTGGGAGAGTGGGCCAATGTGATGCTCAGTGACGAGTCCTGGTTTAGTCTGAGTAGTGATTTTCGGCGGTTAATGATATGGAGAGAATGTGGAACATGTTTTGAACCAAGAAACATAACGGAAAGACGTCATTTTCCATCAAGGGGAGTAATGGTATGGGCAGGCATCATGATCACAGACCTCCATTTCTTTAATACGGGGTCTGTGACTGCTCAAAGATACAGAGACGAAGTTCTTGAGCCTTATGTTCGCTTGTTTCGAGATGCTGTCGGTCCTTACTTCATATTCATGGATGATAATGCACCATGTCACCGAGAGGTACTGATTGATGACTTCCTTGAAACGGAAAACATGCAGCGCATGTCGTGGCCTGCGAACTCCCCTGAGTTAAATCCTATCGAGCATGTATGGGATATGTTCGGGTGACAAATTGCAGCTCTTTCGCACCCACAAAGCTCCGTTACAGAGCTGAAGAGTGCTCTCCAAGAAGCTGGGAACCGTTTGAGCCCACAACTCATTCATCATCTCATAGCAAGTATGGTAAATCGCTGTGCAATGTATCTGGCTGACAGAGGTGACCACTCGCCTTATTAAACTGCAGCATCAGTATTTTATTTAATGTTTTCTTTCATTTTTTCTTTAAAGTGTGAATCCTTGCTATGCTCAGTTTTCTTTCAAACTTCTACCTTGGATAATAAAATTAATTATTATCATTCTTTTTATTAGCTTCCTTATTTTATAACCATTTTACGCTCGCATATCACGTTTCCCGCCATTCTGATTTACAGTTCCTTCTTAATTCACATAATTATCAATTATGCTTAACTTTTGGACGCCAGTGTACATTGTCTTACGAAAATGATGAGAATGTTATGAAGTGACACACACTCACAAAATTAAGAGATCGACACCAATTGACGTTGACATACCAGAAATCAACACTGGTAATCGTTGAAAAGCAAATCAATACTTTCGTTATGTTGCATTTGTTATAAAGTCCAGATACATTTATGGAGATCGTGGGGTCAGTGTGCTTGCAACACGCAATGGTGTTGAATTTACAGGATCGGGCGTTGCTGGTCAAAAACTATTATAAATATGTTGATTCCTCAATAGTTGTATTATGGGAATTCGCAAGTTGAAGAGGATGCTGTGAGGTCCAATCAACGCTAAAACCTCCGGAAACTGATAAGAAAAATTCAAAAAACCACATCGTTAAAGATAAATTTTCGTAGAGATTGAAAGTCAGTTGAGATTAGTTACAGAGATTCCACTGTATGTAAAAAAAAGGCTTTGATTGTGCAGACTAGCACAATCCGCCGTGTAGCTGCTGGTGTTGGATAGGCCATGGACAATTGTTCATCACTTTCACTTTCTGCGGAACACATCTTATGTTATCCATAAAAATTATCATTGGTGCAGCGGTTTTTGTAACAAATGGCACCACAGCGCTTCGTACAGCATTTTCTTGCTCACTTAGAGGTCGATATGGAATGGCTGTGGAGTATCCTGTGGATTAATGAGTAGCATTTTATATGGACAGTGAGAAGCACTTGGGATCCACTCAATCCTCAAGCTATCCAACAGGCTACGTTGCATTCCCCAAATGTGAAGGTTTCTAAGGTCTGCTTTCTGTCATTCTGGCTCTGTTTTTCTTTGAGGACTTGACGCTGAGAGGTCCATTGAAATTCTCCATACCCGATCAGCATGATGATGGTGCGTACAAGCACGGCAGTGCCTTACACACAACATCTTTATGCACTACGGAGCTCCCCCACACATTGAATGGTGTGTTTAGACCGTCCTACGACGATATTTCACGAGCAATGTATCATGTGCGGTCAGCCCCATTTACAGTGCAGCTCAATACTCTTTATATTTAAAGGCCATCTAGTATCAGTCCCTTAAACTGACCCTTTTATGCTGATTTAAACTTTAAGTATTGATTTGTGAGACCATAACAAATAAACTTTATTTAGGAAGCTGGTTCGAAAATCAAACATTGTGGCGCTACAGTAACATGAGTCGATAGTGAGGTTTACATGACTTTTGTGACAAAACTAACTTGACGACACAAATGAAAGAAATAATCATGTTTCATGTGATAAATATGCCTGTTGAGGCATTGAGCTAGTATTTAAAGACTAATAAAATATCCTGTAATATAGCCCTCACGTTGCTGCTGTATCTATGCGTGAAATGCTACTGGTTTGCAAAGATACAAGATTAGTTCTTAGCCCCTTCCATGCTCCCACACATACCAATTGAACAAATCCATGAAAAAGTAACTTCATCGGTACACAGATTCCATGATAGGAAATCAGGTTATATGATACTTTCCTGTAAATAACCAACGTGTGAATACATTACCTGAAGAATAAGAAGCTGCGCCCGACGCCCATACTTTTTAGATGTCGTAGGGGTGTAGCATGTCTTCAGACAATATACGCATGACAGAGCAACATACGTAGATTATTCTAATACTTGTAGATAGGTTCTCTCAATTTGCCCTAGAACAGCTTCCACTACAGGAAGTATGCGTGTATTACGTTGCTAACTGACGGGACCGTGTTCTCGAAAAGCTATAGCCTCATTTAATCTTCAGTATAACTGTACAAAAATAGCATTACTTGGAAGATATCTGTTTGGGAAGTATTCTCGGTTTATCCGTCTAGCGCTTTTCCATTACCATCCATGACCTCATAAACCCCTAATGTACAAATCCCTTTTTACTGAAGCACCTTGTTATTTTAAAGGTGACAGTTCACATTTTCGAACACAATAATATGCGAAGTATATGGTAGATATAAAATTGCTAATTGTAAATGTCTCTTTAGCCTTAATGATATCCTCTTGAAAATTAAATAAGGAAATATACAAGCATTTAGATTATGACAATCTGAAATGGATGGTTAAGAAGGAGTGACTCTTGATTATGTGCTTTTGTCAACATGTTTAAAAAGGTCAAAACTTTGTTTAAATTTTATAGGAATAAATAGTTTTTTGAATAAAAAACACATGCGTGTATAAAGAATCTTTGAAGTTTGATTTTCCAACTTGACTAGAGATTTGTAGTGAATAAGATTTTGACTACTTTTGCTGAAAGATTTTATTCATTGTTTTATCGTAACTCCTATATGTATGAAAATTTTGACACTGTTAAGGAAATAGTATAATTTTCTGCGGATCTTATTGATGCAGGAATAAAACATAAATTGTGTCTAATGGGTAAAGTTATCACATACTGGTTGGATTTGTTAATCTAATATAAATTATACGTTTACTTTCACATTTAAACTACAGCAGAAATTTTAAATTAATGAAGTGCATCCAAAAGAGGAAAGATAATGTTGATTTCTCTGGAAAATTATATTTTTCTTCCAATTTCTGATTTATTTTGATGATTCATTTCCAGGTCGATTTTTTGGAAACATTTTTGGAAACCGGAGTTAAAAAGGAAAATCCTAAAGAAATCTGCACTGTTTTTCGCTTACTCGGATGTACTTTATTACATTCGAAAATATGTGGTAGTCTAGGTTTGAAGAGGACTGTGTGATTTCTTGAAATGACGTCAATGGATTCAAAATGGGAGCTAGGCGCAAGGATTAAGGAAGAATAGGCTCCATGATATTCAAACAAAAACTGTTTTGCATGATGAAAAAGCTTCTGACTCTAACATCTAAAGCTTTGAAATTATAGATTATAAATCAGAAAGCTGGGTATATTAACTCAGAAATAGCTCAAAATTTTGATCCATTGGCACAGAACAATGTATCAAAACGGTATGTTACAGTATAAACTTGTTTTGTTGTAATACAACATAAAATAAATAAAGGGCAAAAAACACAATCTTCAAATTAAATTATTTTGACTCTTGAAAGTAATCAATGTAAAGGTTTAATAGAAAATAAAAATAACCAATGGGCATATTTTTAATTGAGACACTATATCGAAAATCCTATGTTTCGAATATCTTTTTGAATATCACTTATTATTCTTTTCGCAGTATCCCTTGCTTCTGGTTGCCTCTTGTATGTCCTTGGTTTCAAGATACAATTCACGCATGCCCAAACTGCAAAGAGACGATGGGAATATATTCTCGATTTAATTGACACCACGAATGTCTACGCTGCATAAGAACAAATATGAATATTCAAGTTTATCAAAGGGAATTGTATTTTCGTCAAAGGTCATATGTTTCCTATGCTAAAAGCTATAATCATCAGCAGCCGTCTTGTAATGAAATAATAGCTTGTATTATTAAAAGATGCTTGCTGCAGCGGATTTACAGCAAGACGAAAATAACTGGTATCCTTATTGTATCTTAACACAGTTGATATATATTATTTATCACAGATATCTCTAAAAGCCCAAATGTGTAAAATAACGCTAATTCAGTAAATTTTCTATATTTTGTACATTTATTCTTTATATAAGGCTGCCTTTGGCTAATGTTATAGAATAAAATCGAAACTTGGAATGAATGAATGTGAAATGTTCTAAAAATAAAATTATAATCTGACAACTTTAAAGTGATTCAAATGTATTTTAATTCATATATTACTAATTAGTGTTTGAATTTTTCCCCCTGCATTACGTAACTATTTATCATCAATGTTCTGCTTTTCAAAAAATAAGAGAAATTTTTCTAATAGAAACCTGAGTATTTATTAATCATTTACATGCACACATACATAAAATGGTGTATCTCTGAAAACTGTCTGTAAAAATGTAAAATTATTCTCGACTTTATTGAGTTTGTATTTTGTTCATTAACATTAAGCGAAAACAGCCTGAAATTTTGATTCAAGATTTGTTAGAATAAGTGTGTTCATTTTTTATTGAGAAAAAAAAATGTAAAAAATATTATAACTTGCAAACAATTTTTAAACATCTGAAGCATTGTTAATGAAGAATTGTGAACAATATAAAAGGTTATATAACAAAATTTTAAAGCCGCAATTTATTGTTTGAAAGGGTATTCAGTCTAAAATAACTTTGTGCCATAATTTTAGTTACTTCTATATTTATAACTGACATTTCTTTTAAAATGTTAATACATTAAAAAACTATTTAGATGAATTAAAGAATTATCATGACGCCATCGAAAGAAAAATTCTATAGTTTTTTTTAAAAATTTACATTAGAAAATTTCCCCCGAAAAATTAATATAAATCTACTTTATAAATTTGCTTAATTTTTTTCATAACAAAATCTTAACAATGATCGAATATTAAATTTTTCTCTTTGTTTCAAGAAAACTCTTTTTATAATTGCTTTCTTAAATTGAGATAAATTATAAATGTGATAGGGTTTTTTGTTCAATAAAATCATTAGTTTTGTTCTTAATATTTTTATGCAAGGAAATTAAGAGACTTTTGTTGTTAATTTCGAATTCTGCTGATTGATATATATAAATCATTCAGGCTTTAATCTCCAGATGGCGCTACCTATCCTGCTCTCCATTCAAGAGTTAAATGGATCAGCAAGGCTAAGCTAAATTCGCTATCTTGGGAGTGCTTTTGATAAATCAGAAAGACCACGCGCTTTCCAAACAAAACTTTAATGAAGGCACTCATTTTGAATTCTAAATCGAAAGATAGTACATTAACGAAACTAACCTTCATGTTTCAAAATTCAGAAGTATAAAATTTGCTATAAAGTTTTGATTGGCACGTTCATTTTAAGAAATTCTAAAATTTTGAATTTAAATTTGTTTTTAATTAAGGTTATTTTTTATCAGATTTTACTCCTGTTGTAGAGTTTTACGGGAAATTAATTTCTTCCTCTTTTTGCATCCATATTATTTAAAATAGAATACACTACAAATCTGTAATATAAAGCTATATATAAAAAGGGTTAATGCTATGTAGCTTTAAATTTAAAAATGCTTATTACTGTGTGTGCAATATAGTCAACAGTTCTCACAATAGTAGAGGATATTAACGTCTAAAGTTTCTACATGTATAATCTAAATTTTAGACGCAAATAAAGCATAAAGAAAATTGAAAACTAATTAAACTAAATAATATAAATAATTAAGTACAACATTATATTCTTAACGCACAAATTCCTCACTGGATTTATATGAACAATTCTTCAGAACAATGTACATAAAATAATGGCAAATCAATGCTTATCACTAATTTAGTTATACATAGTTCATGTAAATATAAATCTTTAGATGTGTTATTTGTCAAAAAAATTATGTGCTTATAGTTATTATTTATGTCGAATATTTCCATTCAATTATTATTTACATGAACAATTGCTCAAATGATTAGTTTGTTTTATTCAGGATAATGCTAGAAATCAGTGTCATAATAAACGATTGTCTCTGGAAAATTGATTGTGATTATAATTATTGAGTAACTGAAATTTAAAAAAAAATTATTTCGTACTTTTCTGTTTCATCGGCGTTATTGGCAATAACGCCGACGAAACGGAGAATTTATTTAATTTGATTTTGATTTTCTAGCGAGTGACATTATAAATTGAAAGAGAAAATCTATCGATCCTTATAAAAATAAAAAATAAGGGATTCTCTCTCTTGAAATTAAGATGTTTCAAAATATTTTCATATATTTTTTTATTTGTGGTTTTTTTTAGAGGAGTAGGTTATTTTAAGTGTGTATGATACGTATATAATCCTTAAAAATTTTGACGAATATCTATTATACTTAAAGTTAAATTCTGATAGGCAATAAATAAAAAAATGCTTGTTTGTATAGTTATAAATATGTAAATTATAACATATTATTTTATTTCTTAATTGAAATATTTTTTCTTACTTATATAGGTGGGAAAACACAGTATATTAACTAAACATGCTCAAATATATAAATCATTCAATATTCATAGAAATGCATAGAATTTTATTAAAAGGCAAAAAAATGAATGTTTTTATTTGAAGTTTATTATTTCCTATAGTTTTGATTCATTGATTGCTTTACTTTTAAACAGGTTTAGTTTTTTATTCTTAAATTTTATAGTTAAGTTTCTTGTGAAATATACTCTTAATTCTTTTCTGTACTCCGTATGCCACTTTATATGCAATTCATTTTAAAATAGGTACTGCCCTTTTTGTCCCCTACATTCATGATTTGTATTTCCACTTTAATCAAATTTTTATATATCTTGTAAAACTTTCTAAATTGTGAAATATATTAGCTATGATTTGAATTATTGAATGCCATGATAAAATTGTTTAACGTCGTAAGGTTTACTTTAACATCTTTTCTAATCTGTGAAGATTGTATGCATTTTATCTATAATTATTTTACGGACGCAAATTGGCATTTGTAGTATACTTTATTGAATACTCATATATTTATTATAATTTTGTTTTCATTTTAATAATTTTAAAAAATTAAGGAAATTTTTATTTTTCTGTATAGTACTATATTAATATACTATTTGAGTTATTTTCCCAAGTGCAACTTGAAATTTGCCTTATTTTTGTACAATGGTGTTTGATGCAAATCAAAAGTTATTTTTATATTGTACAATAACATTACGGAAGAAACTCTTTCAGTTTTAAATTATAATTTTCATAAAACTTTCTAAAAATCGATCTAGATATTCTGTTTTATAATTTTAGAAAATTTAGGTGATTTTTGTATTTTATAGTTTAATTTTCAGTTCTAATTTCCATTTGGATTCTTTTTGATAAGCATATTTTTATTTCTGGCGCTTTGTACTTTATTGTTTAAATATTGACATACATTAATTTTGATGGAAAAATCACCATAAATATACATTTAACATTGTAAATATTCTCTCATAAACGAAAACACGGTCTTCCACAAAATGGCCGTTTACTCACCGAAGATGCCTCACTTTTGAAGATATATTTCTACGAACTTTCTCTCTTTGAATATTGTTATTTCCACTTAAATTCTTTAAATAAATTTTGAGCATAAAACATATAGCTACTTCAATTACACTCGTAACTATAATATTATACATACACTGTACAAGTTCACAACACGTTAACTTTTTCGGCACTTAATATGTCTTAGCTTTCAAACTTTTAAAAGGTACTGAATGCTGTCTTTCAAATTGAAAACTAACTATATTTACCTGGATATTAAAAATACTTTTTAACTTACGCAGATAGAATAAAAACTGTTTTTATAAGCTTTAGTAAATTATACAATATTTTCTTAGCAACATCAGATATATATTTTCTCAAATACTTGTGCATTAATAGTACTAATTATGATATATCATAACATGTATACTCCCTAACATTCGTTCATGCATTTATAGGTTTCTGTTTATCTTGATTTAATTAAAGTTTTAATAAAAAAATTTTAGCTTAATATTTATTTTTATTTTTTACTTTCTTTTGATATGAGCATTTACTTTATCTATTTCAGCTAAAATTATGTTTTGAAACAAAAGTTACTAAAAAAATAAAAATAATCAATTTATATTTTTTATGCATTAAGTTATAACAAATAAGAAAGATTAGTTTTATTAAGAATACACTGAGAAATTTTTGTCGATGTATATTAAAATATGTACAAAATATATACTGTAATGTTTTAATAAACTTTAAATATTTTGTTTGTAATAAAAATATGTTTTATTGTCACTATCTAAAATTTAGTAATCTGATTTAATGTGTATATAAATTTGTATATTAAAGCAATGGAATAAAAACTGTAATATTATTAAATTACTGCTCGAAGTTGTTGATGCTGATGGTTATCTTTAATAAAGTTCTCTTTTTCTTCATGTTTTTGAATGTATTTCTGGCTCAATGGTAATTTAATGTGTTGTATGTTTAATGTATTGTGTACTCAATGTAATTGCACTCAAGTTTAATTTACATTTTCTCTACACTTGCCAATTTTTGAATTTAAATATTAAGTTGTCCTGGTTTAGTTATAATCTAATTTAAATGTTAAAAAACATATGTGTTTTTGAAAACAAAATTTAAATATTATAAAAGTAAATCTACATTTGTTTATTTGTAAATTAATTTTACCAGTTCTATTATTTTATACCAAAAATAAAAAATTACACACTCACACATATATATGAAGAATAATTTTTAATTTATCTATTTTACAGTTGGATGCCTGACAAATGTATCATGTACAGTAAATTGTATTTTTCCATATTCACTTCAATCGTGTCTTGAATAATAGTTTTTTAGATTAAATATCCACATACGAAAAAAAACTTTTTTTAAAAACTTGCAAAACTACATTATTGACGTTTTTTTTAGCAGAAAATGTTATGGAAAAGTTTATAATATTATATATTACACATGTTCAGTTAGACCTAAGTGTACAGAAATTGTTTACATCGAAAGAGCTCTCTGTGCAGAGAACGTTTAAATGCTTGTGAGTGGTGATGATAAACAAAGCTTTACCAGTATATCGTATAAAAAAACTCTACGTATTCAAGTTTATGAGACAAGTATGAAGGCATAATAAATGGAAACAAGTAAATGAAAGCGGTAAGCAACATTTATCAGATCCGTAGAAACATTTTCAAAGCAACAATTCTTCAAGGCGAGTTAAGTGAAAAGGAAAATAAATACGATAAATGTGTTCCTACAAGGTAAGTCTAATTAATTCTTTTGTCATTTGTTCATGAACAAACTATTATTTCTGTGCATTTACACTGAAGTGCTTAGTGTTAGGGAATGTTTCTTAAAAACATGTGGGACCTCCCTCTGCTTAACGAAATGCAAGGATTCAAGGGGCATTGACTCAAAATTTTTTAGAAGTTCCCCTGAAGAAGTATACAGTCATATTTCCTTTAAGGAAATTCATAATTGCAAAAGTATTGTCGCTGTAGTATTAAATGCTCAATCATGTATCATATTAATTCGATGAGACTCGTTTCTTGGGATGTAAGGACTCAAATCATTAACTGAAATTATTCTGAACATTTATCAAACTAATCAGTAATGATTTTGGAACAGTAACATAGGCATCCTTAAAAATGCCTTTGTTGTTTGGGTACGTTAAAATCAATAATCACTGTAAATGATCCCCAAATCAGTAACATAATCATTTCCAGTTAATGACTGGTTCAATTTGACCTAGTCCGTGGTAAGAAAAAATAGCCCATATCATTATGTAGTCCTGTCGGATGCTTTTTGTTGCCAAATTAGATTCATGATCTCGTGAGATTTGTGCCACTGTCGAATCCTACTATCACCTTTTTTCAAGCCGGAATCTTTAAAAATACATATAAACAAACAACATGTATTTATTCATCTAGGGCTAAACCAATATCTTAACCAACCTAATAGAGGCACTTCAGCTGATATTGTACAGTTAGTATATAAAACCTAGGTAATATTGCTCTGCTAAATCATACTAACATCAGACTTTTTTATAATGTTGCCCCAAACACTTCTCCATACAACCCACCTTGAATTTTGCTGTTATTTGATGCAGAGTTACTTTCTGGTGCTATGCGGACATCACTGATCTTCTTCACTAGATTGTCCACGATGGGAGATAATTATAAATTATGTATATTTAGCATACACTTAACACTGTGGGTTGGGGATTGTTTAATTCCCTAACAATTTCCGAAATGGATTGACCCATGTGTCTAGCTCTAACTAGCATTTCGCTTTTAAAGAATTCTAATTCCCATTGTGTGGCCTTAATCACGACAGAAAACATTTCCCATGAATCATTTGAGTATAAAAATAATACACTGCATACATCAGCTTAGAAATGATGCTGACTGCTGGATATTTTCCTATTGCTTTCCTATTCCATGGATTTTGGCATTTCAGTGTATATGATTATATATATATATATATATATATATTTGATATTAATTATAAATTATTATATATAATAATTATAAATTATTAATATTAATTTTCATATTAATAATAAATTATTTAATAATATATTATTCAATTTAGATTTCATATATCTGTTTAAAAAATCATGTATATATATATACATGCATATATGTGTGTTTGTATATGTATATACTATGTATGTATATAGATATATATCTAGATATATATATATAATCTCCATTTTTCATAAATCGAGGATCGAATTGAATTCTCGATTTCGGAAAAATTAGTGAGCATCATAATAATAAAAATTATTTTGATGCACTGAATGGGATTATATTTTTCATGAGGTGTTTGAAAGTGAACAATATCCTTAGATTGAGCTTCATTTATCTAAAAAATACTCTGAACTTTTATTAAAATGCTACTTTACATTACTCATGAAGGGAATTTGAGAAACAGAATCTTTTTTTCCATTAATCAAGCTTTCTATGTTTAAAATTTTTTTTAAATATAAAATAATTTAAGATATGTGCAGACTCGATTTTTTTTAATTTTTTAATTATGTTCTTTTTAATTAAAACTGGTTAAATAATTGTTAATTAAAAATTAAGATAAATTTCATTATATTTCCCAAAATGTTTTCTTTGCATAAACAGATGGAGTAATAGCTCTATGCATATGTTATTTACTTTTATGTTGAACTGCTTAAATATAGAAATATATTTTATTTTGTTTGTGAAAAGCATGCAATTATTGTACTTAAGCATAAAAAGAAATTAATTACTAAGAGCAAACATCAAAAGAAAAGACAATGCATCAAATATATATTTTAATTCAAGTATATTTACAGATATAAATGCAGATGCTGAATTATAAGGCAAGATATGAAGTAGTTCCAAAAGGTGCCTGAAATAGCTTCAAATATTTGGAAAATTACTTATTAGTATACGGTTGATAAGAAATGTACATAAAGACATATTGGAAATAAGGAAGGTATATATTTATATATAATGGAAATTGGAAAGGTAAGTATATGGAAAAATAATTTCCGTATGTGGACCTTATTGCTTCTTGTCGCAAGGAATGCAAAATAGTTGAAGTCGTACATTTATACATGTTCGAAATTGCGCAAAATTGGCGTTTTATTTCAAATTAATAAATGTGAATTAACAACTGGAATGAAATAATCTTAATTAAAATGTTTCTAAAAGGAATTAATTGTTTCTTTTCCAGAAGATTCATTTTTATATATAGCATGAATTTAACAACTTTTTTTTATCATAATTCTAAATCTATTGTTACCATTTGCATGTTGAAATATTTACATTTTGCACATTTAATTTATTTGTACTTACTGAAGTTAATCAAACAACTTCACTCTCTTATAAAAGTCATGATCAATATCAAAATAAATGAAAAAACGATTTATATAATGCAGTAAAAAAGGAAAACATCAATTTTCACTGAGCAATAGAAGTTGATATTGAGAAAATTTAATAAAAATTTAACATCATACTCAGCAGCATATAATGTCATAGCTACTTTTCCTACAAAATTACTTAACACATTCAACATTTTTCTTATTAATTTATAATAGAAAACTCGTAAAATATAGAATACCATTCAAGCGGTATTAACTCGTAAATTGTTCTATAACAAACTCAGAATGTATTTAAATCTTTTTGATAACAAAAATATTAATAATCTTCAATACAGTTTGCACTACTCAAGAATATAATCGTTTTAAAGCACAGTTGATAGAAAAGTTTTTAAGGTAAGCTTGTAAGTTAAAACATTTTTCATTTCATATGTTAACAATTTGCTTTAGTTTTTAAGTAATTATGCAGCATCTAAATTGAATTATATTAAATATTGTGCCATAGTTTAAAAATTAACTATATTGATATGCTTGAATTCAGTGTGCTTTAGTTCTTTTTAATTCAATTTTATGCAATTAAGTTCAGTCGGACCTCTAATTTAACGAAGTCACTAAATTCCCAAAACAGTTCGTTATATGGAAAATTCGTTAAATAGGGATTTATCTTTTAATATATTTAAGGAATCACAAAAAACAAATTTTAAATTCGTTAACACTATATATTATTAAAAACGTAATTATTCACGCCTTTTTTATAAATTAATATCTTAATGTTTTACCCAAAACAAGGAGAGAAAAAAAGAAACAAGAGAAAAGAAGAAAAGAGGGGAGGGGGAGAGAACCATTATCCAGGAATACACTGTATTTTTAACTTTAAAAAGTAATTTTATATTAAAATTGATGAATTTTTATTAACATTTTCTAATTTTAAGTGTATAAGTAATTTTAAACATGCATTATTTTATAACCAGTAATTTTAAACATGCATTATTTTATAACCAGTAATTTTAAGCTTGCATACTTCCTTAAATTTCCTCATTATTGCTAATAAAACTGTTAATTTTATTTGCGTTTTTTGTTAGAAAAATTACTGTAATTTTATTGGTTTAGGGGAGTTAAGCACCTGGTCACCAGTTCAAGGTCATTGATCTCTATAAAAATGTGTTAAAAGAGAGAATAATTTGGAATATCTAAAAATATTTTAAAAATAGGGAGGAGAAAAATTGAATCGCAAAAGAAAAAGCTCGTTGTATTGAAAATGCACTTCGCTATTTGGAGGTCATTTTACGAAGAAAATAGTAAAATGTTCTTGGATCTAAGAAAAAGTTAGCAAGAAAGACTTTTATAAAATGGAAGCCCGACTGTATTTATAAATTATTTAGAAATATTACTTCTTCAATCTGACTATTACCTATTGAAACAAAAAATTCTTAATGCATTATGTTATTATTATGTATATATCTTTTATCAGCAGTTTTAATAGAAAATATAAAGCTTTTTTAATGGATACTTAAATAAGGCATTAAACTTTAAATTAAATCTAATGTGTTCGTAATACGTTTGTTACTTCATTCAAATACATGCGTTTACCTTAAAAACCTTTCATTTTTTATTAAAGCATATTGACAAGAAAGTTTTCATATCAAATATTCACTTCATCATCGTCAATGAAAATATGAATTATTATATGAAATTAATAAATAACTACATTTTTACACACCAAAATCCATTACATAAATTTATAATTAAATGCACTAAAAATGTATAAATGTAATAAATATAAGACGTGTCCTTTTCATCAAAAATACATAGAAAAACGAATTATCATAAAACTTAATATTTTTCAAATTACGTACTCATACATTCAAATACAAACATAAACATCATCTCAAAAGGTGGATTAAAATTGTAAAACATCATTATATCACATAATGTTTTTACTCATATTTAAATACAAAATTATGTTGTATAAACTTCCGTCATACAAAAGAATATCTTCGCTATTTTTCTTATGAATCTCAAACTAGGTTTTTGTATGAATAATATTTTCCATTTTGCTTTAAAAAATCCACTATAATATGCAGGAAGAGTTCTCAAGCATAAAAGGATAATTAAAATAGAGATATACAACGCTGTAATAAGTGGACTGGTCATGATTTGAGGAAACTTTGAATTGACATTGCTTTCAGGCGGACAATTGTGTTTACAATTGCAATTATATGTACATAGCAGCGCTGAATAGGGAAGGCTGGAATTATAGATTAGCTTCTTTATTTGAAGTATCTGTGGATTCCAATTATTGCACCACAATTCGGACAAGTATGCAGAGTATCTTTGCAGGTCGGTATTATCAATGGTAACCATGCACATGGAGTGCTGTTTTGAATAAAAAATGTATCAAATTATTAAAAAAACATCATAAATATGGAAAATTTATAGAAATGATGCAGTTTGAATACACCATCAAAATTTAAATACAAACTAATACTTTTTTCTTACATTCCAACGAACTTGAGTCAAAAGTATTGCTTCTGGTATAAGTAAAATAATATTAAAATATCCCAGTTTGGCTTTTATTTTAATCATACAAAATACGTCCAGTAATAATTTTTTCAATTAGTTTGTATGGAATTCTTGTTGATTTTAACGTAAAGTAAAAAGTGCTTAGATTTAAGTGTTCACTTAAAATGCAAATTCATAATGATTGCTGATGTTTTTTTTATATTTTCAGGAAATAAAAACAATAGAGAATAGTTGGGAAAATTAATCGAGTAATAATTGTTCCAATTAGTTTATAGAGACTTCTTGTTAATTTTAATTAGTAAAAAAAATTATATTTAAATATGGCTTTAAAATAAACCACGCCTTTTTAATTTTTTTTCTGATTATTGTTTGCATTTATAATGATAAATGATGCTCTTTTCATTTTCAAGAAATTAATTGGGAATCTTATAATGCATAAAATTTTGATTATTGAAATAAAAGTAGAAATTCAACAATTTCTGAAATTTAATTTTAATATATTCCATGAAATTTTGATTTTTAAATTATAAAACTTTGCTACAGATCTTGTATTTATGAATACATATTTATTAATATAAATGATGTTTTAAATGTATTGTAATTAATTGTTTTGAGAATAATTATCATTGTTTTACTACTCTTCATTTGTATTGTTAAAAAAGTTATGAGTTACTACATATTTTTTTAATTTTTATTTTTATTTTCAAGGTGGTTTTTTTAATGGGGCTTTTTATTAGATAAAGGTATAATAATGAAATTAATTTATTCTTGCAAATTTGAATTCCTATAGGAAACCATGCATCTGCCCTAAAAGGAAAAAATTATATTTTAATGTGATATTTTAAAGCAACAAATACCTTAAAAAATATATTAAATGAGAAAAATATTGCCCATGACATAATGCTCCTTAGTTTTAGAACAACTTGAAGAAGTATAAGAAGTGGTTTCAAATATTTTCATGTAAAAATACAGTTTACCTATTAAATTGCTTTAAATGCTTTGATGAATATTTTTATGATGTGTATTACACATTCATCTTGAATATATATCTTGTGAAAAAAATGGTCTCAGATTTTAAGATCAAGTCATTTCATAATCTAATTAGCTTTAACGTAAGATTAAATTGAAGGAGGATAAAAAAGATAAAGGGGGCACAAAATATTTTTTTCTTTTTGACACAATTACATGACATTTTGTTATATTTCTTTAAATAGTTTAAAAATTTATTAAATTGAAATTATGCAGCTGTTCTCAAAAATACCGTGAATATATTTTCACTGGTGAAGAAATTCTATTTGATAGAATAAAATTATACCATAGTAGTATTAAAAATACCCAATCTAAAAAATTCTAGTAAATAATTAATTGTTCCTTAGAAATACTCAATAATTTAATTCAAAGTTTTTGTCGAATTATTTAAGAGGAATGAATTTTATTTTGAATTTTGCTGAGGTAAGTTTCCACAATGAATTTAAATTATGTGGGTCTCAAAAAACATAATTTTCTTTGTTTCATTTATTAGTATGTACAATGTTCATCCAAACACTGGACCTAAAACCAAAACAAAAAAATAATTTAATGCAATTTAACAAAAATACAATCAATATTCTTTTAAATAAGTTGAATTCGTTTTATTATTTATTGTAATTAAGCGTTTAATGATATATGTGCAATGGTTTTTGTAGAAAAACTTTTCTTTAAATTGAAGGTAAATGAAAGAAAATATCAAACAATAATTATTTTAATTCAAAATACGAACATTAAGACGATTTTTTGTTTCTTTAGAACAAAATCTACTATTTTGTTAGCACTCATATGCTAAGCACTTACAAATTAATCAAATTTAGTGTGATAGTTATTAATAAATAGTTCAATTAAACGTTTTTCTATTTATAGATGTTTTTTTTTCTGTTTTTAACTTATTTCCAAAAATGATTTCTATTTTCGGTTTTTATAGTTTTCAGGTACATTTGCATTTTTTAAAAAAATATACATTAACTCAAATAAAATATAGTTTTTAATTCAGAAACTAACATGTATATGATTAAAGATTCCTATATTATAGGGGGAAAATATAATGTCATAACTTACCAGAGGAAGAGTGAGACAAGGACAGTGAAGAAAGAACATACTCCATTATGTCTTGAGATTTCTGTCACGATGAACTGTCCACAGTTTTTGCAAACCAACGCTGCAGGGTCTCGGCCAAAGCTTACTCGCTCTACATAGGAAGTGTGCAATAGAAAATTCACTCCTTTATCAATGTTTTTTTCTGCGGGAGATTTCAAATCCAATCGCAAAATAAGGCATCAAAGCAAAATGACGAAAAAGAAGCAATAAGATGCATTTGAAATAACTTTAAGCTTTAACTTATAAAAATGCAGTTTTTATTAAATAAAATCATGTAAATGGAAAATGTATATTGCTCTTATTTGCATAATTAGCATTGCAGTATCGCTGATGCATTTGCAGTTGCATAAATTTTTCTTATCTCCGTAATTTATAATTTTGTTCTTTCATCGAAAAATGTTTTCTATGGTTATTTTAAAAGATTGTATAACCCCTGATGTTTTTCTCTAATTATAATAATCCTTTTTAAACATCTCGGGAATACACTTCTTTATTTTGAGTTTTTATATTTATATTAGCATTTTTTAATGAATTTTATTAAAAATTTAAACGCACGTGAATCATTCAAAAACAAGCCTACTGCGTGTTTTTCATGAACTAACAGCTTAAAAAGCAATTCATATTTTTTTAACTCTTTTTTTTTATTAAAGTTCTTTCCCCATATTTTCTTTTCTTTCTCCATATTTTCTATCTTTTTAATTCTCAAAAGAACTCCCATATTAATTTTTTGTTAATTATCACATGAAGATTATAACCCATATTAAACTCTTTGTGGTATGCATCAATGTAAATGAATGAAAAACTTTACAAATTATTGCAACAAAAATATTTTAGTCATTCAAATGTTATTAATTCTTAAGCATTTCCTCATTGATTCAGTAATTCAATGCTAGTTAACTAATACATGTTTAGAGGGCTATTTAAATAAGAAACATTTGTAATGTTATGTTTAATTCTAATCCAATTTTATATTTTTAAATCAAAGTATTATAAATGTGATTTTTGTATTGTCACATTTTCGTAAGTTATAAAAAATACCTTTCTTTTGAAACACACCTGAAGCTTCCATGTTAAAATGTAATTTTTATAATTTCTGGTTAAACTTTTAACCATGATTGCATTCTGCATAATTTTAATTGAAGTAGTTTCAGGAGGTAAAGCTACAAGATGTGCAAATTAATATACTTAGCTAGATCTTTTATTATTTGTAAGTTTTATGAAATTAATTATATTATTTTTTTTTCGAAATTCATATATTTTTATGGTTTACATAACTAATAAAATTAAATATTTTATTGTTTTAATGTATCTCAGTTCAAAGTATTTTTTCGTTATAGATTTAAAAACCATACAAATATACGGAGAGTAATTGAAAATAATTTATATTTTTTTCAAGAGAAAAATATAATAAATATTTGATTTGTAAAGAAATAGTTTGAATTTTTGGAAATTGTGAAAAATAATTATAAGAAAATAAAAATGGAATATGGTAACTGTTCTGTTGTATTAATGCTATTTTTAATGTATCTTTAATATGAATTCACATAGTTTAAATTTATATTGAAAATCAAAGCACTTTTAAAATATAAACTGATAATTTACTTCTATATATTCTAT
Source organism: Trichonephila clavata (assembly GCA_019973975.1). Classification (NCBI taxonomy): domain Eukaryota; kingdom Metazoa; phylum Arthropoda; class Arachnida; order Araneae; family Nephilidae; genus Trichonephila; species Trichonephila clavata. The sequence goes on along the minus strand of BMAO01005992.1, from coordinate 170,724 downwards.
AAAATCTCTTTAAAAATACGAACACAAACTTAGCTGTACTTTTAAAATCGTATGACGTGTAAAATCGTGTAAGATTAGCCTTTAAGAAAATTAATATTTCAAAGCAAAAATCAATCATTTGTTTAATGCATTCTTCAAACGCATTCGTGTTTGTTCTAAATGCATGTTTAAGCTCTCAAAATAATGGGGAACAGTAGCTCAAACTTAATTTTTGCATCTAAATATGTTAATTTACCGTAAGAACAATAGTTCAGGGTCACTAACTCAGCTGTGCTGTTTCCCAATGTTTTTCTAAGACACGTCTATTGATTTCTTCATCATGCGGATTATACGTTCCTATATCGAACAATAATTTCAACCTTTACCGTATATTGAATTTTAAAGAACAGCGAAACATTTTCGAAATCAAACAAAACAACGCAATATCGTGTGAAGACAGCTATTGACTGCACGTTATTCCCTAGTTAAAGGTATACCTTATTGACAGGACTGCGTCATGCGTTGGCAGGCATGCGCTAAAATGCCCCGAACAACAGAAACATTTTTTTTTCAAATAATAAGGTTAAAAATATCGAAAGTTCTTACTTTGTAAAGCCACCTCCATTTGGTTACCCGTCTGTCGCAAAGATATATCTTGATAACAGCGTGGAACGACCATGGTTGAAGCGCTCGCCTGGGTTTCCTTTTTTTCCTGAAAAAGAAAATGGGAGACTCCCTGTTGCCATGGTTACCAAGACCGTGTGGCGGCATTTCACAAACGCCGTCTCATTTTGTTGTTTACGTTCACTCTCAGTTTACAATGCATTGGAGGGTATTTAGAGATATTAGAATAGTTCACCGTAAAATAAGGGGTGAGGAAACAATCAATCAAATATTTCCTGGAAATAAGGGGTAGTTCAAAAAGTGAACAATGAGTGATGTATTTCAAGAAAATGAGGCGAATAAGGGGAAATAGCGTGCTATAAATTTTATAATGTCAGTTGAGCATGCCACATTTTAATACACGACGTGTATTGATACTAAGTGGTGTATTTCTTTTAAATTGTTTTTAAATTTAAGAAAGTAATAAAAAAGTTATTTGTGTTGGAAAAATTTTCATTAGTGCTAAAGAAATTTATAAAATTAAAACTAAGAATTTTAGATAATTTTCCATTCACAATATCCAATTATTTAATATTAGTTGAGCTAATTAATTTAGTTCTCTTAGAGTTTTTTTTAAAAAATTTCTTAATTCATTTTCTGGCTAAATATTTTCTTATAATAGGCGTTTCGGTAAATTTTAAGCATATTTTCCTAAAACAAACAAAATATTACAAATATTCGAAAAATATATGAATTCTTCAAATTTTCTCCTTCTGAAGTAATATTTCTAATTAGAAAAACCTTAGTTATGCTTAAAATTTTTTAAAATGCATGCTTTGGTGCGTATTTTAAGAAATAATTATTTAATGAATGCAGAGAAAATTAAATAATCTTAATTAAAAATAGTTTACGCTGATGTTAAACATAGTAAGATATTTATGAAATAATTTTTGCCCCTAACATCTTTATTTTTGTAATGAAAGGTTTCTTTACAAAAGTTTTAATACACTTTTATGAATATAAAAATGTAATCACGTTCATTATTTTCTATTAATATATATTTTCGTATTCTTTAAGACTATTTTTAGAAATTATATTAATGATTTTTATTAAAACTTTTGGGATAAAAGCAGAAGGAAGAAAATGAAAATTAATGACCTGATATGCTGTAAAGTTTATAGAAAAACTATCTGCAGCAATTTTAACAGTATATATATAAATAAATACAGCAAAAGTAGCTAGAATTTTTTTTAGTTTGCATATTCAGAAAGAACATAAATTCGCTTCATTATATATTAAAAATTCTGATTTTTTTTGGTTTCAAATTACATTATATTCAATAATTTCTAAAAAAAACTATTCTTTCAAGTAAACTTACTTACAATTACTTATTTTTTGTATAAGAATATTCATTTTAACTTCAAATTTTATGTGCTTCCAAAATTAATTATAGTAATTTTATAAAGACCCTTCATCATTATTTATTTGCGTCATTACTTATTTGCTTCAATATCCATGTTATAAATATCAGTTTCAAATGTAGAGTTTTGAAGAACACGTTTCGATTATTATTCTCATCCAAAAAATTTTAACAACAATATTTTATCGTTCGATGTCCTTTTTCAACCAGAAAGTAATAAAATTGTATTCAACGCAGATTCATTAATCCGTTTGATTTCAAATAAAGATTAAATACATATCATATCAAATAATCTCGATGCAATGTATTATAAACAAGGAATATAAATTGGTAATAAGAATATTAAAAAAAAAACTACTTTATTTTCCTTAAATTTCAAGTTCTCTGAAACGTTTTACAGAATTTATTTCTGGAAATTTCGTTATCATTTTCCTTTCCTTTAATCATTAAGTTTGTTATCTCATACATCAGGCTCTGCCGTATGATTTCAATGCTGGGCGTTAAAACTACAAAACCCTGTAGGAAAGCAAATAACAAAACTGTGCGTATTACATGCACATCATAGTAGGAAAAACCATGATTATTTTGGTAGGAAACTTGGGGTATGTGGGTTCCAAAATTGGTACAATAGCTGTCCTCTGGCAACTAAAATAGCTGTGATCCAGTTATGCTTGGATGGCAGTTATGAGTAGGTCTATCCATAAACTTCAGGTTTATATATGCCATTCTTTATCAATCGTAGTTGCTGGAAAGGGGGGGTGACCTAGTCTCTCAGCAATCCTAGACCAGAGATTTTAAAAGAGCGAAAAGTGTGGAGAAAGTGCTGAGAGTACGACAGTCGTAAGCCTTCTATGCTAGTAGATCGGTACACACAAAATACAATATGCGGACTTGCGTTTTTTCCCTACATCTCCGAGACCTCAGAAATAAATCACAAACACTGGCTTTAAGATCTGAGGATCTAACGCTGGCTGTTTAGATTACCGACGATGCTAACAAGAGATGTTCATGTCGTATACATCAATGGCTAATCATACTACCACACCAGGCGCAAGGATCTTAAGACGATATTAAATGCAAATAGAACATGTGCATTCTCCTTGGACACTCCACATATGGTTACATCCTCTAGGATGCTACACATAGAACCCAAACTCCTTTGAAAAGACGGCATGGAGCCTTTGAGCATCAAGTTTAGGTGTTGGGTGCACCACGGGATCAGCATGTCTCTATGATGCAGAAATGAGTGAATACGCAATAACTGTAGCATTTCAAATGATCCATGCTGCTCCAGACGTCATCACACTGTCCGTATAGATATCTATACAGCAGACAAGCACACTTCCTGACTCGAGGTACGAGATAAAGCTTTATGGTCAGGCAAGATTGAACTGACAACATGTCTGTCCTCGCATGCCTTGGATGACGGGAAGCCGTTAAGATCCTGCATGACGCTCGATATCACCCTCTTGAACCCAATAATACCTCATTTTCAGGAGATGTGTTGAATTTGATTAATACGAGTCGCAATATCACGGAATAATAAAGCGCAATCTCGATAGGCCACGATCCTTCCTCTATTGAATTTCGACAAAAGCTGATAGCCATTTATTCTTATTTGAGGCATAATACGATGGTTTTCAAAATCAATCAACATTCAATTGAGATAATTCAACTAGAAACCCACTGTGTAACTTTTATACTGACGTTTTTCTTTTCTGTGTCGTTCGAATGTTTCTTTCCATGCGAGTTCAACGATTGCATCCTCCTCCTTCATGGTGTTACAATTTTTCTGTCCAGAAATATTTTCATTTAATTTTTAATCGTCTTTTTGTGACATATATAAATGTGCGCTGATGGATTTAATTACGCATCGTTTTATGCGTATAGTATCAATTTATAGAAATTTATGATAAAAACTTAGTTTTACTCTGATTTTTTTGGTATTCAAGAGCAACGTCTGGTGCATAAAAAATTCCATTTTCTAATGAATTTCCGAACTGAAATTTGATTTGATCACAAGTTATTAGACTTTTATCCACTCGCTATAGGAGACAAAATTTGTGTTTCAGAAATAACTGACTGAGGATTTAGATCGCGGAAAGTATGTTCACTTTATTCACCGAAGTTAAAAATAATTTCAAACAAATATTTAGATCCCTACCAAAGGAATTTTAGATTATTTAGGTTGATCTTGGACATAGTTTGCGTAAAAGTTATTTTATTTGTTTAATTCTGATAATACTTTAAGTAGATTCGTCGGCATATTGTGCATATTTGGAGATAAAAAGGGATCATCTCAGGTGTCGTCCACATCCACTCCATGTAGTTCAAAATTACGAGGCTCGTCCACAATGTTCACGAATGTTCAATATAAAAGGAGGTTCAGCTTCCCTGAAAAATGCGTTACTGGTATTCCTTTCATACTGTGGTGGGATTTTCTAAAATTATGTTTTTTTACCGTTTTTTTCGGAATTAAGAAAAATTCTCAGTAAGATGAGTTATCTTTAATCCACTAATATTGTCAATGAATATACCTGATTTAAAAAAAAAATGAATGAAATAAAAAAACCTTCAATGAAGGGTTTTTAAGAGATTACGAATAGTTTCTTCCAAACGAAGAGGTGAAAGAGGTTTGTTAAAAACGTTTTTTCATATGCACAAATCCTGAACCTTATGATCTCAAAATGGAGAGGCATCTTTTTAGAACCTATATCGATGAGAATAAATATTACTAGAAATTGTCCAAATCCCGTATGAAGACGAATGTTAATCTCGAAGTTATTTCCAGTCATTTTCTGTTTGATTGTTTTAGTATCAACCCCCTCCTACAGTATGTAGTAGTAAATTCTTCTTCAAGAGAGAGAAGATAATATTAAAAAAAAATTCTGTCTTGGGAATATTTTCTGATACACATGAAATAATATTTAAGAAGGAAATTTCATTTCCAAATTTCTCATTATTACATTTTTTTAAATAAAATTTCATGTACGAATGAGCATAGTCATTCAGCGTTAAATTTTTCATTAATTGTTGAAACAAATGTATGTAACGTTTATTTTAAAATCATTTTTGCGAATATGATTCAGTTACTCAAAAATTCTGCTTTGGTAGTAATAAAAAATTTTTCATGAAGATTAAATATCGTAAAATACGGCGTATAACGCACACTTTTAACACACAAACAATAAGATCGAAATTTACGGGTACGCGTTATACGCCGGGTATAAAAATGAGATCTTTAAAAATAATAAAAAAAGAGGAGCATTGGAAACAAAATTAGACTTCCACATATAATCGAGAAATACTGTTTCTTTGAAAGAAATAACATTTCTTATGAACTTGAAAGGTAAATTTCATAATTTTCTTTCTAAATTTTGGAATAATACTTCGAATAAAGTACTTCAAAATATGAGCATTGCATATGTACATTTAAGTTTTCTTCAAAAAAAAAGAGGGGTACGCGCTATATGTGGAGAATATACCTAAAAACTGCAACTTGAAAGTAAAGGTTTGTGTCATACGCCAGATTTTACGGAATATACCTCACATTAACAAAAGCTAATGTCTAACACTTTAAAATTGAGTTTAGTGCATATTATATTTCGTAAATCTAGCAAAAATGTTTAAATATACATTTTAAACTTTGCAAATTAAGTGATTCAGATTTAGAATGTATTTTAAAATGAAATATATTTTATTAGGAAACTTATATCCTTCCGAAATAGTGTTTATTTAGAAACATGATTTTCGGAACACATACTAGATAAGTTATGTTGTAAAAATCGATTTAATTAATTTATTATAATCTATTAGTAAATTCAAACGAAATTTTTTCGAGCTTCCTTAAATAACTTTTACGCAGATATATACGTTAATTGCATTATTGAATGTTTTATACAATTTAAGACGTAAGATGCTAAAGTTATGCGCATATTATAACCTGCGTATGAATATTGAACATATTTTCTTGTTGTGAAAATCGTTTCTGAAGTTCGGTTCTGATGTTTGATTTACAGAAATTCAGTTCGAAGTTGTAGTTATATATTTCTTACATCATTGCTATAATTACAGTCATAAAAATTATCTTAATTGTGTTCATATTTGAAATAACATTGAAACATTGAATATACGTGCACGCTGCTGTTCTTTGGGTTTTATATTGGACGGAAATCTGTTATATTCTATGTGGTATCAATGAAAACTAAAAGACAGGAAAAAGAAATACTCCGCTTCAGAACCATCCTGTTTGACATTTAGGGGTTTATGAATTACTTGTCTCCCAAAACTTTTGTTGCTATTAAACGAATAATGTTAATTCGTAATTTCTATTACATTACATTAAGGTATCCGGACACGTTCAGAGTACTTTTTAATAAAATAGCATTCTAAAACATTATAAATGTTCTTTTAGGACTCAATACCAATAAATATTACTATATTTAACTATCAAAATTTAAAATAAATTACCTGAATTTTACAAAAATCACAATTATAAATGAAATTTTAGCAATATTTTTGAAACACTTCAAGGCAGTTAGTGAAAAAAGTAATAAACATATATTAGTAAAAGTATTACGATAACAAATTAGATGCATTTATCTAGAAAATGTACTAAAATTTTAATTTTTTATTAAAATTTGAAATTCTTAGAGCTGATTAAGTAAATATTATAAGAAATGTTACATTTTTTATGTGACTATTATTTAAATAACAAGCCATAACTCAAAAAGTATTCATACAATAAGAAATATTTTAGTACATTCTCTAGAAATAACATAAATATCAGGTTCAAAAAGTTTTATAGAAATACATTTGTAATATTTTAAGTTATCAGACTCGCCATGATAGATTTTGAGCAATTTAAAAGCCCACTTCTGGTAGATCAAAAACCCACTTCTGATTTTTCTAAATTTATAAAATTGATTGTAACTTGGCCTCTAGGTAGTGTAAAAACAAACCAAAGTGTGTTTCGTAAAGTCAAAAGATAGCTCTATTCAATAAAATAAAAAACAAAAATATCTGTCTTGAGTGAATTTGGTCATTTTCAACGTGTTCGGATACCTTAATGGAATTGCCGTCTGGGTGGTGTGGTTGGTTTCAGTAGCGTAACGGAAAATAATTAGCCCCCCCCCTTCCGTAAGGTCAGGTACTGGGCCCTAGCCAGATCTTATAATATATATGTATAAATATAGAGAGAGATACTTGTTATAGAAAAATCTGCAAATCTGCGTTTGCCAACTACTTCTTACATAAACAACAAAAAAATTTTAAAAACCGAAATTTGAAATTTTTTTAAAAAAATTATATTTTATTTAGTTTTTTTCAAGTATTGAGAATAAAACAAAAGTAAACTCGGTTTGCTTTCATAGCTTTTAAAGTAAGGACATGTTTGTAGCGATACCAACAAAAATCAAGTAGGAAAAAATCTGCGTTCACTGTTTAGTAGTAACTACAAAAATTATTTAAAAAGGATAATGAGCTATTTGATAGCTGGTTGGATAACCCCGTGTTTTGAAAACCTCCTGAAGCCGTTTCGACTTTGAATTAACAAGTCTAGTGGATTCTTCAGAGCTCATCTTCTCTCATTAGTCCTTAAGAACACTCTTTTCTAGCAGGTGTGGTGGACGTGGTAGCAAAGTGGTCAAGGTATTGGATCATGGCTAGCGTGTCATGAGTTCGAGCTCTGTACCACTGAAAACCCTCCGTATAGGGGAACGATGCACGTTAAATCTGTGGAGAGCTTAAACGTCCTCCCGTTGGTGTGGTAGTTAGGAGAGGGGTTGCCAGCTCAGGTGTCGTCCACATCACTTGACCATGGTTCAAAAATACTCGGTCCGTCGCCAAAAGCCCTCCTGTAGTTGAACAGTGTGACGTTAACATTCACTCACTAACTATTCAATTAAGTGTGTGTCTATATATTCAAATGATTGCCAAACCATTACTAAATATACCTTAGAAAAAAAACGTAAAAATATTTAATATTAAACTTATAATTGAATACAAAATCAACCGGATCCTGAGTAAACGAAGTAAATAATGCATAATATTTATCGAAACGGGAAATTTAACGATAGATAACATGGTAACTTAAATAAAATTGAACACTAAGAAAGACACGAACATTTTTTTACACACATAATTTTCGATTTAAAATTCTTAAGAAAGGAAAAAAGTATCTCTTAGCTTACCTTTCATTTCTGAATCCCAGGATGAGCTTCCCCTAAAGTTCGATTATATTTTAGCGTAAATACTGCAACTTTTAATGAGGAGTGTTCTTTGTATGAAGCAAAAATGATTCCAAGAAAAAAATAAAAAACTGATACATTCCGTTATGCTTTCTTCTCATTATGCTTCATTTGATTGAATGCTAATAACTCTATCATCAAATAATCATTTAAAATGCTCTCTCTGCTTTTTCAAGTATCGTAATACTATTTTACTTGGAAAAAGCATAATAGATGTATGTTATTTACGACTTCGTTAAATGAAAATGAAATACATGGGGGGGGGGCGACCAAAGGCGCCAAGAAGTTATGTTGCTACTTCGTAAAAGGGGTAAATCCTGTCTCTCTTTTTTTTTCTCCCTACAACAAGGTGTATGAAAAAACAAGGATGAATTTTTATATCCCTAGCATTTCATTCGATTCTCCGTCTGACTTATGTTTTATTTGTTAGTAATTCAGGTTATAGCGGGTCAGTATTACTATACAAACCCACTAAAGAAAAGTATCTCTCGTCGCCTTGATTACAGCAAATAAAAAAAAATGTTTCTTGATTTGGCTAAAGGATTAAAGATATTTAATGAGCGGATTAAAATTTTGATTATGAATGACGTTAGATCGCTAATTGGTAAATAGCTTAAAAATTAGATTTTAAAAAGTGTGTTGGAAATTTTGAGAAAATCTACGTAAATGGCGTCAGTCGGGCTTTGGGCCCCCTAGAAGCCTTGGGCTCCCTCCCCGCAGTGCGGGGGTGTACTTTACGCCACTGGTTGGTTTGTCTCTGTTCTTCTGCACCTAAGGTTACGGGTTGAGCCCCGGCCCAAGTTGGTGGATTTTCATGATGCAGAAAATCGACAGCGGCCATGTCGTATGATTATACGGCATGTAAAAGATCCCTAGAGTGTCAGTTAGGTTTGGGTGCTCTCGTCAAAATTAAGTCCTAGTACAGGTTTGCTTCGTTAGAGCTCAGGTGTCTCTTTCTAAAGAGGAAGTGGTTTCAAAATTAATTCCGGTAATTAGTATCGCCTATATGGTGCCGCGTTATAAAGTGATACCAACTCCTGGGGAATGTACTTGGTATGCAAAGGTTACAATACCAATGTGCAGCCCCATTAGAAAAAAAACATTAATGGAGTTAATGTAGTTTTAATATTTAAACCAAAACCAATTGGTTTGTTGAAAATCTTATTTTTGAAGTACATTAAGTTACTCATTGAAACGGTGCTTAAATACCAAACGTGTATAAAAGTATAACAAGTTCCAGTCGTACAAATAGTCAACAATTTTTTATTAAACTTTTTAGAAAACAACAGAAAATATTTTTTTTTTGCGTAAAGCATTAACTAAGCAACATCTCTTATTCGAGCCAATTCTTCAGAGCATTGCGAAGGAACGTGAAAAGTGCCGATTGCTTCGCTTCAGCGGAAATCTTGGATCCAACAGCGGGTAGAAGAGCCGTGCATCTGTCTTCGGAACCATCCATACCATTGCAAAGAACATCGGGTAATTGAGAAGCAACCAAATGAATCATATCAAGGACGGGTTGGACAGCTTCGTTTCCACAGGTATCAATACCTGTCTTCAAGAACCAAGAATGGACTTTCCTGTAGCCACTGAAAAAGAAATGGATAAAAATAAATAACAATATGATAAATAAACTAATTCTATTGAATATAGTTATTTTTTCGCATTAGAGTTTGATGTTACAAGACTAAACTTTAAAGATAGTTTAAGTCTAAGGATTTTAGGAAGTGTTTTTCAAAAACTACACTACCAACTTCACTAGCGTGCATTGCACCTTATAATAGAAGTTTGAAATGCTTAAGTGCTTAAGAAACACTGTAGAAAGAATTAATTGATTGTCAAAAAGAAATCTCTAACTCAATAATTTTCAACCAACAGTGTTTCTCAAATAACTGTGTGGTAATGGACTTTAATGGTGTTCAAGGGTAAGAAAAGTCGAGCAAGAATTTTTAAAGCTTACGGACGAAAAGTAGAAGATGATTTAATGTTTTTATCATTACTTTTTCCAGATGCTATTAATTCAGAAATATTAGGGACAATTTTGCTTATAATGGCAGATGACATTTAAATGGAAGCTAAGAAAATATCAATATGTTGCAATATTTTAACTACAGATGTATTTATTTTATTTTTCCTTTAATTGAAAATAAGGTTCAGTAAATTATTAATTTTTTTGAATTATATTATTACATTTCATCTCTATTAGACATTTTTTCAAGTCTTACATTGAAAAATAAATTTTTTAATAAACATAAAACTTTTATTAGCACCGTTAAGGTTCAAAAGAATCCACCGTAAAAATTTTTCATTTGTATAAATTTTCAAAGTTTAATATTTTAAATTATTGAAAATCGTAGCGTTTTAAAGGCAAAGTTATTATTTGTCCAGCAAGAAAAAAGAAATATTGGTTATGTCTAACCTCTTGAGAAATTACAGAGTGAAATATTCCTTAATATTCTTATTATTATCGAGATAAAAATACTTTCAAGTTTATTTTTTTGACTCTTACACTTGACCATATTTTTTAGGAACATCACCGAATTTTTGCAGATATTAAACACCAATATACAAAGCTATTTTAACACCCTCACTTAAAGTTTCTAGTCATTAATTTCCTCTCAATAAAATGTTTCAATTAAAAGTATTTAAGCTAATACTCGGGCTCTAAATGAAAGCCGGAAATATATATAACACGTTTAATATTAACATGACATTTTTCTTCATTCGTTCATAGTTGTCTAACATACAGTCAAATGCTATATATTCAGACATGCTCTTAAATTTTTTAAGAGTGTACTTGTGCTTAGAAAAATAAAAATGAGGAAATTAAGAATTAATATAGTTGGTTACTAATTACTGCAATACTGAGCAACATTTATGTAATTTTTTTCTATATCTATCTTAAATTTTATAAATTTATTGAAAATTGATTCTTACCAGCAACTGTACATGATCAAGTTTTTGTCATCTTGGTTTTTCATATTTTCTACAATAGCTAAGATGTATTCAATTTGTTCTTTGACGCCATCGGATTGAGAAACTTGATTGAGACATTGTGCGTGCTTCAAATAATCTGAAAAATAAAAATAAATATTTCTTGTGATCGAAAATAATTTTTTTTTAAATTCTTACTTTATATTTAAACTAATTATGACTACCTTTGTCTAAAATGAGGTCTTAGTAAATATACAAATTTGTAGCGATGATATATGTAGGAAAATTAACAAACATTTTATCTAAATATTGAACTATTTTATAGACGTCGAAGTATGATTGAAAAAAAAAAAGAGTCTGAAGAACTTTTTTGAATCTGTATCGTACTCATTACACCAGGAAAATATTTGATGCTAACTTAATAATTTCATAAAACTTAATGAATTTCCGAAAGAGAGAATGACTTCGTAAAAATTAATTTAAAAGATATAAATATATTTTTTATCCTGAAGTATCCTTACTTTTACGGGTATTGGATCCAGGTGTACAGAAATCGTTGACGAATTCAATTGCTCCTTCAACTACCAAACCAAGTACTTCCTTCTGGAGGGGGGTTACGCAGTTGTCTCTGAATTTCAATGCGCAGTTCAATGCTTTGTTAAAAGCTCTGAAAATAAAGTAATTTTATAGTATGCTGGCAAAAGTAGCAAATCATTAAATGCTTATTTTGTGCAAAATCTCTAAATTTTTAAAGTGGTGAGAAATTTTTTTAATTCACACACCTATAAATGTATTAGCTTGGAATAGATACGCAAAGTGTCAAAATACATTTTCGACCAATACATTAATACATTGTTAATGCTTACTCTTACATTGATAATTCTTATATTGATAATATAATTAATTGATGATATTACATTTAGCACATTGTTACGATTTTATTATTCTTGCGTTTTATTATAATTACATTAATATTCGGTTTTGACAAATATATATTGAAAAATTTATTTTTAAACATTCAAATTTATTTCAATATTTTTTCGCATAATATACTAAAAATTTGGTACGTATAAATATGATTCAAAAGTATTGAAATTTGAAAATTTGTACTTGGAAGTAACGTTAAAATTGATTTAACACTAAACATAAAGCTCTCATGATAACATTCAAACTCGATATAGAACATTACTTTGCACATAATTGTTTTCTAAATAAATTTTTTAATTAGATACATTATTTTTTGACATTGATTTATTTATGATATCACAAGTGTAGTTAATAAATAATTTTTATATCTTGTTTTGATTAAAATATTTGAACTATTTCAAACTTTTCCAATTAGAATTAAATTAGGGAATTAAATTAGCGAATCTGTTACAGTTTTTTTAATAGAAGCAAATGTTGTGATTCATGAGATAAAATTATAATTTATATTCCATTTAAATATAATAGTGCTTCATAGCATAGTCTAAGTATTATTCGCCCTTTTTAAAAAAATAGGAATGTCTGTTGCTACTTTACCTACAGAAGTAATAAAAAAAAATGAAGATGGAAAAGTTTAGAAAGAGTGTTTGCGTTTGAGTCAAATAAAACTATTCTATATTTTCGTTCAGCTATTAAAATTTTTAAAAAAATGCTATTCTATAAAATTTTAGTTTCATTAAATTAAAACAGTGTAGAAATTACGGAGTATAAATACGCATGATTCGAATTTTAATGGCTTAGGCGACGCTAAGACTAAGAATTTACGATATTACTTGAAAAACTGTATAATTTGTTTTTGATATTTTCTCCCTTCAAAAACATTAAATACCGAACGATTGTTCTCTTTTTAAATCAAAGAAGAAATGATTTTTACACAACTAACATAATTCTGCATTTCTACTGAATAAAATGCACATTTCCAAACACGTGTTTTGAATCTATATTTGATTCATTATTCACTAGTAAGTTTAAAATCTGCGATTGAACTACATTTAATGCGTGGATTGTAATTATTTAAACTAATGAAGATTAATATTTATCTCACTTACTCGCATTCTACAACTACCTCCTCTTCCGTTGTTGGCAATGACCTCTTCGGGAGAGTGTGTGCCCAATTTACAACGATATCTATACATTGCATTAATTCACTAGTATGGCATTGAGGATCAGCTAACGCCGAAGCTGCAAGAACTGTAAAAAAAATTAAAATGTTAGTTTTGGTAACGTCAAATATGTATACATGTATCACAAACACTTATATTACAAAAACTCCAATCATGTCATTCAAGTTCCTTATAATATCACTTAAATATCCATTAGTATTAAGTTTAATGTGCATTAAAAGATTTTTAATTATCTTAGTCCGTATTTAACTAAATCACTGTTGTTCGCAGTTGAACATTTCTTGAAGTTGCAGAAGGTTATTTTTAGACCAATCCTTTTGCTCAGGATTCCTTTTTACGTTAAAGATTAATTGGAAGGTATCCGTATATTTCTTTAATAAATAATATTTAAAAACAAAGCTATTCTAATTACAGATAGCTAACATATTAAAGTGCATGTTATTTGAATAATCTTACTGGTTATTCATAGTCAGCTAATATTATAAATAATAAACTATATTCTTCAATATTGACTAATAGATTTCCCTTAATAGCCTTTATTTTCTATATTATGGATTGAATATCAAGATTACAGGATTTGCTTGCATCAATCTCAAAACACATATTTTAAAGAAGAATTTAAAATAATAAATTTTACATTTTTATTTAAATGAATATTTTTAATTTTGAAGGGCCGATTTTGTTGCACAATTACTACTAAAATAAATATATTTATTAACGATATTCTATTCTTAACTGCAATTAAAGAAAACATAGGTTTGAAAACACTACATGTTTTATTAAGTAACATTTCTCTATGTCCCTTTTTCTCTATAATTAACACTAAAACAATAAAAAAACCGCTAACATTAACAATGCAACTTGATTTATTCACTAATTTTTTAGTATTCCATTTATCCTAATTCTCAAGTTATTTAAAATTCGAAGCAAGACTTATCAATTCACTTCTGCGATAATTTTAGGAATTCAAATTTGGCTTCGGACAAATTTATCTTTCATTTTAACGAATTAAAAATAAATGAATCTGTAGTGTATTTCCACAACATAAGTTTCTCTATACATTATAATAAATAAATTCATTCTGTTATCCTATACAAATGAAATAACAGTATTTGAAAATAAATGTGTGAATTTAAATGGATATATATGCATTGATATGAGAGTTAATAATATTGTTCTATACAATGCAGAAAACGTTCTTCTGTACATAGCAATATTGAAGACAGTACTTATCAATTAATTAACTTGATAAAAAATTTAACATTTTTAACTATGTTTTTAAAACAAGGATCAAATAGTTTAAATAGCACTATAAACTCAAAACAAGGATCAAATAGTTTTAATAGCACTATAAACTCAAATGTGAATTTTTAGTCGCAGCTTATTTTCAGCTTACATTACTAACTGGAAAACTGTGTTTTTAAATATATAAAATTTATTTCAATATACTGTTACATAAATAGATTTAATATATAATACACTAACTATTCCAATGAAATATAATGAATACGAAAAAAATGTTTACCTTTTAAACAATATATGGTTAAATTTTCCATTAAATTAATTTTTGTTTATTGAAATAAACGTAATTTCAAACTCTCTTTTGGTATAGTTAATAAATTGATTTTAACGAATTCTAAGATAAACACATTGCCAGTATGTATAAATAGCTAAAATTTATTTATACTAGTTATAAATGCTATAAAAACAATTTTTTAAAACTATATGAAATTAATTACTTAATATTATGATTTTAAAGTGAAAAACTTAAAAAAGAAAAATAAACATTTATACATTTAAAAAGTATAAATATGATTTTTTATGTATACATATGATAAAAATACTGCTAATGCAAATCGAGAGAAAGCATCAGTTGTTGTAGGAACAAATTCCCATACCAATGGTTAATCCCAAGCTGAGGAGAAGTTTCATCTTTGATGTGGAAGCCCAAACACAAAGTAATATTGTCTTGGAAAGCACTGGTGGTTTTAAAGCAAGTTGACCACTAGATCTTTTTATAAGGATGTTGAGAATTTTATGAATCGGGAAGGAAAACTATGTTAAATAATTCCTTTCCCAGAATCATCCAAGCATGAAAGGGATGAAAATCATACACCACCAATATGCTCATCACGCGACCATCAAGAATTGCGGTGAATTCTGTCGCAAAAGTAAGAACTTGTTTGGACACACTTTCTGGCTTTTTTTGTTGTGCCCTTGGACATACTTTCTGAATTTTACAGATTTTTAAAACAGATAATATTTTTATTCTGCCATTGTAAGATTGTCTATACTAACCCAAATAGATATGACTTCGGATAAAACTTGTTTTAAAAGAAAAAAGAAAATTTAATTTTCATTCATGATTTCAAATTATTTTTACTACTATGAATTTGTTGAATCACAGTTTAATTAAAATGGAAAGTGAGTTTTGATGATTTCACAAAGAGTTATTGACATTGATAAGGACAAAAAGTCACTGCTCTTTGGATATTACTTCACTTTTAAATAATTAAAAACCACGATCAGCTATTATGCTCAAATCAGAGGTATCTCATTGAGACATTATTCAATAACTTTTCTGCATAAATAATCCAGTGATTAAAATTACATTTTTTTAGCTGGTTAAAAACTTTTATGAAGAACAAGACACCTTTGAATAACTATTTCTTTCACTTCTGGAATTAACTATATGTATTACATATATTTTCCTTGATCACAAACTAATTGATATATAAACAAAAACTTCCAAAGAATAAATTTACTTTAAATTTTAAATTGAGTTTTGATGCTTTTAATAGATTATTTTAAACTATTAAAAAATAAGAAAAATAAACGAAAAAAATGTACCATAAGGAGGCTCAATAAGAAAATAAAAAATATTCGTTAAAATTATTAATATAACATATTTTACAATTCTTTGTATAATTTAAGACTAAATATGTAATAACCCTACTTCCCATCTACCCTGTGAACCGGCTAAATGTGTGGAAGGAAGTGAAGGATTATTCGACACGATAATTTCCAATTATTTTATTTAGCACTTTAATCGACTCAAACACAATTCAACGTAACATAATAATTTGGATGCTCCAATCAGTCAACAGAAGGAGGGGACGAGAGTCACGTTTTGGGAGAATACATTAAATCAAACACTTTATAATAATAGTGCTTCTACCTCAATATTACTTTAGATATGTAATTATTGGCCGCTTAACCTCTGTAATACTTTAAATATCAAATGCAATATGAAGGTGACAATACCTGAAATGCAGGCAATCTTCTAATATATTAAGGTTTAATTTATCAGTATCACCTTTCTGTTTTTAATCTATCACAATGCCTTTCTAACCTTCTGCGGTTTCTTCACCTTGTATCTCTCTTGTCACCTTTAGTTAACAAACCTTCTAACTTTCTACTATTTATCCTTCTTCACTTTATAACTCACTAACTCTTTTAACTCGCGAACTAAAACTATATATAATAAACTTAATTTGCATATCACGTCGTCTTCTTCTTGGGAGGAGATTGATAAATTTTGATAGCCCCAAAGATTTCCCTAGAGGGCTAGTATAAGGACGCGTATAGATCCGTGACAAATAGATATATTGTATGCTTATTGGCAATATTTTAACCGATAAACACTTGAGGCATATACATCTTTTCTGTAAAAGTGTCACATTGTTTCGCCATCACAAATATTTCCTTTTTAATTTTATTGTTTACTCCTACATATAACTGTAGTCACCATGCATGTGATTACAGTAATTCTGACTTTTTAAAATTGCAATAGCAGACAGCAGCTTCTTTTGATTTTAATTGATTTAATTTACGTCTCCCTGTGAAACAACAAATGGGCTGTTGGCAACAGACCTCTTAATTTTGAACCTCGGCCAAGTGAAGCGGAAGATCTCTAAGCTGCCACCTTAATCTCGAAACTTCAACGCTGCCACGTTTCCCAGTTTCTTTCGAGCCATACATGAATCAGAGAGTTTTTGGTATTCTTGTTAAAATTGTGAGTTCTATCTTAAAAATGACGGATATAGATATGACAAAGCATTTCATCAATGTAGCATTACTCATTCTTAAATTAATTTATTCTTTATTTCTTATAAATATCATAGTTCATTTCCTGTATATATTTCAAATATTCACCGGTTTGGTTACTTGCGTAAAAAAAAATTATTTTTTAAATAATTTTATTAACAAACTAAAATTTATTAATGTGCAACATTGCAATGACTAGTTCTTAAGTTTGATGCTGAGTGTATAATTTAATTTAAGCTTTATATACAAGCAAGATTCTAATAAAAACTAGAGATGCTAAGAAAACCGAGTGTTTGAATATTAATAATAAGAGCCTTTAATTATTTATGAACACCAAAATATGTTCAATTTCTGAAAAGAAATATATTTTTGCTTGGTAGTTTTATTCTATGTATATGTGTAGTTATATATAAAGTATGAAATTCTTTGATTGTAAAACATATAAATTCTTTATACATACAAGAAGAAAATCAATTTCTTGAAATGTATTGAAAATATATGCATTTTTTTAAATATAAGTAATCATTTTAAATTAAGTAATTCATATATTATATATCCGATGTAAATCAGTATGAAATACATAAGAATTAATTTTTGTCTTCGCGCCTTCATGAAAACCACTTGTTAGTTCAGCGAATTTATTTCATTATAGATTTCAAAGCACACACAATCAACAAATTTACGAACAACTTAACGCTTCAGCAATTCCCTGCAACATGATATTATCATTAGTAATTTACTTTTCCTTATTTCTAGCTGTCTTCTTTTCACAATCATTACCTTATTGCTTGCTACTGTCATTTTTGTAATCCATTGTTTTAAAACAATTGATTTTGATATTTCAAGTATATACGAAACTCAAGTTTGGTACACATTGGATATTTGTAATTGGGTTGTATTATGTATTATTCTGATTATATTTTTCATGCTATTAAGTGCATGATAACACTTGAATTTGAAAAAAAATTCTTTTTCGAGAGGATAAAGCGATTGTATTACTTTCACAGAAGAGCAGTGGCGACATCTGGTGAAATGAGTGGAACATTAAGCCAAACGAAGAACAACAGATGAATATTCGATCTAATTTATCTCAATTCTGCTGAAAATTATTATTATTGCCCATCAGATAAAAAATTTATTAATGAATAATTTAATTATCCAGTAAATTTTTTCATAATATTTGTGTTATGATGATTAAAAATTTTTAATTATAAAAATGAATGTGTGAAAATATTATTGAAAGAATATATAACTGATCTATATATATATATATCATTGGTTCATATTATTAGCATGTAACTTATGAGGTTATAAAAGCCAAAATGATTATTTTAATAAATTTTTATCATTTATGCGTGCCAAAAATATTAATAACAACTTTAAGACAACTCTTTGAGCCTTTTTGGATTAATATATCTATTTTAGTTAAATGTTTTACTCATAATTTCCTGAAACAGGAGATTTTAAATGTTGTGTTGTTATTAATCTCCTGAAACTGAAGAAGTAAGATAAAATTTATAAGACCGTTGACTCTTAAGAACATCGAACTCAAAAAAGGGATCAGAATAGATACAGAAAGGCATATACTATCTAAAAAACCTCTTCCTCAAAGAGGCCCATACAACCCAACACATGCTCGGCTGAAGTTTCGTGAAAAGAATTTTTATTTTTAATGAAATTAGAAATTAACATTTTCTGCTGTTTTTGAAAAAACAGAAAAAATAGGGTTAAAAAAAATGTTTGAAGTTGAAATGAAGAGTATTTTGTTACATAAGTTTAATTTCATTTTGTTAGTGAAACTTTTACGATATAGTTTGTGTTTTATTAAGATAAACAATTTTTTCGCATTTATGATAAAAACTTATTTTTAGCTACAGATTCACAAAATAAATGTATTATTAAGGTTTTTTTTTACATCGTAGATAAATTAAGTAATTAATTCGTAAATAAATTACGCTTTATAATATTTTCAGTTTTAAATTTAATATAGGCATGTGTTTCTTATATTTTAAATTTAAAGGGTTGAATATTTCAGTGTTAACGTGAAAAATAAGCTTATAATAATTCATCTGAATTTGTATGGATCTTATTTATTGTATAAGTAAATTATAAGGAACAGAAAAATTTAAGGTGATATTAATAACATATTTCTTATTTAAATAAATTTCATTTTTTATTGCTTATAAAAAGAAAGATATAACATAATCAAATAAAGTTTGAATGTTTTCTTTGAATTTTCAAACCCTTTATCATAGGTCGATTGATTTTCGAAAATTCTAGATAATCATTGTTCTCCATAATTGTTATTTCAATTACTCAGATTATTCTTCAGTGATCATTGGAATAATAATCTTGAAAACCTTGATGATAAGGAGGATATGAAAAAAAAATGAGCTTTTTTCAATGTAAAAATAAAACTCAACTTTAAGTGAAGAGAAAGAACAATTACCAATGGATGTTGAAATTTACTTTATTGTAATTCAGCCACTTGATTTTTATCTCGGTCTCTCCATATTTATTTTATCGTTTTGTTTCCTCCTTGAATATATTATAAATAAAAAGGGCATAAAAGCATTTATATTGAGACGATTGTTCAAATTATGGTACTTAAACTCTTTTCAACAATTTTTCGTTATTGCAGTAGTCAAATGTGTTTAATGTCTATTTTTCAAATATAATTAAACTTTTAAAGCGAATTGAATTGAATTTTTCCTAATTTGAAAAATATGAGTAAGGATATTGTACTTACGAAATAAAAAAAATGAGTAAACTTCTAAAAGTTCCTTATATTATTGTGGATCTATTATTTCATTGTAGTGCTATAAGTAGTTTTATAAATGATAATAGACTAGATCAGGGGTCCTAAAACTGTTGTCCATGGACCCTGGGGGTCCTCAGGGGTCTTTCTAAGGTGTCTGAGAAGGGGTGTCATTTGATGTTAAGACTTACTTTCTTACAGACTCTGAAAGGCCTCGAGGGAAAACTGAAAGATGTGCATCCTAGCCTAGACCATTAAATTGCTTCGAATGAAAATTGCGAATGAAGTAATAATTGCTAGAATATTTACTTCGATAAAGAATTTTAATTCAGTTTTTTTATTGTTTGCAACTACATAGCCACTAACTACTACAGTGTATTATTTTTAATTAGATTTTTACTGTTCTCTTTAAGGGAAAAATAATTATAATAGAAAATATACCTAAGAAGCAAACCCAGTCTTGTGATTATTCAGGAATTCTTATAACACTCAGCCATGAGTTTGGAGTCAGTAGGGAGTGTCTCAAAAATCTTGGGGATCTGCGATGACAGGTTGATTTAATAAAGGTAGTGGCGATCGAAAGTTTGAGAATCGTTTTACAAGATTACCACTATTTCGTACTTTGAATTTTCTTACACACCTGTAGAAATCTTATGAAATTCATTTAGCTTATGATAGAATTATTTATCTATAAATGTATAAAAAGACAATTTAATTTAATGCAAAATCTATTTTACTTAGAAGAGCTTATTATAAAAACAAAGGAGTATTTAATAATACTTTTTCAGGATTTATTCTACTAGGGTATGTATTATATTTCGTAATGGTTAATTGTAAAGAAAAATTTAATTTGAAATACTGGTTTTGATTTAGAAAATTAACGAATTTACTGCTTAGACAATAAATTAATAAATTTTTCAGTTCAGATCCCAAGGAGTTGAATATTCTGGAGAAGAAAGTAAATATCTTAAATTACATAAAAGAACGGTGGAAACTATAAAAGTAATTTCTTTAGAGTCTGAATTTTTGAAGAATCTAATCGCTTTCTCTATAAAATAATTAATACCATCATTTCTTTAAACTATATTTTCTTAGCTGTCTAAAATATTCCATCGATAAGACATCAGGAAATGCTGCTATTATTAAAAAGTTTTATTTTTAGGAAAAATATTAAATTTTGAAACATCCAAGATCCAATAAATGAAGATATGTACAACTTCGAACTGGTAGAGAGAGTCATACATTAATTATTATGAATTTGTCCTATCTTCTGTACAAGTGTAAAATCAGTTGTTATTTTTGTAAATGCCTAATAAATATATGAATTATCAAAACAGTTTTATATTAAAATCCCTTCAAGTTCTAAGGATAGCCGTACATGGTAATCAACGTATGCAGATAAATTATTTATTCTGGTGTACCAAATTATTTCTCTCAGTATGTGAATTTATTGTAAGCAATGTGCCCTTGAGATATCGAGGAAAAAGTACAGACTTTTTGCTCAGATATCTTTGAATCTAAAATAACATGAAAATTAGGTTGAAACACACACGCATACATTTTTCATTTATTCAAATGTCTAGATTGTTTTGTATGCATTTAAGATCTATTTTGTTCGATAAATTATTTCCAGGATCTCTTGTCTGAAATAATTCGATGTTACGAAAAAGATTGTTTTTATATCTATAAAAATATTAGAATATTTCTTTCCTAATAGATTTTTTAAGCAGACATCAACATCATATTCCTTGATTTTAGTGCACTTAAATTTTTATTTCATATCTTGGTCTATTTATCTATCAATCTGATAAATAATACAATAGTTTAGTGACGTCATATAATGGTAATTCTGACGCAAATTCATTAAAGGAAATTGATAATAAGAAAGCAGAAGAATATTATTTACCGTCATATATATAAGGGATATCATTAAATACAAATTTGTAGGCAGTTCTAAAACGAATTATGAGATGATGTCTGGATAAAATGTTTAAACTTGCGCATTTCAAAATGACTTACATTTAGATAAAATACATCAGTGATCGTCTAATATTGTAAATTGATTGAAAATAATGAAAAAAAAAATATTTGTTTTGGTGTAATAGATTCAGAAAAACTCAAATTAACAGCATTTGAATGGTATCAATTTTGATTTTGAAATTTCGGTTGTTTGAACAAGGATAACATTTATTACGTCCAAATTTTTTCAATCATATTGTTATCAATCAAAACATTACATGATTTACAAGCTAACCATTTAATCTATAATTTATTTTCTTCTTCAACTGGATCAATCTTATCATTCATATAAATCTAGTAAGCTTCAGATTAGCCAGAAGAGAAAAAAAATATTACAAGGAATCTACAGATTATTCCAGAAGTGGTTTATGTGTTTCATATTTGAATTACATACTTTGAACTATTAGAAATAAACACCCACTACTAGAATATAAAAAGCCTATATTTCGTTGCCAATCTAAGGGCTGAAATACATTCTATACATAAAGGATTCAGAGAAAAAAATATTAAATTTTTACTTATGTAGTTATTAGATACATAAAATTTTCACTTGAACATGAAACGAACATACAAGAACTCTTGAGTGAATACCTATTTTTCTAACTCATTTCCCATGTTTAGTTCTGAAACACGTGTTTTTAGTAAATCTCACTTGATTCTCTTATGTTTTTAACTTAATTTGTGTTGCACAAACGATGTACCGAAATCAACACACCAATAAATGCAGTTACAAAAACTTAACAAAACAACTTTATTTCTAACAAAAAAAAATTTGAAATCTTTACACGAACTTATTGGATATCAGGAAGATAAATAGAAACAAAGGTCTCGGCGATATGTGAATTCTTGATGGTGCCCTTTGGTTTGGTACCTGGTGGAGGAAGAACGGCCGTGCACTGTTTACCTTCAGGTTGGAAGCCTGAACACAGGACATTGGGTAGACTGGAGACAGCCATCTCGACAACGTTGTGGAAAGCATCAATTGCTTCCTGGCCACATTTTTCAGAGCCAACCTTGTTGAACTTTTCATTCAGCCATTGGTATCCGCTATTGGGAAGAATTATCAAAAGTGAATAATAATATAGGAGTTGACAGTTCAATTATTCTTTCTTTTGGCATTTTTTTGGATGGAAATAATGGAAATTTTCAGTAGAGAAGAGTTTAGAATAGAGAGGCAGTTTTCAACACAGAACTTAGAAGTGATTATCAAAAAGGAAGAAAAAACACTGAAAGTACAGCAAAAAGGGACACAGATAAGGAATTTGAAAGACACCGCTGAAGAAGGGGGCTGAAATAACTTTTTAAGCCAATATTAGTATCAAAAATGCCCAATTACAATTAGATTCATCCATCAAATCACATAAATTGCTTTGATTTCAATTACTTGCCGGATGTCATTTTTCTGTCAGTTGACCGTTATCGCGGTCAACTGGCGAGAATGACACCAGAGATGGAATCCCAGCCTCGGAATTTTACCATCTCTTCAAAGTGACGACTTTAAGCCTTAAGTTTTAGCAGGCTTTAAGATAACGTTTTTACCGTTTTGAATGCTGCTGTTTTTAAGAAAATATATTCTATTTAATACTGATATATTCATTCCAAATATTGCTAAAATTACCCACACTTTGAGAAATTTTATTCCTTGCTTTTGTAAAAGAAAAGGAAAGTATTATTAGCTATGTAATCGCGCAAATTTCTTTAAAAAATAGGTATAGTATTTAAACGTATTACATCAAAAATATTATTGTATAATAAAAATCGCCTTACAATTTGAAAAATTTAATTTATTAGTCATTTTTACCCCAAAAAGTGATATTTTTTAAAAGATTGAAAAAGACCCTTAAGAGTTTTTTTCAAAATTATATGACGCATTAAAACTATAAAATTTGAATATTTTTCAAATTTTAAAGTTAAAATTTAACATTATAAATAATTAGAAGTAATTGTAATTGGTTAAAATATATTGTAAGTATATATAAATATACTGTAATATAAGTGTACTTGCTACTTATATTACAAACATTCCTTAATAAAACTGCAAAATTTCTATTGAAATAGAGATCTTTAAGGAAAATCGAGATGCAGCACTGAATAATAATTTTTGAGATAATTTTTTTAATAGAATTTCTTTTTAAATATTAAAAGTAGCTTCATACGAAACTGAAACTCATTTGTGGAAAAATTAAAGAAATTTTTATCTTTCAAGTCTCCAATAGATCTAATTGATTATTTGTAATTTTAAATTAATGTGAAGTGATTGGAAAGTAATTGAAATTCTGATTCAAATGTGTAATATTCCCAAACGATGATTCATATTCTCAATGTTAAAATGGTTAAATGGTTCCCTAAGAAAATAATATATTTTTCGATAATAATTTAAGTTAGAAATTAGTTATTATTAGTTAATGTTAGCATTAAACCAATTTTTTTCAAAAATATTCCAATCAAAAACATTAGTTGTTATATAAAAAAATATCTGGAGTTTATCAATGTTATGCTGTCTCATTATGAATAACGTCAAGAGTAACTCTATTGAAAATTTAATAAAAAAATTTACATAAGAAAAAATACAATACCAGCAAGTGGTAGGCAGTCTATCATTTGGTGGCTTTTCTTGCAAATCTTCTAGAGCAGCCTCAACGTAACTGTAGTATTCTCTAGCTTCATCAGTCTTTGAGGCATCATTGATGCACTGAGAATGTTTCAAGTATTCTGAAATGAAAAATAATTGCACCCTCTGATTAGAAATGTGATGTAATGAAAGTAAATTTCATGTGAAACAGAAAAGTCATTTTATAGCTAAATTTATTTATAGCTTCATACAAATCAAATAATTTAATTATTTTAAACTTTTTTTGAGAATGAAATGTTTGTCGTGGTTCTTACGAGTACACATATAAGAAATGCCCTCGCTTTAGTAATTCTAACAAGTCTAAGAGATACTAATGCTATAAGAAATATTTATATTATTTATACTAACAGCAGATTTTAAATTGTTGTTTTGTATTTCATTCCGTATACCTGCAAGCCTAAAAAGTATTTATTTGTTAAGACGTTTATTGAAATTTAAACTATCTGTTAGAGTAATTTGTAAATAAATTTTCTCCACAAAATAAGAGCGAAAAATTTTTTTTTATTCTTTTGTGTATTCTAAAAGGTAATATGTTAAACTTTTGAAGTTTTTTACAGTTATCAGTAGAAATGAAATTTAATCATTTTGTAAAGTATAAAAAAATTTAATCAGATAAGTAATGAATATGATATGAACATAATATGAAATTATATAAATATTAGTTCCATTTCAGTTTAAATAATTTAATAGTAGAAAATTTCCATTGTTCTACTAATGTGAAAATCTGCAATATAAAGTTAGATAATTTGCAGTTCAAAATGCTTTACTTCATATTTTAAATTGTTAGATTTTAATTGTTTTAAAACTGATCTCACTTAAAAAAAATCATTATACTATAGTTCATTTTCTTATATAAATGTAGACGCTTGGTACATATTTGAAAATATTTTTGTATATTAATATATAAAGTAAGCAAAAGATTTATTTGTTCATACAATATTTTATTGATTTTATTTGAAGAACGCAGAAGAATTTTTCACAATTTAACTACAACAGGTATAGATAAATTATTTCATTTTTACATAAAAATGTTTGAAACTATTTCTTTTAATCATTACGTATAGAAGAACCGAAAAAGACTAAATATAAAGAATAAAAAAAATTCTTAGTAAGTTTTAGTTTCAAGAGCCAATATATATGCTGTAATGGTTTAAAGGCTTGCTTTTAAAAGTTAAAAATATTTTAAATTAATAAATAAAGTCTTTGAAATATACTTTAATTTTTAATAAGTGAATTTTTACGAAATACAATTTAATAAATGATTTTAAGGAATTTTCGCATATATTAAGCTATAAAAACTCTTGTAAATTAATGTGATAAGATTAGAAATTCGATCTTTGTTTTCTTTAAAAAATACGACCCTAGAAAATATTGTTCAGGTTTCACTTCCGTGTTTGCAATACCTTAGGGGTCATGATCACGAATGTCGATTTCCAAAGCTGCTTCTACCGACTTGGTTTCAAATGTAATGACCGCTTTGGTGTCGTTCTCGTCACTTCATCATAGTTCAAAATTACAAGGCTAGTCCTCAATAGTCCTCGTGTTGCTTAGAAATAGGACGTTAATAAACATTCAATCAGGGTTTCACCTCTAATTAATTAATTTTAAAGTAATTTGAACAAATTACCAGGGTTTCTCAAACTGTGGGGCGCACCCTTTTAGAGTGGGGGGGGGGTCATGATATTCCTTTGGGGGGGATGAGCATATTGAGATGTTAAGGATACAAGATTTAAAATAATTATTAATTTACTAAAAGGAAGCAAAACAAAATACATACTGACATAATAAAAATTAAAGGCATTTACACTGATATAATATAATTATAAATATATCAGTACTGCACAATATTTTTGATAAGTAATTTATCAATATTAAATTAAAAACAAAGTTAATAATTTCTAGAGCTTCACATGGGCTTGTGATATGCAAAATTTGATTCTTATCTTATAATTTATATGGTTTATAATTAAAGTCGTGTTGTTGATTTTGGTCAAAGTGCATTTTTATCGGATTTAATACATTTTTATCGTATTGGGGTGGGGCGAAAAAATTATGATTGAAAATTGGGTCGTAAATATCAAAAGTTTGAGAAGCACTGACTTAAGCGATTGATAAAGTGTGATAACTCTTACAGAACCGAAAAGCAGTACCGAAAAAGTTTCATTTTCGGCATACGTAAAACATAAATCTATTCGGTTTAACACATTTGCAGTTGAATTAATGCAATAACACCTGAACAAAAGATTAAGCTCAATTTTTTTTATTCTAGGGAAAATAATTAAAGATTAAGTAATTAACTTAATGGACGAATATCACATAAAACTGCATTAAATATTATGAATTTTAGAGAAAATAATTTTAAAGAGAACTCAAGTTTGCAAGTGAATATTACATTTAAATGAGTGAAATTTTAATTAATTTTAATATCGTTACTTCGTCATTTTAATAATGTTGAAAATGATTTCTGAATCAGCAAATTTTATATTGATTCTAACAACATTATTTTGTCCATCATATTTTTTTCATATATCATAATTATTTGTTTTTGTGTAATCGTTTTGCTCCTTTGTTGAAATAACCGCTAATTAATGAAAAATTGAATTAGATACCACGAATTTATGAGCCAATTTGTATAAAAATCCATAATTAATTAAAATTAAACACACCAGCTCTCATCTGAGATCCTTCAGTACAGAAGTCCTTGTAGACGGTCTGGGCTCCTTCAGCAAGGAATCCCATCGTTTCCAATTGCAATGGAGTCATACACTTGTTTTGGAATTCCTCTGCACATTTGTAAGCTTCATCCATATTACTAGAAATATTTACTAATGAATTAGTAAAAAATTTACGCAATTACAAATTTTTTAAAATTTCATTGATAATTTATTTAGAAGCAGCCACATTTGATAATAGTTTTAAAAAATAAAATATTTCATCAAATTTTTTCATACTAGAAAGACTAGGTCTCTTAATATATTTAAAAACTACAAAATGCTCCCAGCTTATGCAAATTTATCACGTCTTCATTCATGCGTTATCATGTATGTTGTTATTAGTTTTGGAGAAAATTATGATACGATTTTGCGAATGATAATATTAGAAAATTTATTCATATATTATAAAATAAATGCTAGTTTAATTGAAAGACTAAATAAAATAACATGAATTATTTTATGATTGATGAAGACAGAATTAATTTACTTTTTTGTGTTTTAATACCTTACTTATTATTAAAGTGTTTTTCTCCAATTTAGAAATAAAGCTATAATTTATTACAGTGACTCTAATTTTAATAAAATAAGTATGAATACTTTACTATAGGACAGTTGCAAAATAAATTAACCTTTTCCAGGATTTAAATGAACATTTGAATTCAAAAAGGAAAAAAAAAACATATGTAGTACTGAAAAAGCAAAAAAAAAAAAAATCGTATTAAGTTAAGAAAAAAAAATATTTGGAAATCATTCTATATCCATACAAAATAATGTAGGATATGGTTATGTCAAGCGATGTGATTATTATAAAAATACCTATAGGTTTTTAAGTTGTAATGACAAAATAATAAAAATGTTATGAAACTGATTTAATATTGCTCATTAAGTTTTAAACGATTATGTTAAATATTGAATTATTATAAAAATTAATGACATTGTGTTTTTATTAAATTTTAATGCATTTTAATTTCTTAAACATATTAAAACTACTAATAAAGTAATGATTAGTGAAGAGGAACACGGTATTGTTTTCTTAAGAATTGGATCCATTGCAATATAAACATATATTATTACATATTAAAATATTAGAAGAGAGTTTGCTTACCTGCAGAGTTTTTTCACTTGTTCTTCATTGGTGGGGAAACTCTGACCCATTTCTTTTCTAAAAGCAGCAAGTGGATCCCCGCATTTCGTGAGACGGTCAAAGTGACAGTTCTCGATGGCTGCTCCAAGAGCCTGGCCAGCTGTAAAACAATAATTATATTTTTTTAGTCAAGTTACGAAACACATAACTAAAAGACATAAGATTACGAAGTATTCTGTTGACATTCTGCAGGGTAAATAATAATACATTTTGTTAAATAAGGTCTGCTTTCACAAGTAAAAAATAAATCTTTAATAATTTGAATTTATTAAATTTTAAATCAATTTTTAACTTTAAAGCTATGCTATTAATATTTTACATTAATGCAATCATCAGCCCTTATATTTAAAAATATTTTTATTTACCTGTAATAATAAAAAAATATGTTCGTTTACATCACTTATTTATATAAGGAGAATATAAATTTTATAGAAAATAATTATTTGAAACCCTTTTAACTGATATAAAATTAAATTTGGCAGTATATGTATTACTACTCTTGAATAGTGTTCTTCGTTTAGTTAACATACAATCTCTATATTTCACTTTTTTTTCAAAGTTGAAATATTAAACACTATTTGATACGAAATGTATTTAAAAAAGCAATAATTTTATGTATATACTTACACATAACATTAAAATATATCGTAATTAAATATTATGTACAAAAAGGATTACAGCATATAAGGTGAAAAATTTTAAATTATATTAAAGTAATTATGTAACGTGTGTGTGTATGCAATTACAAATGAATTGCTCTTATAACTCAATGATTTGGAAAACTTGATCTCCATACAATAAAGATTATTGTAACTATATTTATTCCAATCCGTTTTACTTAATTTAAATTAAAATTTTCAATGTAGCACTTTTTTAAATTTAATAATCAATGCTTCATATAAACTACAGAAAACAGTTAATAAAAATTAAAATAAATTTAAATTGCAAGAAACAATTATAAAATGATTTTAATTAATGCAAATTGTATTTATTATAATCAATCTTTATTTAAATGTAAAATAAAGTTTTAAACATATATTTGCCCGTTAAAAACATTTAAAAACTTTAACATCGTTTTGCATAGCAATTTTATCGTTTCGAAAATTGCATTGTCATTTATTTAATTTAATTGAGGAATGATTAAAGGAAAATGAAGAGTCACAATTTTTTTTATTATCAGTAATAGAATTTGTCTCCAATGCCATAAAAATAATCAATTATCATTTGTTATCAAGATATGTGAAACCCGTTAAACAACTCTGATTTTAATCACAGCATAAATAAAAGAAAGGAGCAAGTTTTCAAAATAATGTAATGAAAATAATAAATTTCTTTTAGCAGTATTATTGTTGGTAGAAAATATAAACATAGTTAGTTTGTTAATTAAGTAAGTTAATTATATTTCAATTAATTAATTAAGTAACTTTTCTTCACACCATAATTTTCGAAACAAGATCATAAATATAAGATTTTAATGATAAAAGTAAATTCGGTGTAAATTGGCCTATTTTGATAAGTTCCAGAAATATTTAAATAAATCGTAAATGTTGCCATAATATAAACAGGTAATAACAGCTTAAATATTTTAATCAAATTCCAGAAAGTTAAAAACACATTTCAAAAATTTAAGGAATATGTGACATGCTAATTGTGTTAAATTGTGCGTTACCTCTAGATTATATCAAGACGAAACCTTAAACTTACCCAAGGCAACGAGTAACAAGTGTGCTAAAACGAGCTTCATTTCAGTATCGTATCGAGAAACCTATCGAACTAACTTGTTATAGCCGCTGTAACATTTATATAACTTAGAAGTGATGGGCGCAGAGCAAATCAAAAGAAAATAAAACAAACAAAAATGCTTTCTTGTTCTCACTCAGTAGAGGAAAGAACGTTGAATTTTCTTTGTGTGATGATGTTTGATTTCAAAGTGTAGGGGAAAACGCCCTCCGGTCATTTAGATGGGTCACTTTTTTTCCTGCAACTTTCTCACGTGGTAAATTTTACTTTCGTTAAATTGTGCAATGAACTGTGCATGCACTTGTAATAGTCACAAAACTCGTTAAGAAAGCTTTGTTCTTGTATTTATTATGGAATTAACGTTTTTCACGGTCAAAAACATAGTTGCCATTTCCTTCGGACACGCATTTTTAATGGAATCCGACGTCAGATGACGTCAATTAATGCACAATTTGATTCGTTTGAATGCAAAGGGAGTTTGTTTGTGGTAATCTTTGTTTTGGGGTGGCGTGATTGTATTTAATTAGGGGAATTTTTTAAAGGGGATTTGTGATTAATTCCCTTCTATTTAAGTGTCCTTAGGCTTTCTTTGGAGAACATTCAGAGAAAATTTCTCAAGACGTTTAGTAACTCTTTTTAGGGAGAAACACAGATTTGAATCTTGTCAGTGAAATAGTCAAACATGATAAATTGTCAATATTCCTAAGCTTTAGTTTCAAGAATAATGTTAACAAATTGTTTTATGTAGATTTTGACAGTCTCCTGTTTTGAAAGCAAACAAATGATTCTTCTGTTTAACTGTTATCTTTTTTTTCTCGTTTCGACATGTTGAAAATTGAATGAATTATCGTGTTTTTTTTTAATGTGTCTATATGTAGAAGTTATTGGTCATGACTTCCTTTAAGTTAAATGTTGAAAAACTGAACATTTTCAATTGATATTAGAGCAAATATTTATTATGATGATAAAATAATTTATTGTACTATCCATAGTACATAACAAAGACTTCGATGAAATGTATTCTTACAAATCAAAGATTATAATACTTTTCTTCCAAATTAAGAATATTGCCCTATTTTTGAGTTTCAATGTTGATACATCCTGATCAGTTAGAAATTTAATAAAAGAAAAACTATACTTGTGTACTAAATAATAATTAATGAATTCAAAGGCTTTTTAGAATTAACATTTATTAATTTTAAAACTAACTGCCTCACATCCAGTTCTTTCTTTCTCTCATATAGCTCATTGAAAAGATATGCACAGAAATACAAGCAAATTTCAATGTGACGAGCAGGAATTGAAGTTTTAGTAATTTAATAAGTTGTATGGGAAAAATACCATACTGTATCTATCCTTTAAGATAACTTTCAGACATTATATACCTTAAGACAAAAGTTGTGACATTGACAAAGATGGAAAATAATTTGTAGGAATCTGATAAGATCTATCACAAGTTTAGAACTATTTGAATAAATAGTGTTTATGAAGGAAGTAAGACGGACATTTTTGTAAGAGTTCTAGAGTAGAAAATGATAATGATTAATGGTCTCGTTAAATGATTCAAAATTACTGCTGAAACCATACTAATAAAATAAAATATTTGGTGAAATATATATTTTTCTTTTGAATTACATTTGGTGAATTATAAACTGAAGGCTGAAATAATTATTATTTTGGATTTGTCATAACAATGCATGAGAAGAATTGTCTCATACTTTACTGGTAATGGTTCGAATACAGTTAAAATTTGTTCTTTTTGATCTTTTTCACATCTGTCTTGTAAAAAGTAACACATATTTAAAATCTTCGAATGATCTTATCATTTTATAATTTCTTATTTAAACGTCAATGTGGGACAATGTAATCGTGTAAAATTGATTCTAAAGGAGAAATTTTACGAAATGCATAAATATTGTCTGTCTGTATTGTTTATTTATCTTTTTTATTTGAAACTTAAAGGTTTTAAAAACAAATGCCACTGAAAGAAGAGTTTGAAATTTAGAAATTTGTTCCTTTTTATCACAATTGAAATTTCTAAAATAGAAAACACTAACCTGCAACAATAAAAACTTAAAATATTGTGATTAAATAAAAATAAATATTTTTTAATGAAAAAAATGATTAAAAAAATGAGGAAAATCAAAAATTGTATGAGGATATTGTTGCATATATACATTTCTTAATGGAAGACTGGTCGCTATGAATCCCTTTCTTCAATGGGTGGTACTTAGTAAATTTCAGAAAGATTTAAATTTGATTACGAAAAATAAAAAATAGTTATTATTAAAGAATTTATATCAAATATGAATGTATTAATATGGTCAATACATAACAAAATAACAATAGTTAAAATACATAAAAAGCAAAATCCAAGCGTTGAATTCGTTTTTATTTAACGTTTTTCTCACTAACAATAAGGAATTATTGCTTTTTATACTGTTTTTTTAATAATATTACAGTGTAAATAATTTTATAGTTCTTTTTTTTATTCTTCAAAAAACCTTTATCATACCTATTTATTAATAACGTACCCTATTTTTAATCTAATATGATATTTGAATTCATACTATTCCAAATCTTCTGAATCGTAAAATGAAACAAACAAAATTTTTAAGTGATTACAACCTTCTGTTGTAAAAAGTAAGCTTTGCTATTCCTTTGGAAATTATATTTAGAGAATAAAAAAAAAACATAAATGGGAAAAGGTGAATTAAGAAGCCAGTTAAAATAAAGAATCAGATTATTAGAATAAGCGCTTTAAAATTAAAAATATTACAACTATAAATACACCCCTTCGATCAGAGATTTTTTAAGAAAAAAATATACTCATTAAACAAATATTCATAATATTAATGAATTCATCATATTAATTCTAAGTACAAGTGCTCATTTTTAAATGTGCAGTATATTTTACAAGCAGTTCTCTGTTTCGTTTTCATTGTCATGACCATTATGCAATTGTTAGTGACCTCACTACACAGATAATAACCTTACGTATAAAATAATTTTAATAATGTCCTGACGTCATTAAGTCACTTGGACCATACTTAAGTTTTACCATCGACCTTCTACAGTACATTACATGCAGCTTATTACAACAATAGGATGCCTAACATTTTTTCCTTAACAGAATCTTGCATTCGATCATAGAAACTTAATTTACACACAAAATAACTCAACTATGAAATTATTTGCTATTTTTGTACACTTCAAACAAAACACTACAAAGAATTTATTTCTCAAATTAAATATCATTTAAATAAAAAATAAAAAAAAAAAAAAAAAAAAAAAAAAAAAAAAAAAAAAAAAAAAAAAAAAAAAAAAAAAAAAAAAAAAAAAAAAAAAAAAAAAAAAAAAAAAAAATTATTATTAGTTTATCATGAAAAATTAATTAGCATTTGTTACTTATTTCCAATGAATTACAATACTTGAATTCTTAGTAAATTATGGTTTGTAAGTTAAGTACTCGTATAATATTATAATATGAATAAAGTTTATTGTTCGAATAAAATTTCTACTTCTAAAATTTCTATTTACATAATGTCTCATTTAGTTATTGTAGTCAAAACAATTGGAAACAGCGATAACTCGCACTATTTGACAGCCTACTACAGCTCTTTTCCCGCCACTTGGACTCGAGGAGGTTGCTATATGTGAAAAAGGAACTACGCAGTTGATTTAGATTTGAATAAATATAAATCAAAATATGTAATATATAAATAAAAATAAGTAATATACACAAGTATGAAATAGGTTTCTGAAATTATTTTAAAATGTCTATTAACGTTGAAACTTCTTCTCTTTTTCATACTATTACCATCTCTTTTAATAATATATATAGATCTAATTTTTCTTAATTTTTGGTTTGTTTGCTGATATTTAGTCGTTTGGAGTTATAAGCTCTGTTGCAAAATTGGCATCCTTTTTTTGTAATGAATCTTTATGAGAGATTTCTTCAGTTGATTGTTAGAATCAGAATTGATACGTGTTTTTGACACATAATATAAAAAGCTATTGCTTTTACTAATTTTGATCATATTAGATTTTCTATCCAAAGATTTTTTTTTCAATGTTCTTATGTGTGTATATGTGTTCTTGTTTGTTACGTCTAGTTGGAATTAAAAAATATTATTTTACCATTTCAAACTGATTATTTGCACCATATTTTGAACATTGAATCACCGAAACAAAAGCGACATATTGGTCAGTTATATTTGCATTGATTTAAATTCATCAAAGAATACAGGCAATGGTTTGCTAAAAAATTAAAAGTTGAAGGAAATGTTCTATGACGTGTTATGAAATTAATTCTGTTAATAGAATAAACCATTTCATATGCATGCTTTTATGTTAGAATTAGTTATTGTTTCAAGCTTGTGTTTTATTAAGAATCATTAAATTTTATGAGAAATAGATGTTTTGGGAAATATTCCACTTTGAAACTTTCCCTCCTAATAAAATATAAATAAATTATGCCCGCATAAACATAATATACTTCCACCCAACTGTGTACTTATAAAAAGAATAGCAACGTAAGACAATAAACATTTGAATTTAAAAATTTGATATTTATAAATTGAAAATGAAATTTTATATATAAAATAAAGTAAGAGAAAAGACTTTAACGTGCATTAAAATAGCAAGAATTAAATCAAAAAATACTAATTTGTTGGTACAAGACATTTATATTCTCTTGAATGTGGAAGAAGGAGTTGGTACTAAAGAACTAAAAAAATAATTCTACGAATTAAATTTATGTATTTGATTTGCAATATTTTTATCAAATTGTATTTTAAAACAATGTCAAAAATGAACTTTTTTTTACAAAATGAATATTGTATGCTTATTTGTTCTTTATATCGTTTTTGAAAATGTTCATGATAAATAATAAATAAAATTAAATGGCACATACTATAGGAAATTTAAAATCACTGACAGCAAACATTACATTTCTCTGTTCAGCACGCTTCAAGAAAGTGCTAGATTTATTTCCCCCCTGACCTACATTTAATTATTTACAGAAAATATATAAATATTTCCCCAGAATAGATATGATTTCAAAACATAAAATAATCGAACAAGAATTGCTAAAGCAATTGCAAGAGCTTTCTCAAATTATATTAATATAAATACTAGAAATTTTTCTTTCTAAGAAATGAAAAGTAGAAAACATTTCCTTGTGTAAATTTGTAAGGGATTTAAGTACATAAATTACACCCTTGACCAATTTAAGGCCTTAATATTTTTGATAAACTTGTACATTGAAGTCTTTTAAACAACATTGAAATCGTTTAGTCATTCCTTGCCGACATCATTTAAAATTACTTCTTTTTTCGTTCTTTTTCAATGGGACAAGAAACTGTCGCCCTTGAAAACTTGATCAATCTCTCAAACCCGTTTACAGACCACGGGACTCATATTACAGGCAACAAGTCTGTAGGAAGGAGGAAAGTAAGCATGAGAAAGAATGGTTGCAAACAAAAGGAAAAGTTGTGTGTCTTAAGGAGGAAAACTCTATGATGTCCAGTGTATTCTATGTATTAATACAATATTAATAATCATCAGATCTAAAGAGAATGGCTTTAATAAGCCTTTTTCTTCCTGATAAATGGCCTTGAAAATGGGTTTCGAGAAACTCTAATTCTTTCGACCTTTTTGACATGACATTAATCAAGAAGGAAGGTAAAATCTTTAGGTTTAAAATAATGGTGTCGATATCACTGAACTTATATTTCGACAAGGCATGTGATGTTATCGCATGGTGTAGTATGAATCATGCTGGCTTGTTTGCATAAAAGTCAGGTTTTCCTCAAGTATTATATTACTGGTTTTCAAACTTCTTAAATTATAAAAGTGATTATCTATTTCTTTAACTATAATAAATTAGTTTCTTATAATATTATGAGATATAATCGAGGAAAATTTTGTTTCCTTTTTTTCTTTTGTCTTCTTGATGTCAAATATGGTGCTAAATATTATTTTGAAAGATTAAATACCAGGAACAATAAAAAAAATCTCTTTCATGAGATAGCTTAAGCATTATTTCGAAATACGTTTCTCCAAGCTATTTCATGAGTTATTCATTTATATTTTAAATGGCACATTATTCCATTCAACAGTTTCTTTCCTTAGAATCTAATTGCCCTTGTAATAAATACAATAAAGAGTTAATTAATATTTAATACGGTAAATTGTGAACAGTGATAAATGTATTGCTTGAACTGCAAACAATCTGTACTAAAATTATTATTCAGCTTACATCATAACTGATTTTAAGTTCAATTATAATATAAGGGATATGCTAATAGATCAAAGATTGCTTTATATGTAAAATAAGTATTATATATATATATATTAATTATACTTTTTACAAGAAATTGAATTTTTATCGTACTTAGTTCATTAGTATTTAAAGCAAATAGATTATAAAACATGAAACAATTAATATAAAGAATGAACAATGAATATTTTGAAAAGCTGGGTATTGTTAAACCTGATCTTTTAAAGGATATTTCCCATCTATAAATTGATTCGTGTGATGTGTTGTATGTAGCTAGATTTAAAATGTATTCTTATAGATTAAATTAAGTGCATCTGATGTCGTGGATTCTTCTTATGATGAGAATTTATCTTCTAATAATGAATCTAATAATCTTACGACTCAAAAAGAAAAAAATCTGATAACCATTACCCCATTGAATCCAAGTTCTAAAATATTTAGGCTGTCGTAGTAGCCATTTAAGGATACGAGCATTATGGTTCGATATATTCTTCTCTAGGTATAGAATTGAGTTCTAATTTCATAATGGATATTTCCAATGAAATTATGAGAGGGCAACTAATTGAACAATACTGGGATCAGAGTTCTTTTATTGTATGGTTTGCAGTCACGGAATCCCGGCCCCGATGTCCAGAAATCCCAGGATTAAAATAACTAATCCTAGATTTAATTTTTGTCTGAATTATATTTTGCAATTTTTTTTCTCATTGAAATTTCAATTAAAAGAGCTTAATTTTCAGAAAATTAATATATTTTTTGAGTGAAAAAAATCTGAAAAAGTCAAATAATTTTTAGAAATTCAACTGGATTTTCTATTTTAAATGAGGTAACATTTGAAATTGATTCATTTTCTTATTCAATAACTGAATTATTTTTTACATAAAAACAAATAAGTCTAGCAGAAGAGCTAGATAAAGTTATCAAAGAGGGATATGAATTAATGCAGCCTATTAGAATTTGAGACACTGTCCTCAAAAATTCAAAAAAAAAGTTCTCTTTTTGAAAATAGAGGGAGACGTGGTGACTTACTTCCGAAGAACATACTCCTATTTAATGACGATAAAAACCTACTAAAACTTGTAGTGTCTGAAGGAGCATATTCTTTGGCAGGACAATTCGTAACAATAATAAGAAACCATTTTAACAATTAAACGTGGGGCAAGGTTTTATTTTTTTGAAGCTTATTTACAGAAACACAAGAAATGAAGAATTTTTTTTTTAAATTTCTTTATCTACTATTTTTTTAATTTTATTTTTAATGATGAATTAAGTTTTGTTTGATTTGTTTCAATAAATAAGAATATTAATCCAATTTTTTAGTTATGTTTTTATTTTTATTATGTAATTTCAACTAGGCTAATGAGTAAGTATTTTTTATAAATAGCCCAATCCTAATCCCGGGACCATTCCCGGAATCTGAATAATGTAATCCCGGGATTGAAAATATAATCCGGGACTGCGAATACTATTATATTGTGTAGTGTAGAATTTAAATAAAAGTGTCAGCTGAGGGGCGGCGTTCTCACTTGAACGAAGCTTAAAATTGAAAATTGCGTCACCTATAATTATCTTGTTAGTATAAAGGATTTATCACTGGAAAATATTTGTAATGGTAACTGCAGTTATTTTTACCATTAAGTATCTAAAATCGTCAAACATATAAAAATCTGCTTCATTTTTTCTTTACATAATGGATAAATCACAGCACTTAATATTTGAATATTTTATTTCTGGCTATCTAAAGAAGATAACTGATTGATAAAATAATTGTTTAGACTGTTCAGA
This sequence comes from Trichonephila clavata, assembly GCA_019973975.1. NCBI lineage: Eukaryota > Metazoa > Arthropoda > Arachnida > Araneae > Nephilidae > Trichonephila > Trichonephila clavata. The sequence goes on along the minus strand of BMAO01005992.1, from coordinate 132,310 downwards.
AATTGAAGAATACAAACAATTTTATCTATTCATGAATCGTCATATTTATTTTTTGTCAGATCAATCATACTGTCAAACATTCTCATTATTATAAATTTAGGTTATAAACAATTCGTAAGAATTACATTAAATTGCAGAATAATTCGCAAAACTTCCTAACTGTTTTTGTAAAAGGAAATTCCCTGTATAATTTCTTATTAATAATAGGATTCGAATTAAAGATAGAGAATTCTTGAAACATAAATTTATAAATAAAGACAAATATTGAAGATCAAAGTAATCTTTCTTTGTTTTACAAATTGAATTTCATTACAGTTCATAACTACACAGCATAAAAATATTAAAGCTAAAGACGTTTTGTATAATTTAAATTTCTGAAAATTATTTTAATGGGAAAATTAAATTGAACAAAATAAAATGTTTGATTAAGAGGATTTTAGTTATATATCACATATCTTTACAGTTATTTATTTACATAGAATTTCGAACATTGACATCTAAAAGGCATCTTACAGAATTATCCAAATTTTGTAATAAATTAACTATGAGAAGACTTTGTGTAAGTTAATAAACTTAGAATTCTAAGGTTTTTTAAAAAATTATTTGCAATTTTTTATGTTTATTTTTGGTAAAAGAGACGTGCGTGTGTGTGTGGGTGGGGGGGTGAATAGTTTGAAATAAATTTTTCTTAAAATATATAAATGATAGACGTTTATCCTCTGGCATTGAAAATATAAATTACATACAGATGGCTCTGTAAGCCTAAAAACTTTTGCATTTAATGTATGGATTGCGTCGTTCGTTTCATACTGATATACATACGAAAGATGAGAGATAGATGAATAAAAGCATACAATACAATCACAGAAGAATATAGACTTTATTACAAACGATGATCCCAGTACAGAACAGAAGGGTTGCTCTGCTTCCCATTCGAGAATGGAATCCATTTCAGACGAAAGTCTGACTGTAATTCAAAAAATAATTGTAATTTAAGGACAATATTTCATTTTCAATAATTTAGAATATAAGATATATAATATTTTTAAATATACACAAGACTGATTTTCGTATTTTTTGTGTGTTATATTTAAGAGTTTATTTAATTTTCTCCCTTATCTTGTTAGGAATATACTCCAAATTAAATGGCTTAATTGAAATATTTTGATGTATATTATTTTACTCTTAAAATATAACCAATAATAATATTTTACTCTTAAGATATAACCGCGTCAGACTGACCACTTGACTGAAACTTCTGCGCATGCACCTTAACACCTAAGGTCACGTATTCTGAGACAGGCGCAGTAGACCTTGACCTCATGGGCTTTTGTGCCACTGAGTTCAGTGTACGATTATCTTTTAATACTTGAGAGATTAGAGAGAAGATCTTACGTTAAAAATTAATTATTAATAAAAATGAGCATAGCTCAAGAACAGTTCAATATAAATTTATTTATTAAATTAGATAAATATCTTTTTCAAATTAGGCTTTCCAGTATCAAGAAAAATATTTTATTATTTATCAAAGTTGAACTCTAATAACAGTGAGACATAATTATGATGTAAATTGTAATTTTGTACATCAGTCAAATGACGAGGATGACTCCTGTGTTGGCACCTACTCTCCAAACTTCCACTCCGTGCCAATGTAAGGATTTTAACCACGGCAGATTTAACGTGTATCAACTCATCTACATGGTGATTCTTCAGTGGTACAAGGATTTGAATTCATGACTCTCCCGCCACGACTTCATAACCGAGGCTACGGCGACCCCTTAGTATCCGAAAATAATGATAATATGTCTTATAGATACAATTTTGAGAATTACTTTTATACCATTCAGAATGTTTAGGAATCAATTGGATGTTTAACTTGTAAATGATATAACTTTTTTTAAGTGCATTAAATATAATAGATGTAGCCAATATATATTTTTTTTACTTTGTGGGAACACATTCTTGAAATACTTAGCAAAGTAAAACATTTTGAAAAAAATTCACATGCCAATTACTTAGTTAACCTCGTTCACTGACTATAAATATTTTGTTAAACACAAATTTATGTAATTTTATAATGTTTTTAGATGTTATTTACTACTTAACGCAAATTAATTGCATTTGTAAAATTTCTTACGGATGTATTTCATTATTGAAATAAATAAGAGAAATGGGGAATATTTTTTTAACTGGGGGAGTTTTTATTAAATATACAAAGAAGATAAAATCACGCACACAATAAAAAATAATTTTTCAAAGAATAAATCATTGATTTTTAACAAAATATTCAAAATAATTATAAAGACAAAAACAATGTAATAGATTTTGTTCTTGAACACTGCTTGCTTTTCTTTTTTGTGTCAAAATTTCCTCTTCTTTATATTATTATATCTATTTATATGTAAATTATCAACTACGAAGACATGCTAGTACTTTAAATTCTGATGTATAATTTTTACCGAATAATTTAGAAGTATAACCTAATACAAATTGAAAATTTGGCTCACAAAAGTTTCCCTTTTAATTAAAAATTTTCAGAAGAGTAAAATTACCTTTACGAGTAATGACTTTTAAAAAAGCGCTGTGTTAACAGTATCTAGAATAAAGTGTACTAGAATTTTACACGTTTATGAAATGATTTATTCTAATATTTTGTGCAAACTATACAAAAATTATAATTGTAACTTATTATGTTCCTTTCTGCATTCAGTGTATGGGGTCTGTTTTGTGAGAACATTGTTTAAATTTGAAGATAAGACCTTAAGATGTCAGATATAATTCAAGAGATTAATCATGTATTTGGGTGTCTGAAGTTTTATAATAAAAACTCAAGGAATCATCCTTGATGTGCAGATCTTTTCAAACAATGAAATACTTCTTTCAAATATTTTAGGTTAAAAAAATTCCTTTTCCTGTTATAATGATGACATTGGGATAATAGTAAAACTTTTAAACCTCTTCCAGCAACCAAACAAATGCTATCGTGTTGCATAAGAGAATATTTTGAAACAATACATTCAAATATTTTCTAGCGTAATAGACTAGACACCAAAATTTTAAAAAAGTAAAATTCAGGTCGGAAATAGTAAAAAAAAAAAAGCATCCCAATTCTTCAAAACCTTTTGTGTTTCGAAACCTTTGCAAATAAGACCTGATGTACGATATTATTGATTCACCAGTTACAAGATTATTTTCTGAAGTTTCAAAAAATATCGCGAGTTTAATAAAAATTTATTTTACAGCTTTAATTTATTTTTTAAGAAGTAAATGTAATAAAAGTATTTATTTTACTGAAATTCCTTCTTTTTTACACAACTTTTTTCTAAAATATTAAATTCGTTACACATATAAATTACCTTCTTCTATTTTGAGCTTATTCTTTTAATAAATTAAACTAAACACAGTAGAGAGAAACAGCCCACGATAGACCAAGACCCATTGCGTCCATCTCATTTTTCGTGACCTGAGCATATGCTCTGTGGTAGTCTGACACGAAACCCCCAGTGCTTAGTTCCCAAGTATGCTTGGTACTTATTTATTGACCCACTAAAGGGATGAAAGGCTGAGTCGACTTTGTCCAGCCCGTGGTTTGAACCCCGGACCTGTGGCGTGGAAGCACGTTAGGCAACCTCTCGGCCACTGGGCGTTAATTGCGAACTATTTTTCTGGTGCATAAAACTAAACTAGAAAATTATTTTTTTCGTAATAAAAGAAGTTTAAAGTAAGATTCAAAAATTTTTAAACTTAGCCTGAGGGAAAAATACAACTTAGCTACATAAAACATTTAACATGAGATATAAATAAAGAACAGATGCAGATGTTTTATTAAAAAAAACTCTTTTTATTGCTGACATATCAATATGCATTATGAGGTTATCAAAATGGAATATGCAAACATATTTACATATTGAAGAATGAAATGGAAGTGAAAAATCAGCGGTCGTGCTACTTCCAGATGAGGTTTCATGATCAGGTAAAAGCTCAAATTAAGCATCTAATGTCATATAAAGAACTATTATTTTACAATATGGTACGTAGAAGTAAAAACTGCGAATTTGTGCTGAGTAGTATAAAATCTTTCTTTGGACACCAACCGCTGATGAAAGGATCACAGACTCTCTTATAAGTTGCCGAAGACGGTGTCCATCAACTTGCCGAGTTGGGATTGGTTATCAGCGCCCTTGGATGGGGTTCCTGAAGGTGGAAGAACGCTCTGACATTCCTCGCTCTTGGGGTCAAATCTCTGGCAGATGATATCGGGCAAGTCGGTCACGAGCATTTTCATGATGTTGCGAATCATACTTACGGAGTCTTCACCACATCGCTTACTAGTCATTTCTTCAGTCTTTTTGTGGAATCGTCGGAAGCCACTGTTAAAATATTAATATTCATTATTATCTGTTTATACATAAAGTAATTAAGCTTAAATATATCTGTCCATTTTTGTATTATCAGCCTTTTAATAACAAACACGAGTCTCAAATTATTATATTTAAAACAAGATGATCTGGTGTGTATAAATATTACCTTCTGAGTGAAGGTTGAGAATATATTAAATTGTTAATCAATGGTTGTAATATATTTCCTACGTAAAGTTAATATTACAATAGTAACAAGACACACATTAAAAATATTATCACTCCATATATTGGTAACTACAGTTACAATTATTTCTTATAATATCGTCTCTGCAAAGATTTATTTCGATAGTTTTATTTGAATTTATAAGAAATTCTGAGATGTCATATGCATAAATGTACCAAAGACTATAAAATATGTTGTACCTTTGTCTGTGATAACTATAAGAAATTTGCCGAAGCAATGGGAATATACGATGTAATCATTCGAACAAAAAATGATTATTTTTTGAAAAAAAGGTTATCCGTTATTGTTTAAAGGAAGAAAACTTACCAGCACATAAGAGGGAACCTTTTCTTGAATGGTACATCGAACATGGTTTCAATCATAACTTGGAGATCCTTCAACTGTGTTTTGAATTCATCAGTCTCAGCGCCATCAGCTAAGCATTCGGAGTGAGACAAATAATCTAAAGAAAAATAGAAATGATTTAGTTATAAATGCTGAAATAACATCTTATTTTATTGTAAAAAATTTAGAAAGTGGATTTAGGCTAATATTTATTCCATATTTTTCCGATTTCTTTTTCTTATGAATTACTATATAGTTCAAATAACTTTATTTATGACTATATTGTAAAGTAAGGTTTTTATCGCATAACTATTGTGTAGCTTAATTAATCATTTATTTTTAAACGAAAATATTATTATTTTAATAATATTGCTTTAGTCATACACCAATTTATATACATCGGACAATACATTCAGAACATTAATTTTAAATAATAATGATGAAGATTCAAAATTAAGGAAAAGTACTTGCAAGACAGAATCTCTCCAGAGTTAGTTAATAAAAATAATTAGTTAAAATATGTTTCAAATAACAAAAAATTGCAAAAACTCAGAGGTCAGCCTTTAAATACAATTTCAAAAACTATTGATAATCAATGAAAGTTTTAAAAAGTTTCTTTTTAATATGCGGTGTACATACCGGAGCGTTACATACATGTATAAAAATGTGCGAATTGAATCAAAAGTAATATTTCTCATTGTTTAATTTTTAAGAAATTGAAGATTATTTCTTACAAGATAAAAATTAGGATTTATTTTCAGAGTGATAATATAGCACATTTTTTCCCATGAAATAAAAAAAATTAAATGAACCACTAAATAAAACAATGCCTTTTCTTTAATTTTTAAGGCGTACCTTTCTTTTAAAATTATTAGGAGAATTCTACAAAAGATTTAAAAATATTGGCATCCATTCTTCTCAATTATAAAATAGTTGAAATTTATTTGATATTTTTGATACAAGATCTGTGCAAAGTGAAAAAAACAAATAATTAAAAAATTACATAGCCATATTTTATACCCTTCTATGACTCCAGAAGAATCATTTGAAATATTTCTTAACTTTTATGGACAATTAGTTTATTCTTAGGGTTACTTACTAGTTCTGATTTCTGATCCAGGTGTGCAGAGTTCCTTGCCAATTTCGTCAGAACCGCCAAAGAGACCCATGAGTTCTTTCTGCAGAGGAGACAGGCATTTGTCTGTAAAGTTGCCCATGCATTCTCGGACTTCTTGCATAGTTCTAAACAAAAAAAACAGCATATGTTTAACAATACAAATCTCAAAAAAAAATTTACTTGCTTCACTATTACAAGAATATTAAATAAAATTATGTTCAGGATGCTTGTATGTTAAATATTTGGATTATTTTATGCTTGAATGAACTTTAAAATACTTGCATTCTTAATTGTGATCTACTTTAATGTGTACTTTTAAGATTTTCTTGCTTATTTCTTCTATAATCGTTCCTTCCATCACATTACTTGTCGATTTTTTTACTAATTTAAAGCATTTTTAATTGAAGATAAGTATTCTATTCAGTTTTTTTATTTATCAAAATTTATTTGGGCAAACTTATTATTTGTATTTTCGTCAATCTGAGAGGGAATATACAATTATTTAAGAATCAAACAATAGTTTTAATTTGTACTTGGAAATCAGTTTTGTGTGTGTGTGTGTGAGGAGATCCTATTATTTTAAATCTTAATATTTATGATTGATACAAAATAATAAATATATTTTTATTTTTCATGATCTCATACTTAATAGTTATAACTGACGATAACTTAGTTTTGATTATTGGATGGATTAAATTTTACCGAGGGAAAAAAAATACTCTTATTTTCTTGTTTTTTAACTTATGATTTTTTTTCTTCAATTTTATATTTTAAGTAATTATATTTCAAAAATTGTAATATCTAACGTAATTCCATATTTCATGGAAAAAATTTCAAATTATTAAAAATTAATCTAAGCAAGTAGTTAAATACTTTTTATTAAACCTTTTTTTTATTTTTAATCACGGCAGAAATTAATTGTAATAAAAACAATCACGGATTTATTAATTAATTCATCATTTAATGAAACTAAGGCAGTACAATTACATTCAAATTAGCCTTTTTTAATCACGTAAAAAGTAAATATGTATTCTGCATTACCCAATTATACTATATGAATGGTAAAATTAATTAAATTTAGGGAATGCATGTGTGTGTGTGTTATGTAATAGTCATTTAATAAATTAACATACATTTTCTTTTAATACAATATTTTCAATTCATGATGCATATTTAAACATTTATTCAATACTTTTTAAATTGATTAAATATGAAGTATACTTACTCGCACCATTCTGTCACTTTCTCATCATCTGGTGGGATTCCATTGCTCTGGTAATGGAACATACCAATTGCAACGCATAAATCTACTTCTCGTAAATGGCATGTTTGAGTGTATACTTGTTTTGCAGCTGAAGGGAAAAACACATCGTTATGAATCTTTTTAAAATTATTTAAGAATCTAAATTATGTAATCGGGAAATTTAATTACAGTTTTCATTAGTCAAACACGAACAGAAAAATAACGAAAATTTCAAATTAAGATTGGACGGAATATAGTTTAACCTTTTTAACGTTTCAATAATCTTTGATGTATATTAAAGTTTTTCCTTGAAAATATAATCACCAATAAAAAAACAAAATTTGGATGCGTTAACTGGAGATATAACATATTATCTTGGGCTATTAATTGATTAATAAATGTAATTTCGCGAAGATTGTAACCAGATAAAAGAATAATTATTTTAAAAATTTATAAATATTAACCATTGTATTTACCAATTAGTACTTTTAAGTATACCTATACATGTATCTGTTTAATCTTTTTAATATAATAATAAAAATCTATCATTATAAAAAGATATGCATAAAAAAATATTGTAACATTCATAAGTATCATGTATTTTTTTAAAAAAATATATAAAGGGTTTTGAATAATTATAAAAATTATTATTATGAAATGAGTAACAATTCGAGAAATGAAAACCGTTTTTTCATTTATCAGCATTTAAAATTTAGAAGTATGATATTTTCCATTTTAAAACTTTACAAGTTTTTCTCTCTACTAAATGATACATTTAATAATTAGTTAAGTATTATTATTTTCTATCTGCCAAGCAAAAGGATCTTTCACTTAAAAAAACTACATATTTTAAATGTTAAATCAAAACTTTTAATTAAAAATTCCTTATAAATTCATTTGATAATCAGCAAAGTAATACTTGATCTTTTGCATCTAATGTGAACACTAATTTCTCTTTTTAATATACTAAAAATGTATTTTGTCAAAAGTTAATAGCCACCAACTTACCGACTCCAAGCAAAAGAACGGCAAAGAAATATAACTTCATCTTCAGTCAAGTTACAGTACACTTAATCTATAACCGAAGATATAACAAGTGAATCCTTGGACAAAGTCAAGTTCTTTATATATCTACAGCTAAGGACGCTTTTTTTATTTGTTTTTTAGAAGTTTTCGAGTAGCTTTACTAGAATTTCCAGAATGAACAAAATAAACAACTATTGCAAATGATTTCAAGCACGTCAATTAACCGACCGTTGGAGTACGTCATAAACTGTTGTGATTCTTCTTTATTAGAAAAAAAAATTGCCCCCCCCCTTTTTAAACCTTTGGGCATGAATTATGCTTGATGGATACTTTGACACGCCTATTGGTTGCTATAAAGATAGCCCAAAAGATTGCAGTTCCCAAACGAAAAAAATTGCACTGCCCAAGGCACTGGGCCTTGAGAAAGTCTCCTAAGTGTGCATCAATCCTTCTAAAAAGGGGTTGACCTTCCATGTTCGGAAAGAAACTCGTAGGTTGCTACTGGAAATGACAGTGTGTTGATCGAAACAATACAAATAACGTGAGTTTGCACTAAGACTACCATCACCCTTAACACGCAGGGAACCGAAAATCAAATTCGTGAACACTCCTTTATCATGTTCATAAAACCTTTCTCTGGATTGCAAAATCAAAATAGGCAATTTTCAGCACGAATGTGAAAAAACTATGATGAAATTATACACATAAACGTAAACATGAAGGGGAAATTTAGTACAAATCGCAGTTTGATTAATAAGAAAAACATGAATTTTCATTTATGTAGGAACTTGCACGAGGTGAAGAATTTTAAAATCAATTCATAATTGTATTTTCAAACCTGTTTAAGAGATTGCAGGTTTTCGTAACCAAAACATTAGATTTTATTTTTTAATAAATTTTGTTTTTCTTGTTATTAACTTTAATAGACTTTGCGTTACTCATTTCATTAAATTTTGATTTTTATCCAAAATGGATTTAGTGGTTATTCTACTGCTAACGTGAAGCGAAAGTTGTGTTATTTTAAACTAGTTCTTCGTCCTACTTTTTATTAATGATAATATCTGTTTTCAAAATAAGTAATCAAAAGCATAATAAAGTACATTTTTAATGCAGAAATATATTGAAAAAATTCATCAAGTATGGTTTTGAGATAATTTGAATTCCTTTGAAATGTAGAATTTCATATATTTGTAGAAATACTCGGAAATTTTTAAAAAAAAACTCTTTTGAAGAAGTATAAAATGAAATTATAATCTGCTTTTCAAGTAAGAAATTGAATTTCGTGTATTTCTCATGATGACGATAACGGAAATTACGTAGAATATTTAAAAAAAAAATCCATAAACAATCTCCGAGCAATAGTATATTTTAATCAAAATTAAATTAAAAAGAAAGAAAAGAACATTTTTTTTCTGTATAAAATATTTCACTCAAGTAGTTAAATCATCTGGACATACACATTTTCGTTAAAAAGTTGCTTTTCACAATATTTCACACACACACACACACACACACACACACACACACACACACCACACACCACACACACACATACACACAAACACCACACACACACACATATATATATATAAACGAACGCACTCACACACATATATATAATAACAGCACAATAAACAGTTTACGCTTTTACTATAAAACAAAAATTATGCATTTTAACAACGGAAACAATAGCTGATGAAAAGTATGTCCAATAAAACATTGCTTGAATATTAAAGATTATATCTCCTAAATAGCTTAATATGGCATTATTTGCCAATAATTTACATACTATAAAGTTCTGAATAAAAAAAAAGAGTAAGAATTGATAAAAATTGCAAAAAAAATTTTAATTATACTTTTAGAAATTCAGTGACCAGTTCCTGGCATAACAAACTCATGGGAAGGATTTCTCTCTTAAATATTCAGCAAAATGTCTACAATACATTTTTGTTAAATTTAGTTAATTGTTTACTGAATTTCCTTAAGTATTTAAAAATCAATCAAATGACTTGAAGTAACAATTTTTCTTTTGTTTGTGTATGTGAGCGTCATAAAGCGTTTTTACCAAAAAAAAAAAGATAAATTTTTTCATTCTATAAACTCACTGAAATGTATATTGCTATTAATAGCCTTCCAAAGGGAAAAAAAAACGTGTCCAAATACCATAACTGCACTTTAATGTTTTCCTGGAGTTTTCTTTGCTTCATTTCCTTTATATTCAAGACAAATTTGGGAAATATGATTAATGTTACTAAGAATGCCCCTTTTGCTTACATAAAAAATATTCAACATAAAGTATCTAATATAAGTAACATAATTATGTTTCTGGAATCAAACATAAAAAATTAGCATTAAAACTAAAGAAAAGTTAATTTTTTGTACAAAAATCCATTATTAGTGGAAATGTAATTTGTATAACAATTGTTCTCTTATGAAATGACTCACAAAAGAATGCATATTTTCTTGAGAAAAATATTTTACTAAGAAAGGACAAGTCAATGTAAAATCCCTTGAATAAAACTATTTTTGTGATGACCATGCAAACTATTCCATTTCAAAAGCAAAACATTAGGCTGTAACTATGCGCATCATTTAGATCATGGAGCATTTGTGATAATTTGCATACTTAAATTTGAAACACATTAGAATCAAGCCATTAGGCAGTGGCCTAAATTTCTAGTAAATCTAATAATGCTGAGAGAGAGAGAGAGAGAGAGAGAAGAATTTATGGCAGTGTGTAACAAGTTCCATATATATTTCCTTGAATAATATTAACAAAAATAAATCAAACAACAAAAATAGAGAACAATATCATAGGAATTTCTGCCAGCTCGTACAGAAATGCATTGCAATTTATTTACATCCATGTAAAAATAAGAATATTTATAATATTTTCCACTTCCACTTGAATAAACTAGTGAATATTTCTCAACTTACAATATTTTTTTAAATTATATTTATTCAAACAATATATGATTCATGCAACTGTATCTCGTTAATATTTCAGAATATTAAATTTACTTGAATAATAATTATGACTTAACTATATACTATTGTTATAATAATTTAATTTTCCTTCTATAGTATCCACTTTCACCATCCCATTACATTTTCAATCTCAGCTTTTACTAATACTTCTTCTTTAAACAAATTTCTTCAAACAATTCTTCATATTACCATTGTTTATCGAACATAAACATTTCATTCTGTTTCTATTTGATAGAAAAAGAGAATCAAGGCTTTTCTGTGGTAAGATCTTTCAAACAGCGACAGAAAGAAAACTTGACCCTTAAGATCTATAATCTATCATGGTTAAAATAGACATGATTAGCTTTTTAATAAAGAGAATAAAAACTCGATTCGAACTGACTCTTTACTTCCTCATTACTTCTTTAATGATTGAATCGAGGTTTTTCTTCTGACGAATCTAGTGAAAGGTGCTGATTGATAGCTGAATTTTATTTCCTTATTTTAGATTCTTGATATTTAAAATGTTCTTTGTATGTGCCAAATTTTAAAATTTTTAGAATTTTTTAAATTCACTGGGATTACTTATTTTGGGCGTTTTAGATATCTTCTGATTAATTTTCGTTTTTAACCTAGTCAGGACCGGGTGATTTTTCGTGTTAAGCCTAACTCCATTAAAAAAATTCATATAAAATTCATATCACATTTGTATGATCGCAGTCCTCAGAACGGGGAAATAGCAATCTCATATATGGTACCATGGGTGCTCAAGTAATCACAAATGTGTGATCATGAAAGAAAGCACAAAACTCGGGCTTTCAAAAGAAACTTTAAAGTTTACAAAAGTGTCTCCATTTGTTGTTAGATTGAATGGGGAGTCGATTGTAAGGATGCTGTATCTGTTAGTAAATGTATAAAAAAAAAAGCAAATATTGGGAATTATCAGAGTAAGGCGCTGTTGATAAATAAAAGTGGAAAAACAATTAAAATAAAATGTGATGTAGGAAGTATATTTTGTGTTTCTGAAATTATCAGCAAAAATATTTGTATTTAATCACTTACCACAACAAAAATTTCCTTTCACATCGTCTTTTATAATTTAATATTTTTCAACCTTTAAATATGATGCGAAATATCGCGGGAATAAGTGTTTATTAATCTAGTACTGTAAAGCAACATGAGGGCTATTGGTAATTTGCATTGGTATTGGTAACTTCGTAATTTGAACAATGGTCAAGTGACGAAGACGTCATATGAGTTGGCATTCATCTCAGCATCTACTCAGCCTGTCTTCAGTGGCAACATGACTCGAATTTGCGACATTCAGGCTACAAGATTAAACTGAGGTTCTTCATTTTTCAACTGATTGCATGTGATTGCAGTGAGAAATATAAACTCATTTTTTGAAACAAAATAACGTTAGGTGACTTTAATAAAATGCTTCTTCGTACTTGATTGAATACCATTTTAAGTGTAATATAGTGTGTTTAAGTTATGTCATATGCATCAAATATGCCTGCTACAAATTCGTGATCAAGTTCATTGGGCTACTGCGGCCACAATTTTTTTTATGGTATACGGTTATTTAGATCATCTCTAAATTTACTTAAGAAATATGCATAACCTGCATATATAACATTGTATATAACATATTTCAATTGTATAATTTGCCATAGTTTTAAATAATTTATGAAAGATGAATGGTTATCAAATGCATTTAAAATACGAAATATCATCAATTAGTAAAATATTTATCATTGCAAAGATTAAAATATTAAATGACAATGTGAAGAAACATACATAACCGCAACAGAAGATTAATAGTAATTGATCGATTTGAAGCATGTTCCTAATTTGCTATAATGTCCGCTTGCTAACCAAAAAAAGTACTTGTAAATGTTAGGAATGGTTAAGATTTATGACCTCATGAACTGATTTGCTTATAATCTAAAACATTCAAACAAGAAAACCTTTCATTTATTTCTTAAATATATTCAATAAAATAAAAAATAATAAATATTTGACAACATTCAAACTGATTGTAGAACATGAATGTACACGTATACTCATTACTCTATAAAAGAAATATGAAGTTTTTATTAATAAAATCTACATGTACCTCTTGCATTAAAGTTATGTAAAATAATTAATGATATTCATATTAATTCACCTTTATACAATCAATTAATCAAAAAGTTGAAATGACACTACTAACGTAAGTTTTATGTATATGGCCAATATTTTGATCAATAATTACGTGCTTGGAAGAAAGTATAATCACTCTGCAATTTTCTGCGTATCCCTTATGCTGAACATATCTTCCCAGCGTGAGGCTTGAATGCTAAGTTATATCATGTTTTCATTCTTGTTCATTGGTTGGCAGGGGGTTCGTTAGAATTCAGGAATTTTTTTCTCTCTCTTTCTTTCTGTTTTTGGCTTACCCTGATTAGAAAGTCACTTTTATAATTGACGTCATACAGATGTTGCTAAGAGATGCAATATCCCTTTTGAACTCTGACGTTGAAAGTTCTAACTGGATTTTTTTAAAAAAATTATAATATTATCTTAAATATGGAAAACTATATTTAAGTGATTCCTGGTTTTACTCCCGTTTAAATCTCTATTCTAAGTTACTCATTCTAAAATTTTGAAAATGTTCATATATGTTCCATTAGCATGTGCTATTACAGGTGACCTAAAATAGTTACAAATTAATAACCAGAAATTCATACTTAAAAACAATTGCGAAAGTCATAAGGAGCGAGATGATTTTTCTTTTTAGAGGATTTTGACTTCGAAGACTTTTTAATTCCATAAAAGGTCATGATTATATAACGAAACCAAACTGGAAATCGTCAAGTACAGAATAAGTGCTTGCCTCATTATTGATAATCAATCCTATACATTCATCACCATTACATATATTATTAGATTATTTTTGGTAAAAATAGTTAATTTATATAAATTAATATAAGATCCTCGTTGATGAAGTTGTTAAAATCTAGCTTTAGCTCAACTAAAGGCGACTTTTTTTTGCCTTTCGACTCACAAATAACTGATAGTAAAATAGCTAATAATATTTATGGAAAAAAAAGAGTCATTTTTGCAGTTTATGTATTTTGAATAATTCTGAATAGTAACTTTGAAATAAGTATTTTTAGAAATATATTAAATTAAATTATTTACTTCGAAATAGTGAAAATAGTGATTTAACCACATACAAGGCCGTGTCATTTTGTCCAAGAAAATGTTAGAATATAATAATCTCTATTAATTTAATCTTTGATAACTTTTTAATTATCTATGGTTCATTTCTTCAGGGGGGATTAACGCGTAAATAATAAACTATCTTACAAAACTGAGAAAGCCCCAAATCTAAAACCTAAAACCCAAAACAAAAAATCGTTACATTAAGAAAAGTCAATTAACCAAAATGACATGTACCTAACTAGGTATAATATATATTCTGTAATAAAAACAAATCTAACAGATTAACTTAAACAGGGAGGAGATACAAATAACCACAAAAATCTCTTCTTCCTACTTTCTTCTCTTTTTGAATTACGTCATTGGAATGGTTGTTTTGCTTATCAGGGCATTTCTGCGCTTCCTACTTGCCCACGTGGCTATGTAAAAATACGACTAAGAAAAATATTTTTAAATTGGTCAACAGCGAAAAAAAATGCTGTTTCTTGACTTCCAGTTGCCTATTCAAGTTGCCATTTTACACTATAGATTTATTCCTAATTTGTTTTTCTCAAAAGTGTGCGGTTTTCAACAACAAGTAAAACAACCTTATTGATTAATTAATTTCTCTCTTTTTTTTCAAGGTTAGGATGGAGTAGGAAAACTTTCACTTTTTATCAGGAAATATTAAATGTGGTTTAACTTTAATTAGAAAAAAATCGTCCTTTGTTTTTTTTTTCCTTTTCACTATTATTATTAATTATTTCATTATTCTTATTTTCGAAAACTAAATATAAAAGAAAGAAAAAAAATATGAAAAACTTAAAACAGTCAATAATTTAAACATTTCTCATTTTTTTTAAAAAAAAAATGTTCTTATCTTGAATAAATACAGAACAGTAAATTTTAATTTAGTTAGCAATAAAAATCTAAAATGTGCCGCATATATAAATATATATAAATGGTATATGTAGCATCGATAGAAAGTAACCATTAAAACTGTTACATTGCTATATTAGTAGGCTATTCTGTTAGTTTATAAGTTTGTTAGCAATTTGTATCCTCATACTCGTTAGTTATTCACATCTGTTAGGCTAAGTTTTTAACAGATTAATTAAATTAGAGAAGATGAATACACAGTAAATAATAACAAGATATTGAAAAATGTAGATGATTGTAGAGATTCAACTAGACGATATTTTACCAGAGTATTCTGGAATGAGGAATACTTAAAGAATCCTAAAAAAGATCTTATGCCTTGTAATTATATTTCTATTAACTCTAATGACGTTAAATGCAGCAGATATTTCTCAAGTAAACATCAAAATAGTAATTTTTGCAATAAAAAAATTCCCTTTTACAAAAGATGTGGGGGCAATAGATGTAAAACTTGTAAAATGATAAATAATGATCAAATCAAAGATGAAATCTAAATTTACCTTCTGTAAAACATTTAACTATATTTACTTATTAACATGCAAACTATGCCAATTTAAAGATATTGGACAGAAAGGTAATAAAATTAATATTAGAATTAATCAACATAGGTCAGATACTAAAACTTTAATAGTATAAAAAATTCAAATAAAATAGAAATAAGACACTTCCATGCACATGGATTTGAAAATGTTGTACTCAATATTATTAAAGTTGTCCCCAATGTTAAAGAAAGATTATGGTGGGAAAATTTCTACAATAAGTATTATAATACAGTTTATCCTTATGGACTAAATGTATTATATCAAGGAAAAAATATTCTAAATGCTATTAAACAAAATTCTCAAGATTATTTTTACAATAATGAAATCAAAAAGACTCATAAAAGAAAAACTAGAGGGAATAGGAATAAAAGGTAAAGCAGAGACGAAAATGTTATTTCAAAACGTATTAGTGATATCTGTAAAAGCTTCGAGAACAATTTTAACATAAAGCACATTAAATCTTTCATGTTTGGATTAAGTAAGACAGAAATATGTATTACGGAAAATGTACTAAATTCAGATAAAATTAAAGATAGTCATGCATTATATATATTATATATATATAATATATATATATATATCATAATAGACATTCTCAAATTTCTGAAGCATAAACATAAAATAAAAGTCTATATAAATAAAAATTATGAAACAGAATATTGTACATTATTATATATGAATAAATCTTATGATAATATTAATTTTTCTAGCATTTTTAAAAAACACATGTCAACTTTCCCAATTCAAAATATCACTATTAAAAAGGCTTTTAAATATAATAAAAAATAGGTAGATCAATTTTTATCTATAATGTACCTATAAAGCAAGAAAATTTAAAATGTAAATGTAATGAATTTAAAGAATTCAAAGATAATTATCACCAGCATGTTATTACTGGTGACCTCAATATTGTAAAAGACAATAATCTTAGAAATATAATGAATAAAGGTACTGGTTTTAGACTTATGATTTCCAATAATAATAAAATTATCAAAAATCAGTTATATAATGATACTGAGCAATTCATTTACAAAATTGCTATTAAATATAGTATGCCTATGGAGGCATTCACAGAGTTTAAATGTAACATTACACAACAGATTAATAAATATAACTTGAGTACAGATAATAGCATCTTTTTTTTAATGATATTAAAAATCAGATTAAAAAATTACAAAATAAATTTATTATAGTTTATATTGATAAAGTGCCAGGAAACTTTGCCTTCATTTGTAAATACTATTATAGTTTAATGCTCAACAAACATTTTGAAAATAATACAGCTTTTATTAGTTCATCAATTTCTGATAGAGAAATAAATAATCGAATTTTGGCATTTCATAAACAATTAAAAATACAAATTAATAATAATTTTAAATTTCCACATGTATTTCTTACTCCTAAATTTCATAAATAATCAGTAAAGTTTAGAACAGTTACTAATGGTTTTAATACATATATCAGCAAATCAGGCAAAATTCTCCATAAAATGTTACAAGATACAATAAATAATCTAAAAACCTCAACCATTTTTAAAAATAGTACAGAACTCATTGCACAAATTAAAGATAAAAAGATATTTTCTGTATTTAGTCTAGATTGTGAAGATCTTTTTAACTCTATTAATATTGATGATATGATAAAAAAACACTTGTAAAATTACACAAAGATAATTTGTTTAAAAATGTTAATATGATAGATTTGGTTCTCTACTTAGGTTAGTTCTAAAAGAGAATTATGTTTATCATAATGGTAATTATTATCTACAGATTAAGGGTCTACCACAAGGTGGCCCAGCTAACAACTGTCTTGTCAATTTATATTTACATTATTTTGAAAATAGTTTCACAGACAACTTAGAATATTACCTTTTTCGTTATATAGATGATATAATCATTTTTGGTAAGCAAGACAACTTTAAACCTAATATTAATTTTTATCCACAATATATCTTAATTTAATTCAAATAAATAGTAACAATTATGAAGCAAATTTTCTTGATGTAGAAATTAAATTAAAAGATAGTAAAATAGTTACTAATATTTATGATAAACGAGAAGACTTTAATTTCAATATTATAAAAGTAACGCATTGGGAGAGTAATGTGCATGTTTCTATATTCAGAAATATTGTTATTAATTACACACTACGCAATAAATTTCTAGTTTCAAATAAATCACAAAAAATAAAAATCTATAAACATTTTACTAAATACTGTTTAATTAAAAATACCCAATTAATTTTAATAATAGATATTTGAATCAAGAAATTCTATATAGTAAGGATTAAATTTCCATATTTTTAACAGGTTATTATTTTAGACCTATTATTCTTCCTAGATATTTTTAGATACCCCCATTTTTAATTTTAGATAAATTTACTTTTTAAAAAATTATTTTTAAATTTATTATAGCTTTTAAATTATATTATCTTAGAGTCTCTAAGATAATGGTAGTATGTTTACAATTCTTATTTTATTATTTCTATTCTTTTTATACTTTTGCTAAGTGCTACTTTTTAGCCATTGCTTATTTTTGAATTTGTATTTGGGTCCAGAATCTGACAATAACTTGATTATTGTACTCAGATTTAGCGCGGAATCTGCATTTCTGTATGCAATTTTTAGGTAAGTTACCTTTTTCTCATAATGGATTTAGATTTCCTATCCATTATTTCCAATAGGTTTTTGCTCGGTATTATTAACAGAAAAGGGGGAAGGTTGACTGGCCAAAAAACATGCTCAACCCCACTTTTATATAGAGAAATTTTTTTGTATATAAGCTGTCCTATGTTAGAAAGGTTGATAATACTGTAGCATACATTCCTTTATATTTTATATTTACCTCTGTTATTTCAATTTTTCATATCTCTTTTTAAATTCTGTTGTCTGGTTATCTTGCAATTACAAAATTTTTTTTCAGTTTTAATCATGTTAATTCATCTCTCTCTTGTAGAGAAATTTTGATTATATATATATATATATATATTAAAATAGCTTACCCCAAAAAATTCAAGTAACGGTGGTTAAATCTAAAAAGAATTTACTTTTTTATTATTATTATCAATTTGTGAAAATTAAAAAATTAATTCGCTTACTAACGAAAGGTAAATTAAACTCTGACACATGCTTTAACAGACAGTGAGAGCATTCTTTGGACTTGCTTTAACAGAAGCTCAACACAAGTTTCATTAAATTTGTTTCAATTTCTTTTCCTATATATCTGCCCAATGCAGTGAGCAGATGTGTAATGGAAATTAAGCTATTGAATGTGCAAAAGCTTACAGATATATTTTTTACTTATATACACATCAGTATTCACATTTTTAATGATATTGCAAGCAATGTAAAAAACAGCGTTTGTGAATAACCATTTCTGGAATAATCTTTATTAATTTGAATTTACACGACATAAATATAAATTAATGTTGGGCTGTATTTTATCTTTTAAAAATTTAAAACAACAAGAGCGTTTTATAAGGAGTGTTGTGTCTAAATATATCGCTTTAAAATATTAATTAAGTTTTCAAATCTGACAATCAGTCAAAACTTAGTATTGCTATCCGTAGTAAAAAACTTATTAGAAGATTTAAGTGCAATTGAACTTTAGAAAAACTAGATGTAACTAAAGAAAGCTAAAATAAAACCACAGTAATCTTTTACGCTAATATTAATGGCAAAAAATATTACCAAGTTAAATTAAACAAATGTTATTTTCTTATGTTTTGTTGTTTAGAAAATTTTCTCAAGTTGTTATCTCCATTCTTTAAAGTCTTCTTCACTTCATGTTTAATCCTTACTACGCCAAATTTACAGGTAAGCCCTGATTATTGAGATATAAAAACATGCTGCTATTTACATTTCAATTGAGGTATATATTTTTGCTTCATCTTTCTTTGCTTCTGATCAAACTTTAATTAGTTAATAATCAGTTTTAACTATGTCTTAGAAAAATCAGCATATTTTTTTATGAAGAAAAATAAGATAGGATGAATATCACATAATTTGAATAAATATAGATCTATATTTAGAACATTAAAATATCGATTATATTGAAAACTTTTACCACTAAAAAGTATATGATTAGTATCATTAAGCGTTTAATCTGAGTATTTTGGGTTTCTTTTCTAAATTACAGTGATATGAAATTGTACTATGGAATATTGGTAACCGACCTCTAATACTGATCCTCAAGAAAGTGGCAGAAAATATAAAGAGAGAGGAATTCAGAAAGTAAGTTTCCAATTAACTCTAAATATTGACAAAACATATTTTATTGGAAATTTGTATCGGCCTAGAAAAAGCAACCTTTTAGCTACTTCTCAAAGGAAAACTCTTGGAATTGAAATATTTATCAAGCAATGAGATCTATTTTTGGATTCCTGTGTCGTAGAAGTCTATCACTTGAGACTACAGCTAGCATATGACAACTATCTAGATGTCTTCCTCGCTAGAAAATGCTGACCGAAGAGAAGTTTCTTCAAGTGCATTAAAAATAGAAATCAATGGGAGAAAGAAAGGAACTATAGCTTGGATGGTCACAAATTCCTATTAGCGAAATTCCTACTGCTGATGTATTTTCTCCTATATATATGAGCCAGAATGGTCTTTGGCAAGTACAATTCCAGCATTATTTTTGCTATTTTCAATGACTTGCAGCAATTTCTGCAATGATACAAAATAACGGTTTATACATTTTGTCATGAATTTCACCACGCAGATGGCTAGAAAAGAAATGAAAGCTGAAAACTTCAACCTCTACAACAACTTTGTCGTCAGTTATCAGAAGGTGCTAACTCAGATACTAGGAATTTGTACCGTATGCACATTCTCCGTTCTGAGTATGCCTTCTGCCATCCGTTGCTGGTGTGAGAATTTTTTTTTTCTAGATGACCCTCATATGTATATATATGTATGTGTATGTGTGTCAATCCCATTTGTCTCCAATTTTCAATATTTGCCTGCTTGAGAGCTATTAGGGTATTCAAAATTGGATGAGTTAAGCATAATCTAGTTTTGAGCACTCACACTTTCAATTTAGTTTAAAAGACACAATTTCAATTATTCGGAGAAATTATTTTAACAGCGATCTAAATATTTTTTATGGAAGTCTGGAAAAGTGTTTTCACGATTGAATAAATTTCATTATAAATTATTAAGTTGTTTTGCTTGTCGTTAGACTATTTTTGCAATCCATTCCTCAACACGTTGCTTTAGAAGAACAATAATAAGCGACGTATCTCATGACGGATTCTCAATAATGGAATAAAATTAACATTGTTACCTAACTGGCAGTTTACTCGATATCTCTCCCATTTAGCATCTGTAAACTCTTATTGGAGGAATTGAAACCTGAAATGGACTCTGCTTGGCAAGGAATATTTCAAGAAATCATTATTGGCCTCATTAACAGAATATCTAGTTTTTTAGAAGTTTGTGTAGCAGCCCGTGGGAGTCGCATTATATACTGAATAAACTATTCTCTAGTGCATTATTATTTTTTAGTAATTTGCATGTAAGTCTTACATCTATTGTTCTTTCATGGTGTTGAAATTTCCCATTTGGGGATCTTACTTACATACACACACATACACAGTGGCGTACACAGATCTCTCTGATGGGGGTGGATTATTTTCTAAGCAAAACAATAAACAAGCCTTACGGTAGTCGCATGTGATGTGTAAAATCTGACATGTTATAGTGGTAAATACACCCCAATAGTAACTTAAATCCTAAAAAAGATTAATCGGGTAGGATTGGAAATAATTTTCTATCGAATAATTATATCTTTAATGAAAGTTTTATTTAATTCACACAAGGAGTAATGCAATTTTTTTTATCAAAATTAAATATTCTTGTTCAATTTGGGGAAGAGTGGAGACTATAGGCTTTTGATAACTAAAATATGACACCTATATTTGTGATTCCAAAGTATTTAAAAACCTTTGGAAAACAGCGTTAATAAAAGTACCACTGTTAGTTGTCGAAACATTTCGATTTTGGTTCATTTCAAGCTTGAATTCATAATTCAAAAAATTATGAGTGGTTCAGCTTCTGAAAAACTGAAGTTTACATTAAGAGGGGAAACGAGTCCGCGTTGAGTTGAATTATGTGCAATTTTTTTCGGCTGTATTTCTCCAGTTTTTAATTTTTCCTCATATTTCTTTTGCCGATAATTTCGCATATATTCTGCTCTGGAATTAGGCACCTCTATAACTGACAAAATCATGGAAATTTAGTTTGTTTGGCAAATGTATAAAATTAGAAATATTAGAGTAAATCAAAATTACTCGTGTAATTATTCAGTTTTTTTTTTAAACGAGAAAACTTTTTAACCACAATTAAAAATATTATATTGACAGCGACAATAATTAACCTCAAAGTATGAAAAAATATGCACTAAAATATTTATTCGAATAATGTGTGTGTACACCTCTGCCCCTCATATATATATATTCAAATCAAGACGTTTTTCAAACAATCATAGAAACAAGATAAGAAGTAAATCAATGGAAATCATCTCAGAATTACAGGAAAAGCACATGAATTCAGAATACTAAGATTCAACCATAATTCAAAGCTAGAATGTACAATAATCATAGTATGCTGGGGACTATTTTAAAGAGGTAAAACTAGTTATGAAACAAGTCAATTTTTCTTTTCTGCTTTTGACACCAAGTCGAAATAAAATATTTAAAAGACATAGCACCTCAAAAGCTCTTACAGAATTACAAAACTAGACGCATAGTAAAATTCTCAGCAATTACCATGATTGCACAACGAACCAAATGAAAAAAATAGCCAATTCCGGAGTTGCAAAACCGAAGTATATCATTAAAACTCATTCCGTACAATCGAAAAATGTATCATATAATATATTCATGTGATTAATTATGTTAATTATTATTAGATGCTGTTTGTTTAACATTAATTATTGTTTATTATATTTAAATTATGATTTTTATGTTATCTTATTTTAAAGAATTGAGAGCTTGATAAAAGTACATATATATATATATATCAAACGTGTCGTTATATGCGTTTCATAGTTTAAAACAGTTCTTTTTGTGGTTGTAGAGTACTAATGATCTATTCATTGCATATTGTTGTAATTGCTGTCCTTGAAGAACGAAAAAAATCATAATTATATACATTTATTTTCTGCTAAAATTTAACAAAGCACTTAAACAAATGCACAGAAATTTAATTAGGAAAATCCAGTTAGCAGACATTTCTAAGAATGGGTTCAAAATAAAAGTGCAAAAATTTGTTTATTTATTTCAAACATTGATTGAAAAGCGAATTGCTCAATCCGTTACAGCTAATTTAAATACACATAGGAAAGGCAGATGCTGTTTTTCTAAATATTACGTCGGTTTGAAAGGAAAAATCATGCATTTTGTCCACGTGATACCGACCTTTCTCGATGCACTTATGACACCAGTTACACGATGAAATCTCAAAAACGAAAATGTCTTTAAAAGATTTACTTCTAAATTTTCTTTGGCATGGAACATAAACACGTGGTACAAGTTAAATAATGAATACAGAATACAATCGTTAAAATTAATATGACTTTTTTCAGTAATCGATGCTCAAGGGCAGACTTGTTAACCAGCTTCTCAATTTTTTACTTCATTAATTATACGCCTTGTTATTTTCTAGGAATTTTTGTTTTCGTTTCTTTGAAATAATAGAACTAATTGATTATTCCAGTCACAAATTTTGAGTATGTTTTATTTTTATGTCAATTTTGCTCCTCAGTATATGATAGATTAAATTTGATAGTGATACAAAAGAAATGACTTAAAATTTATCTCCATTTATAGAAAGGAATTGCGTATGGGAATAGTTATTTGAATTGATTAACTTTGGATCAAAAATAATGTAACATGACGATAGATGAGTTGTTTTTATATTTAATTAGGAATCATAGACTATACTTTCAAATTATTGATTTTGATTTACTAAATAAAAATAGTTAAAATGTATTCAAAAATATATTTTGCGTTTTTTTTTTATTATTAGTCTCAGGAATTTTTTTTAAAAATAATTTTATCACTAGATATATTCGTATAAAATTACAATAAAAGTTTGGTGAAGAATGCATTACGTAAATCTATCTTCAATATGATAAAAAGTTAAAAACTCTTCTATTTTAAAGTTTAAATCGTAGAACAGAATAGTTCAAATCTTAAACTATATTTCTCTGCTGAAGCATTGAAGTTACTCATGTAATAATTATATATCATCGCCATGCTTTTGTAACTTTATCAATACGCGAAACTAAACCCGCTTCCAAACTACTACTTTAGAAAGAATTTTGCGCATTCAATTGCCTTGTATTAGACTTCGAAACTAGAAATTTAATCAAATATGATATTTTACCAAATACACATAGTTAAAGGGACATGGTACGATTTAAGCAGAAAAATTTAATTTAAGGATTTTCAAAAACTTTTTGGTTGCCTACTATGTGTGTATACTGTGTAAAACAGATTTTGTGCTCAAAATTTCATAAAAACCAAGGCATTTAATTTTTTAAGGAAAAAACTTCAAATTTGTGAAGTGATTTTAAAATGCTACTCATCCTACAAAAATTTACGTACACTCATGAAATTTGATTTACAAGTACCTGAAACAATGCATAACAAATGTTGGTATGAGTTTTGCGATAACATGATTGGTGTTTGTACAATACTTCTTTTTATGAATGCATATTAAAAATTCCTTAAAAAATGTACAAATTCTTAGTTCAATTATTTTTAAAAAAAATAAGTATCGCTTTGATTTAAAAATGCATACCAA
The DNA here is from genome assembly GCA_019973975.1 of Trichonephila clavata. Taxonomy (NCBI): domain Eukaryota; kingdom Metazoa; phylum Arthropoda; class Arachnida; order Araneae; family Nephilidae; genus Trichonephila; species Trichonephila clavata. Next base: position 107,555 of record BMAO01005992.1, on the reverse strand, counting down.
TTTTTGTTAGATGTACAATTAGCAATAGGTAAAAAAAATTAAAATTATTTGGCCCAATTGAAAAAAAGTCTTAGTATTTTAAATGAAAACAAACAGGATATTTTATCTTTCCGAGATAAGTAAGTTTAAAATTTTGATTTGCCATAGGGATGTGAATAAAAACGAACGCAAAAACTATAATTCTGTGTTTTTTTAGTTTAGAGCTTTCAAATTTTGTCAGATTGTAGAATAGTATATAATAAATAATTTAAGCTAAAAAATTAAATTTGAGTTTTTGACCGATTTCTGTCAATTGAATTGTACTGCGTCCCCTTAATGTAGACATTTTTATTCTAATTTAAGTTTGAAAATAATACCTAAATTTAAAAGAAATGTAATCTTATCTACCTTATTACAATTTCTAAAGTATTCAGAAGTACTTTTAGCTACGATTTAACTCCAGTATCTCCTACGTTGCATAAAATGTATTACAAAATCTGGAGTAAGATAATTCTGGATAATATATTTTTACATTGAGGTTACGTTAATATAAAATGACCAGTTTTAAGTCAATTTCTTCTTTAGATAATTTTTACTGAAAACACCAGTGCACTTAAGAATTAGTATATAGTTTAATACCAACATAATATAAACACATTACAGTTGCAGAATTGTGGAAACTGGAGATGCATATAAATCAGAGTCTGTATCTCAAATATTCTTATACGAAATACTCATTTGAAATAATATTTAGATTATTTCAAATAATAAATAAAAGGCCATTAGTTAGCATTATTATTGTATTTTTAACTATAGTGAAGTAAAATATTTTATTGGAAGATTTATCTTTTTACTTAAAATGATTAACAAATCAAAAGTTTCATTGCCATATCTTTTAAAAAAATTAACGATAAGGTTAATTATTTTAACAATTATTTCTGATTTATTATGTCAGAGAAAAATCCAATTTTACCGGGAATTTAAAAGTAAATTTTTTAAAAAGGATTTATTAATTTAATCGTATAAAGTATATGCCTTAGGCTGCCTGTAAATCAAGAAAGGATGACATTTAGAAGTAATGAAATAATAATTTCTGAAGAGTTTCAGCTATTAAATGCCTTAAAAACAGATTCACATTCATTTTTTAAATAAATTAAAGCTATAGTTTAGGTTAAAATGATAAAGATCTACTTTTTGGAATATTCCAAAGCATCGGCATTTTTTCCCTTTAAATATAGTTGTAAATATTAATGGAGTAGCGACTGATAATAAAACTTGGAAAATAAGCTGTCAAAAACCACGCTTTCACCGGTTTTATTTGGCAGTTTTGCTTGAATTTTTAAAAATATTTTATACCATTTTTTTTTTTGCTTCCTTTTTTCGCACTTTCTTTATTTGTGTCTTTTTGTATTCATAGTGTGTGTATATGTATACAACTGCTGAATTGTTCATATTACAAGTATAATTGCTAATTGCGACTAGTTTTATTAAACTGTAAAAGTACTAAATCCATTTTAAACTGATTAAAAAAGCATTATAATCGTGTAATTTATCTAACAATGACAAGTTTCAATTTCATAATAAAGTATAACAAATTCTTATGCATCAGATTATAACATATTTTTAAGCTTGATTAATTAGATTAATTATTGAATTACTGTAAAATGTAATACCATTTTAGAAATTAAAACATAGTTTTTTAAAATAATTATTACTGTGCTAATGTAATAATTTTTATTAATGTAGTGTATCCAAAAAAATATTGGTAATTGAAATATTTTCAGCGTAAATTTTTGATTTTTTTCATCCATTAATTCTTCGATATGACCAGATTAAGATTGAAAAACTTTTCAAAGATTATTTAACTTTAAAATAAATACTCTCTTATAACCATATAAATAAAAAAACATATAGCATCACATTAACTATGCTACTTCATTGAGTTTGTGTGAACGCTTGTATAATGATTGTAAAAACTTAATTAAGAACTTTAATCAGGTGAAAAAATTATTAATTTTCATAAAGCTGAATATAAAATTTTAGAGTTTATTAATTAAAGTAATTTAACCTTAGTAACTGTCATATTGTTTAAAATATATCATAATTACTTATAATTAATATTTCTGAGAGAGAAGTATATATTTTTATATTATTTGCTGTGTTTAGATTTTCATTCCCGTCGTATAATAAATAATTTAGTTAATTATACTTCATTTTCATATTATGAATAATTTATGAATGCGCTGTTATGTCAAAATATTTTTGCATAAATACATTTATAAAAGATTCACACTCGAAGAGATTTTATCATTGTCAGTAAAATAAATTTTCAGATTTCTATCTCTAAAATACTTAATCTAGAATAGGAACTGTTCCTTTAAATTTAGAATAAAATTATTTGTTGCAAATATGAATTATTTAGAAAGAAACTTATTTTTATTTGGATTTGTGTGTTCCTTACTTTAATTTCCATGGTCTAAAAATATAAATTAAAAAATATCTATGCATTTCTTTTCATTCTTATTATATATAATAATTATTTAATTAATTATTTAAACTAATTTATATTCTTACTTTAAAGTGATGCTATTTAAATAACATTTAATTTTCTTTCCTCAAAAGTTGCTTCTACTTTAAGCTATTTTAAAATATTTTATTTGTTTTCTTATAACTGGTAAACGAATTGTGTGCTATAATATAATAAATATGTGAAACGAAGTTCAATAAACAAATTAAATTAGTTTTAATTTTTTGAATACTTAATTATGAATGTTTTTGCTTTTTAGATATCTCAAACTATGGGTTATTGTGATTTCATTTGTTAATTGAAATTTAAAATTAATTCACGTCACTATCCATTGAACCAAACAATCCACACAAATTGAAAAACAAAACAATATTTTTATTAAATCGAAAAAATGATGCTACAACAAGTTAACATTATCACTGCCAATTAGAAATAGCGGTATTAAGGAACTGGATGAGTTGGATTTTGGAGTTGGAGCCTTGAGAAGGTGTTCCAGAGGGTGGAAGGAGGCCATTGCACTGGGCTGCTCCGGGCTCGTAACCTCTGCAGAAGATGTCTGAGATACTGGAAGCGGACATACCGATCAACATGCCTCCTTGGTCAATTACGCCTTTACCACACTGAGCCTCGACAATGTCCAACAAGTTCTTGTACATTCTTTGAAGACCACTGAAACAAATCATCAACGATTTCATTTAAGAAGTGAAAAAACAAATTCATAATAATACCAAAAAAAAAAAAACTAAATATAAACTGAAATTTTCGTTCTACTCTTTTGGTTAACACTGAGTTAAATCTTAAGTTTACCTATTTTTTTAAATTTTAAATTCATTATTTTTTAATTTAAATCTGTACCATTATTGTAATATGTCCAAATAGTAGCTGCATTTTTAAATAATTAATTATTTCAAAAAATAGCATAAAATTTATTTTTATTTTGTTTTTTGCATTCTGAATGCGATAAGTATTTTACTACATTTTTGAAGCGTATTTATTTTTTTACTATACAAATTGCCTGTGTGTGTGTTCATTAGAATATTGTGGTTTTTTTTTCTATTTTCGTGCTGTTTAAATTGTTTTCGAAGAACATTAATATAAAAAAAACTATTTTTTTTTAAAAAAAGTGATCGATGACTTACAAGATTTCCTTGGAGTACCAGTAAAGTATTTAGATTTCTAAAAACTATATACTTGGAATCAAAATAAAAACTAGACTTTTAAATAGTTTTGCATTGTAAAATATGCTTAGAAAATTTATTAACGCAAATACATCGACAATTAAAGTTTAAAAAATTGTACATTAATATCTCTCTTAATCATGTATTGTATTAAATTTTATACCTGATATATATATATATATATTTTGAATAAAATGAAAAATTTATAAATAACGAATTATTTCATGTCACTCTTCTTTGACCTATCATGTCTTAAATTTTCATTAGATTTATCTTTATCTACTTGGCGCAATATATAATCACCCATAGCATTAAAATACAATAGCTCTCAGACATTAAAATTTTAGAGACTTTTTCTTTCTGTTATTAATTAGATATATAAAAAAGCTTCTCTAAATACTTAAAATGTTACATTATTTTGATTTTAAAAATGCTTTTTTCCTATGATCCTCAAAAAATTGTTTTTAAGTAGACCTAATAATTAAAACTGTTGTAATAGAAAATATTCTATCAAACGAAATACTTCTGAATATATTGTACTGATACTCCGAAGCGTACATGATCATGTATGTATTAAACTTATTATTTTTTTCTAATATATATGGATGAGGTATTCATATATTGGTTATAAAGTTTCCTATTTTGCAAAACCTACCAGCACATAATTGGTACTCTGTTCTGGAACTTATCTTCTGCAGCCTTTTCTAAAGCGGCCATCAGATCTTCCAAGTGAGGTTTCATGTTGTCTTGGGACAAAGCCTTTTGCAAGCATGGAGCCTGTTTCAAGTACTCTATAAAGAAAAAAAATCCACTCCTTGCAACATATATTTAAATTTCAATATATTATTGAGCTCTTGAAATGTTACCAAAATTATTACTTTTCTTTCAGTGGTATTGTTTTAAAAGGTAGTTAAAAAATAAAATTCAACTATGAGATAAATTTCCAATTTAATAGTCAATTACTATAAATAATTTTTAAATTTGTAATTATTTCTCCTTCTTTCCAGGCACTATAGCTGGTTACCGACCAAGGCTGTCTCAGTCAGCTTAGACCATTTTGATCTAGTTATTTATATTATATATATATTATAATTATTTAGTCCATTAAAATAATTCATCCATCATGATAATAAATCTAACTTTTTTGGCTAAGAGCTTAATATTTTAAAGGTTAAACATACAAATAAATATAACAGCTCATAAAATTTAAACTTATAATGCTTGAAGGATGGTCTTAAACTTAATTAATAAGCTTGAAAGAGTGTGCATTAACCTATCGATGATAAATTATGATCAAGAGTTAATTTCTGATAGCTTTACCTGCTCGTTCGTTGGTACCATGAGTGCACATGAGGTTCTGGTATTTTTTGGGCTCAGATATCACCATATCAAATACTTCTTGAAGTAGAGGAGTGAAGCAAGAACTGGAATAGTTACCGATGCATTCGATTCCTTCTTGAACTGGTCTAATAGGATAAAAGAGAAAATTTATTAAAATTTATTTGGTCGTCTTTGATATGCATAGACACTCGTAATATAATTTAAGTTTTAAATTACCCGATAATTTAAATCTAATTGTAAAATTTTTGTGAAATTATTAATAAAGTAAGATGAAAGTGTAAATATTTAGGATAATTTTGCTTGTACATTCTTTTAAAACACATTATTTATCATTTGTTTTTACAGCAATGGAATATTATTGAACCAAAATAAAAAAATCCAATAGTGAACAATATTTTTGATTAAAATTGAAGAAGTGTTTGAGCATTATGGGTGGATTAAACTTGTAATGCTGATATTGACACAAGGATGGATTGAAATCTTAATTAGAGAAAAGTTTAGAAATTACAGTAAAGTTAAATAACAGGTCAATGAATGAAATCATTAAATTGAATTAATTATATGTATATACGAAAATAGAACAACTTTGCTGAAAAATTGCATTAGAATCTCTCAGTATTTCATTTATAATTTTAGCATTAATAAAACAATTTAATTAACTAGCTCATATACTCGATAAATTTTTCATACCTAATTTCCTTTGACTGTTCATAATTTATTGATTTATTGAATTTTGTTAGGTTATGGCAGATAATTTTTAAAACTATTTTGGATACTTATAAAGCTTTTCACGAGCTATTTAACTGTTTTGCACATAATAATACAAATAAAATAATTTTTTAAACATCTAAAACGAAACAAAAAAATTAGAAAACTTGATTTTTGGTTAAATATTAGAAAGGGCAATTATTGAAAAGAAAATAGTTTACTGTTTAAAATTCCAGGCATAAAAATCAAATCTAAAAGTGTTTCATCATTGAAATTATATAACAAGAAAGATAACTCATATAACCTATATTACAAAAGTGTAAAATACATATTCTCAAATATAGAACAATTAATTTATCAGAAAATACACTTTTTTTCCTGAAAAAAGTAATGTAATTGAAAGAAAGAAACGTAATATTTATTTTTTAGGATGTAACACGTATTGGGGATTTTAGATTATCTAATCGGTATAATATTTTGATTAGCTAAATAATTCAATCTTATCAACGAATTAATTATCCATTTTTGATACTCACTCGCAAACCTTATCTAATTCTTCCTCATCAGCTGGAATGCCCTCACTTGCTCCAAGAAGGACAGTGGCCAAACACAAATCAACTTCTCTCAAGTGGCAACTGGCAGCTTCAGCTCCTTGGAGGCTAGCGCCTGGATTAAAATGAATTACTTTCAGAACATTGAAATTGAGCGTTAACACACTAGTTAGTTCATAAATAATATTTTATGAATAAAATGAACGTTTTTAATTTACAGTTCAATATATATAAAAATGGAATCTGTTAAATGAACTTCTTCAATTATAGTATATGAAAAGTTAGTTCTAAGTTTTAAATAATTTTTGAGAAATTTGTACTTCCACATAATAATGAACTGGTGGTGCTCGATTTGCAGTAATTTTAATTTGTTTCAAATATTTGAACTTGTAATTTTTTAATCATTTTCAATCAAAATACACATGTTTCAATTAGTTTGAAACAATTTATTTACATCATTTCGGTATTAATAAGAGCAATTATTTAAGAGTAAACTAATAATAATTTTATTGATATAGATTTCTTATATGAAATACGTTTATGCAGTATAACTTTTTCTGTTATAGTTTTTCCAAAACTGCACAAGAACGATTGTAATTATTGAATACAATATTAAAATACTTATTTTTAAAATGAACAAAAATTAAATTTTTAATTTTAATTTAAATGCTTTAGTTCTAAATTCCAAAAATATTGTAAATAACATTTAAGAGTACGCTAAATAAGCTTTTGAAAAAACTGCTGATCTCTTAACAATTTAAGCCAATGCTTTATAAAATGAAAAAAAAAATAGAAACACAAAACTTATTATTTTAATTTATGACTGAGAAATCCTTGGAAATGATTCAATTTAGGATATCTGTTGACTTGGGTAAAAATGCTGTGAAGCTTCAATAACTAATATCTGTTTTTGTTTATGTAATAAAATATACTTTTTAATAGTATTTGTAAGAAAATTGTGCATATTAGATAAATGTAAATAATGAGCTTTCATTGACTTTCATACATACTTTGTAGAATAAATTTAACATAATTTGTTCTTTATTGATCTATGAAAAATATACTTTAAGCATGCTTTAATCCGTTAAAAATGGAAAGATTAACAATATGATTGATTAAAATATAAATTTTACAGAATATATTTTTAAATTATATTTTATGATGTTATTTCAAATCATGTTTAATTAAATCACTTAAAATTATTATATTTTTTACTGAATGGAAATATATAGTTATTTAATTTATATTATCTTTTATAGTTAGCTTATTGTTTATTATTTGTACTTGTATAACTGCTAGGTTATTTACAGAGATTATTTACAAGATGTTATATATATAAAATAACAAATATAAGTATACATTAATACATTTAGTATAAGGTAGCAGAAACTAATTATTTAAGGGAAAAATATGCAAAAAATATAATTAACTACTATAGGAATGTTAAACAAATTTCAAATGTTTTCTGAATGGGTGAAAACTTATTTCAAGTTAAATTGTTTAAGTTAAGTTAAAAATCTGACAGAGGTCAAAATATAATTAAAAATTTTCTTCACAACTTACCCAAAGCACACAGAACTAGAGAAAGGACGAACAACATTTTGATATGTTTTAGCACACGAATGTGACTTATTTTATTAAAATTTGCGCTTACATCCCTTTTATGCTTGTCTTAAGGAAATTTTATTAAAGCCTCGGCCATCTCACGTCACATCCACGTGGTTTTATTCTTTTGTTTCATTTATTGTAAAACCAGCAACTGAGACAAAGAGGGAAAGAAATTCGAATTTTCAATGGTGGTTTTCCTGTAGGCGCAAAGGATTGTGGGAAATCTTAACCGATGCGTAAATAAACCTTACGATTGTTTGGTTATCATATGGCCTAATCCTTTACCTAGATTGTGTACAGTAATTTTTTGTTTTCGTTCTATTACAAAAGCTAGGAGTTCCAGATATTATGTTGCTTCCTTTTTTACACAAAAAGAAAATTATTTCAACAAGTTTTAAGAAACCATTTCTTTCTGTTGGTAAAACTGAATAATTAGTTTCATTCATACTTACTAATGAAATAAATTAAGATGCGACAAGTGTAGTTAGTTAATTTCGAACAATTACGTCAAATTACCGAGAAACCGTTGACGTTAAGATTTCATTGCTGGTTGGCAAGATTTATATTGACCAATCAGATGGAACATATACAGATGTTTTTTTCTCAATGGCAATGTTAAAAGTACATACACGAAGGTCAGTGTTATCGATAGAAAATCAGGTTTACGTTACATATTTCTACGTGACTTCAATGTCACAGATTCTTACGTCAGAGAATAATATTTAGGAGGGTTAGAGGTAGTTGGGAAAGAAAAGTAAAGTGAAGATAACTTTCATTTAATTTAGTGCGCATAAGATGAGATTTTATCTCATGTGAGAGCTATTGGTACACTTAACTCCTCCTATTAAAACACTTACCTTTTGAAATAAATTGTAACACAGTTTTCAGAGTCACTTAAGAAGACGGAAAATTTTCTTTCTTTCTTTTTTTTGTAGAAAAGTTAAAATAAGAAATTTTTCTTCATTTTCAGTAAAATTCATAAATATTTAAAACCCAGAATAATGTATATACTATATTTAATCGAAACCAAGCCGCACCCCGAATTCACAGCACGTTTTTGCGAAAAAATAAAAAAATAGGGAAAAATGGTTTATCAATATCCGATACTTCCAAAGTTGAAATGAGAACTAATAGGAAGCAAATAGAAATTTATTTTACGAGTATTGAAGGCCTTTTAAATACATTTATGAACCTGTAATTGCTCTAACCGTCAAAGTATCATGTTTAATTTACATCATTAAGGAATTTTTCTGCCTTTGATTCTAAGCTGCAGCTGACTTTTAGTGGTGCGGCTTAGATTCGGATAAAATAGGTGTTCATATATATATATATATATATACGATTTAAAAAATTATGTATTTTTAAGCAATTGCATTTATTTATTTTTCATGCTTTAAATATTTAATTATTTAATAAAAATAAAAAAGAGGCATTGTGCAGTTTTGAGGAAAAACTCTTTAAGGATTCCGACTAAGTTCGAAACCATGATTTTGCAAAAGCGTACAAACGAATATTTCTTTTAATATTTAGTGTAACTAAAATTAGAATGCACGTATAAAATTGTTTTAAGAATATTATTACAATAAAATATTATTTAAATGCAATATTTTGGCAAAAAATGAACTTGAAATTACCTATTTTCAAAACATTCTCCTTTTATGAAAAAAGCTTCTATAGTAATATTATTTTGCTTATATACATCTAAGAATGTACTAGACAGCCTGAGCTAGGATTTTTTAAAGATTTACATTACTTTCAGAGTTATTACCGATGTTTTTTTGTTAAAATTTCTCCACTTTGATGTATTAAAATACCGATAAATCCTATGTTATACAGTTCAAAAATCCTAGTTCAGGCTCTGTACAGAGGTTTGCGCTATGCATAAGCAAAATATTATCACTATAGAAGCATTTTCCATAAAAGGAGAATGTTTTGAAAATAGACTATTCTATGTTCCACTTTTGGCAAAATGTTGAATTGAAATAATTTTTTATTGTAAAAATAGTTTTAAAACAATTCTATACGTGTATTCTAATCTAAGTGGCACTAAATATTAAAAAAAATATTCTTTTGTGCGCTTTTGTAAAATCGCGATTCTGAACGTAGTCGATTCCTTAAATGTATAACTAATATTTGGTTTGTTTATTTCCAAATGAAAACAAATTGGATCAAGATATTGCAAACAAAATACGTCTACATAGAAAATTGTATTATAAAAGAGTTGCAAATTGTTATATTTAATTTCTCAATCTATAAAAATATCTATATTTGCGACATTAAACATTATTTTGGCAAAATCACCAAATAACTTGAACTTAGACAGAAAAAATTGAGATTAGTATTATAAAAATTATACCAGAAAAATTAAACCGTCTAAATTGTCCCTGTGAACAAAAATAAGATATTATAAAGTGAATGAGTAAAAAATTCATGTTTACAAAACATGTTTTACTGTGAATCCCATGAGTCATTTTAGTCATATTAATAATAATCAGTTTCAAGTAGTGTTGAAAGATGTTTGATAATAAGGAAACACAAAATAAATAATTGCAAAGTAGCTTCTATCTAATAGAAAGCTTAAATTGTTCTAACAGATACAATGGGGAAATTTGATTTCTTAGCATTATCAAGGAAACTTACAGATACCATAAAAACGATAAAAAGGAAAAAATCATAAGATTTCCTGCCAATAATTTAAGTGTTTTTTCTTCGATGAAATTTCCTCGGTCTTTTTGTGTATTTGTAAATTTTGGATGAAAAATTATTTAATTTTTTCTCAGAAAGCAGTGAAAGCATTAAGAAATAACGCTTTTGTTAAATGCATGAGCCTTAATCTGTTGTAATTTGTAATAAATTATTTTGATAACAATTCTGATTTCCTCTTAAAATTATAGAATTTTCTATCTCGAAGAATATTGTTTTTTTTTTAAAGATGAAGTATAGCATTTTAATTAATTTGAAATTTCATAATGACATAAAAACTGTTCTTAAAACATATTGATACACAAACTATTAATTTTTCATTTTATGCAAAAATATATTAAATACAAAATGGTTGATGATATTAGCTACAAAGATTGCTAACTGAAATCAAAGACACTAATTTAACCCCTTACGATTTAAGCAAAAAATTTTAATTTAAGGATTTTCAAAATTTTTTTGTGGCCTCCTATGTGTGTATACTATGTAAAACAGATTTTGTGCTCAAAATTTCATAAAAAGCTAGTCATTTAATTTTTTAAGGAAAAAACTTCAAATTTGTGAAGTGATTTTAAATTGCTACTACTCCTACAAAAATGTAGGTACACACATGAAATTTGATTTACAAGTACGTCAAACTTTGTGTAATAAAAGTTGGTATGGGTTTTCTGATAACATAAGTATTTGTACAATACTTCTTTTTATGAATGCTTGTTGAAAATTCCTTAAAAAATGCACAAATTCTGAGTTCAATTATTTAAAAAAAAATAAGTATTGCTTTGATTCAAAAAAGCATACCAACTTTTGTTACATGTCCTGTTAGCAATAGGTAAAAAAAATCAAAGCATTAGGCACAATAGAAAAAAAACCTTAGCATTTTAAATGAAGACAAACTAGTTATTTTATCTTTTCGTGATAAGTAAGTTTAAAGTTTTGATTTGCCATAGGGATGTGAATAAAAACGGATTCAAAAGCTATTATAAGTCTGTGTTTTTTAAGTTTAGATCATTCAAAATTTGTCAGGTTATAGAAAAGTATAAGAAAAAAAATAATTTAAGGTAAAAAAAAATTTAATTTGACTTTTTGACCGATTTTTGTCAATTGAATCGTACTGTGTCCTCTTAACTGAATTTTCCCCCATCTCACTCAATCGGTGCTTTAAGTGCCAAGGTTATATATATACGTCTTTCCGTAATAGATCCTTTTCTTTGTCCAGTTTACATTGCAACTATTCAGAAGGCTTTGGAATGCAGTGAAATGCAGTGTTTGTGAAAGATTTACTCATTTCAGAGAAAGTTTGTTTATTTGTGCATTTCCTTTTCCCCCAATACACCACATACGTACGCTTATGAGAAAAATGGTGGTACTGGGAAGGGAATAGTGTAAATTTTAATCGGCAGTATGGGGTAAATGAAGCAATGATTTAATCAACTACAACCAACCTACGAGCAGAATAGTAAAACTACAGGGAAGGACCAAAGTTTTAAAAAGACGAAATATTTATCTGAAATAATGTTTATTATACATAAAATGTTAAAAAAAAACAGTTAATACCTTGATGGTGGAGATGGCGGATGAACATGGCGTAAAGATGGCGCCTTAAGATGGCGGATTAGGCTTATTTTGATTTGAAATCAAAATAAGCCTAATCCGCCATCTTTAATATTTTGTTTATAAAATAATTTGCAAATGAATTTTTTTGCATAAACAGGAACAGGCACTACCAGGATAATATTTAATGTATCCACAAAGAATATCTGTTTTAAAATAAATTTCCTGATAATGCAATTAAGCGACAAGAAAATAACGTTCAGATAAAATCTTTTTCTTTCCAACAATAATTATGACATTTAAATATATATTATGTTACATAACTTTTTATTCAATTAGTCTTTGAAAGTCTGAATGTAATTTTTGAAGTGGTACGAAATTTCTTAACGTAATGAGAGAGAGAAAACTTTCCAAAAGTTATTGTTCTGAATTTTTTTTAAATATTTTATTTTATTTAAAGTTATTTTTAAATTGATTTGTAAACTATGCGAATTAATGGAATTTTTAATAAAAGTTAGGATTTTTTTAAAGTTATAATCACAGTAAACTATATTTAAAAAATAAAAACTATTTCCACACATAAACTTTCACTAAATTTCAATCCACAACATTTCAGCTTATTTTATTCATAATATTTAAAAATTGTATCGCCACATTCAAAATTATAATGAAATAATTATATCCTTAGTTGAAGCTTGCAAAATCTTTCAAGAAATGATAATTTATCTTCAGAATATAGTTTTTGCTATTTTTAAGCATTCGTAGGAAACAAAATGTATAGTAGAAGAAAGAATTAGTAACGAAATTTGGAAAACCTTACTACTTGTCTACATTTACTGTAGGTCAAAGCGGATGAACATAAACTATATTGCCCATACTTCACAACTTTTTATTCATTTATGGGTAATAAAGTAAATGCCATAACAAAAGCACAAGGATTATTCAGTTACTTACAAAAGTATATCATTTTTCAGCCTTTATAAAACATTCAGAAACAAAAAATAAATTTCTAAAAGTCCCTATAAGAGATTGAATATAAAAATAGTAAAAATATTTTGTTACATTTAATAAATTAATTACGATTAGGAGTACAGAATCACTGAATAACGTAAAAACAAATAGTTCTTATGTAAATGCATTTCAAAACACCTAATTTTCATAGATGTGGCTTTGTTCAGAAAATGCATTGAATAACTAAAATTTAACTTATAACTGAATTAATTAAAATAACTAATTAGCTAAAATATCTTATTGATTCAATTATTAAAATTAAAAATTAACTAATCACTTAAATTCGTTCTTTTTTTGTTAAATATGTAGAATTGTTGCACATAAAATGTGACATTTTGTTCAAGTATTACTAAACTATTATAAAAATCACCGTAGATATATGCAAATAAAGCGAAAAATATCTCATCCACACATATAATTAGAAAAATAATAATTAATCTTTTTTAAAAAATATGTGAATAGAAACTTAACATTAAGTTTCAAATATTATAATATGGTAAGCAGCAGTTAATTTCTAAACTACTATTTCAGATCATTCAAAAAGAATTTTACAATATATACTTCACGATGCTTCTTTAAAACAAAAAAAAACTAAAAATGAATTTTTTTCAAGAACTTTATTCTTATTGAAAACATATCATTTAAAACGTTTAGGTTTTAATTATGTCATTAAATTTGAATAAAATATGTCTTTTTATAGTCATTGTTATACAAAAAGCAAATAGAAAGGCATGTTAGGTTCCACATGTTATAAAAAAAATAATATGCTTTGTTCTTATGTCGGAGATAAATACTTTTACTCACAAATAATAAGTAATCAAAGATAATCGCTTGGTCAAAGTTAATAATTCCTTCATTCCTTCATTCCAATTAATAGCTGCTTGTAGATAGCTCGTAAACGAAATCTTACAAGCTATCTACAAGCAGCTGTTTGACATTAAGATGTCACAGACAAATTCAAGATAATTGTATTGTCTTAGTATCTTTGGCAAGAATAATGAGAAAGAAAAAATTACACTCCTCAAAACTGGAGATTTATATAAATTTGTAAGACACTCCTTATCCGATTTTTTTCACACACTTTGATTTTTGTGCGTGTGTGTGATGCATGATAGTAAAATAAATTAACAAATTATTGTTTCTGTCGTGTCCTTCCCGAAGGGAAGGAAATAAAGTTGCCAATGCCTGAGACAGATTGGACTTCTACATGAGAGATGGCGACACCACCTGTCCCCACCTCCACAATTTAGGCAGGGAACTGGAGGGGAGGGAAACATTCTCCAGCATCCTGTACACCCGTAGTTTCGCTTTTACGACCCCCATAAGATTTTCAGACCCACTGATTCAACAAACACGTACTCCGTGTGTACTTGGAGGGTATTGGTGACATCAGGAATCGAACCCAAGCCTTCCGGTCTGGAGTCCGATGCTCTAGCCACGAGGCTACCCACGGTCTCAATTAACAAATTAAATGTTTTATGTGTGAATGTGCAAATTATTTCATTTAGCATTTTTTTTAAAATTCCATCATCAAAGCTGTTTCAGAAAGTTATACACTCAGGAAAAAATGAAAATGCCTAAGCAAAATATATAGTTTTCTGTCTAAATCCTGTATTTCGTAAACATCTGAAATTTTTCAATATATATAATCCAATAATACTAATAAAATTGATTTCAGACCCTTTCACCTGCATGAATTTAAAAATGATGAACTGTCAATTATTAAAATTATTCCAATTACTATAAGCACATATTATGGTGAGAAAACTTCTTTATTAGAAGTTTTAATACAATATATCTATATGGTCTTAATGTTATCTACTTTGCTAGAAACACATTGCAAATTATGCTACAAAGTAATAATAAAGAATTTTTTTAAATGTTCCCAAATTAGATAATAATTCTAATAGAATTTCTAGAAGCAAAAGAACTATAAGGAAAACTAGAGATAAAAAAATCTTAAATTCATAATATTAAAGTTATTATTGATGATTTTGAAATAAACTTTAATATCAAGAGGATGAAATATTTCATGTTTTGCATTACTAAAAAGGAAATTGTAATGATAAAAGAAATCTTAAATAACGATTGCTTAAAGGTGTGTCGTGCAGTAGACATCATTGTAGATATTAATAATTTACAATTAGTAAATTCAATATAAATTTTAATAAAATTAAGGAATCTAATACAGATTACTGCACTTTATTATTCACGAATATAACTTTTGACAAAGTTAATTTTTCTAATGTAATTAATAGACAGTGTTGTCACTTTTCCCTGTTAGAAATGTAATTGTTAAAAAAACATTTAAATATAATAAAATATGGGTAGATTTATCTTTAATTACGATAATAGCTCACTTTATCTTTCAAAAGACGATTGTAAATGTAAAGACTATCATGATTTTATTGATGGTTATCATAAGAATGTAGTTACAGGCAACTTAAATATAATCAAGGACAAAATTTTTAAAAGATATCATGAGTATGGATACTGATTTTACTTTAACTATTTTTAATAACAGCAATGCTGTTAAAAACAAATTAATAAAGATATAAATAATTTTGTTACAAAACCTATAGTTAAATATGGGTTGCTTATAGAGACATTTGATGAATTTAAGTACAATATATTAAAATACAGTATATTAAAAGAAAATTTTAATTACCAACCTTTCCTTGAATTTAGTTATAAAGATGTTAAACAAATTATTTATGATTTACAAAAGAATTTTATTGTTGTTTGCATTGACAAAGTACCTGGCAATTATGCTGTAATTTGTAAATATTTTTATAATAATATGCTAAATGAACACTTTTTGAACAAATGATCTTTTAAAAGATTAGACTTGACACATCAAGAAATTAATAATCCTTTTTTGCTATATATAGAAAATTGGGTATTTGCATTTCTAAGATTAAGCTTCCTTTTACATTTTTAACACCTAAATTCCATAAAAATCCTGATAAATTTCGCATTGTAACAAATAGTTTTAAAACATATATCACTACTGCAAAATGCTGCATAATATTATACAAAACTTCATCAATAAGCAAAATAATAAAGCTGCGATAAAAATAGTAAAACTATTATAAATTTTTTTAAAAATAAAAATATTTTTTCAGTTCAGAATTTTAGTTTTGAGCTTTTCAATTCCATTAATATCAATGTTATCGTTAAGGCAATTTTAGAAATTTCAGTAATTATAATGGTTCATTGTATAAACAAACTGAAGGTATGATTCATGGTGACTTGCAAGCAATAGTTTGGCTAGTTTATATTTACATTTTTAAGAATATAAATATATCATTAATAACAACTACTAAATTTTTAGATATATAAATTAACTAATTGTGTTTGGTAAAAATAATGATTTAAACCCCAATGTTAACTTTTATCCTGATTACTTAATCCTAGTTAAAATTAATATCTATCCGCAAAAAGAGAATCTACCCGACATCTACCCGCAAAAGAAGCAATGAAAAGTCGTAAGACCCACTTGACGCAGCAAGCAAAGTCGTCAGTCTCACTTCACGCAGCTCACCATAACAAATATCTCCTTCGTTCACCTATCCATCGACTCACTGGTGGGGGAGTACAGTAGCAGAATCTACATTAGCCAGTAACAGCCTTCGGACAGTAGTGATCACTTTTGTCTAGTTGTCATGTTACTTGGCTTCGGATTTTCGGTCGCGGGTTCTGTCCTCCACAAAAGCGCCACTTCCCACTTAATGTGATGGGTTCAAAAAACCAAGAAAAACCCTTTTTTACCCCATAAATTGTTTCTTTAACAAGTCTAGAATACGGTGGTAAAGTGGTTTTTTTAAAATTCGAAGTCGTTATAAAGAAGCAAATGTTAGAAGAGCAGCTGTTAGAGCGTTGAGTTGGCAATCGAAGGCTGGGTCTATTGTGTACAGTACGCTTGATACCATTGACCCTTCTGTGCAAATATACGTTCATAAAAGTTTGTAGAGATTTAAAAGGAAATATATATAGTTATTGAATATTTCGTCGAACTTGTTTTAGTCCTCACTACCAGGCATCACCGATTGAGGGTAAGTTAAGATTTCCTTTGTTTTAATAGGACTCGAAACTTTAAACGCGTTTTTTTCAAAACTGTGTTTTTCAAACTTTCCTCCATCATATCTCAAGAACGGTTTGACCGAATGACTTCAAATTTATAGGGTAGACTCAGAACATATATACACACCAAATGGACTACAATCATTCTAAGAGTTTTATTTTTTGTAACAAAAACATAACAAAAAAATGAAATTCGAAACTTTTTTTTCAGAGGTCTGCTAAAAATCTAATTTTCGATGTTTTCAATTGAGTATAGTCCATTTGGTGCATTTAAGCTTGCAGATTAAAACGCCGTTAATTTTTTTTATTTCACTTAAGCCAATCAGCCGGAATTGTGAAAGAAGTAAACGTCCATATTTTTCAAGGTCGGTGTGTTCAGAGCGCTATAACTCACGTTCTATTGGATATCTTTGACTAAACATTTATGTACATACACTTAAAATATATATAAATAAATGATAAATACTTAAAGTTCTATCTTTTTACTGGTTGTCAAAAAAAAAAAATGATCTAAAAATACTTTAAAAAAAGGCCGTCACATGGGTTAAACCATTATAAGCAACATAATGCTATCAAAAACAAACGTCCAGGTATGCTGTAATTCGATGTCATTATTCTGCATGGCATTGCGGGCCCGCGTGTTTCCAAGGTACGAGTGTCAAGGCACTGACCCGTAAAAAGTGTGAAGTCCTGGGACACATCCAGCTTACAGTCCAGATCTGTCGCCTTGTGATTATTACATCCTTGGACCGTTAAAGAAAAGCCTAGTAGGTCAACATTTTCATCCGACGATTACGTAAAGGCTGCTGTTCTGAATTGGACCCGTGATCAACAGACATTGATATTCGCAGAAGGAATTCGTTATCTTCCTAAACCATAGGACGCTTGCCTAAACGCCTTGGGAGATTTCTTTTAACAAACTTTGTATGCAGTTAACTCAATAAATATTGTTGCTTCTATCTATGAATCTGTCTCTAGGCATTTCATGGATACACATCTCGAATAGCTTTTATTTAAACATTCCTTATTTGTGTACATATACATTGTGACGGATCTATACGGTTCCTTCCACTAACCCCTTGGGGATTCTTTTTGGGTCATCCTTTTTTTAACCAACTTTCTCCGAGGACCGGAAACGTGATTATGCAAATTCAGTTTAATGTATATATTCTGTATTCGCGAGTTTTGAGAGTTAGTGAAGTGAGAATTAAAAGTTAGTGAAGAGACAATTGAAAGTTAGTGAAGCGAGGATAGCTTGGATGTGAAGTGAATAGATGAGAAGCTAGCAAACCGGCATTAGTACGTATACGTATACAGTGTACTAAGCGAGAAGTTGAAATTCGGAAAGAGCTTAGTTTCCCTATTGGAGAAGTGTTTGAGGTCACGTCTAAAGAATTTAATGATTACAAGAGTTCGGTACTGTGACATTATTTCAAGCAGAAGTTAGAGAGTTAAATTATTAGTGCGTTTCTAAAATAAAAACAAGATTTGAATAAGTTATAGTAAGGATAGATTTGCATGATCGTATATATTATCCCTACGCCATCTTGTCTCACCTTCGTCTTCTAATAGATCAAATGTATCTTAATTAGAGTGTTATTTGTGTCTATGTTGAATATACAGATAAATAAATAATTGAAGTTCTTCATGTCGTCTGATCATTTAGTTCCTCCCACACATCTAGCCGGGTCACAGGGAATAAGGAATGTAAATTCCTTACAACATGATCACCGAGAAGATTTTTTCTTGATTGTTAAATATTATGTTCATCGTGTCGTGGCATGCTTGAGGAGACTTGATTCTTTTTATATATAATTCACGTTTTTAGATGTAGAAGGACATTTCAAACAACAAACATCAAAATGGACCGAAAAACAAAGACAAACACAAGCTGTTGCAATATTCAACATGATGAAGACAAACGAAAGATTTTTCAGTATTTCTGGGCTTTTATATGAAGCGGCAACAGAAGAAGTCTTGCAATTTGCTTGAATTGTATACAATAATGAATTATTTGTATAATACTTGAATTTATATGTATAATTTTAGAAAAAAAATACAAGCACAAATGCACATTCCTAATTTGTAACATATGTATATATAGAAAAGGAAAATCGTATTATTGTTTTTTGAAAAAATATTTGTAAATAAACTTATGCCTCCAAATTAGAATAATCTAAAACTCCATTTTTTTCAGTTACTGTTTCGATGTTTTTTTAAACAACACCATATTTTAAAAACAGGTATGCAGTTTAAAAAATGAAAGTAAAATAAAAAGAAGAAGTGACGTGAAAATTGTAAAACTAAATCCAAACCCATCTCTCAAAATGTTTTCGCTTTTTTTTTAAGACTTCCAAAAATTAAAGAATATTTTCATGAATTATATGTTTATTTTAATGGTTAATCTATCAAAAAATTATATATAACTGTTTTTTTATCTGATATTCAAAAAATACTTTTCCATGAAACACTTTTTTTAAAAGTTTTAAATGAAGTAGCAATATTTTTCATATCTTAAATTCAGGGGAAACAAAAATTAACACAATAAGAATTTTAACATTGAATGTATTCAATGGTGATAAATCTTTTTCTAGATTTTAAAGCTGTCACATAGCAAAATCTGATTGAATTCTTATCACGTCTATTTCTAGAATTTTCTCTGTCAAATAAAATTTCGTAACATGAAAAACACTGGCATATACAATGACATCATTCAAAAAATGTATTCAGTGTGACTGCTTAATTTAGCATAAATATATTTGAATTAACAAAAATTTTATCGCATATGTGCAATATTTTTTTTTGTATTCAAGTATATATACTTTTTGTAGAAGGATATGTTTTAACTAGTATAAAGTAATTACTTAAAAGTGTGTTTAACCTAATAATAATTTACGAATTTTAGCATAATTTACGAATGAATGTAGCTCCGTTGACACACTGGACTGCGATAAAACCTCGCGAACGGATTTGCGAACAGTATGATCAGATGTCCCATTGGAAAGAGGACGTGAAATTTGACTAGAGGGAACTGATGCACAAATTGTGGAATTGCTCTTTATTTCGATTGGAGCAGTGGAGCACACAAAAGGGGGGGAGGGGGTCCACCGGTCCGTACTCCCTCTTTGCACTTGATTTTTTTTCCTTTGCTTATAATTTTATGTATATAGTACGTAAAAAATTTAATTAAGTAACTGTTGTTAATTATACATTTTATTAATTAAATCTAATTATTTATTCAAAAATTTATTTCTTACTGTTTCTGTTCCAGACAATCGACAAAGTCAAAAGAATACGTTAGACGGCGTATTGGGGCATAATACGAGAATGGTAGAATTTCGGCCATTGGCTTAGGGCTTGCAATCTGGTGTTATACTTTCAATCCTGAGATTTCGGGATTACATTATCCAAATCCTGGGATTAGGATAGGACAATTTATAAAAAATACTTACATATTAGCGTATTTGAAATTACATAATAAAACTGAAAATATAATTAAAAAATTGGTTTAATATTATTATTTATCGAAACAAATTAAAACAAAACTTAAGTCATTTGCTTTTTTCTTTGGCGGAACTTATAATTCTAATGAATTTTCTTGGGTAGAAGTAAATGGCTTACGACTTTGTTTTTATGCATCGAACATAAATGTGTATACCTTTTGTAGAACCACCACCAATTTTCAATATTTTCTGGCAGTCAGTCATAACAAACAAAACTTTCTGAATAATGTTAACACTAAAAAATTGCATAAGAAAATCAATTTACTTTCCGTAACTGTATGTCAGGTAAAACCAAAAGAAGGATTTATGCAAACTTTAATATATTTCTCTATGATTTATTTATGTATTCTATAATTATTATGAATGGAATTATCTCAGATTTTTTTTTAATCTGATAGCAATTAGATTTAGTAAGGAAAAATTATATTACATACCTTTAAATCTTGTTAATGAACAAATAAGTACTTGTTTTAGGAGGAAGGAAATAAAAATTTAAAAATAATTTGAATGATATGTTAAAGAAAAATAACAGAATCACACAATGTTAAAGTTGTTATTAAATAAGATAATATTGCTCAAGAGCAAAAAAATTAGTACTCAGGTATTTAATATCATAGATAAAAGTTTTTGTTTATTGTTATTCCTTCTAATGTGTGTAAATTTAAAAAAATGAATAAATATAATTCCTCAAATTAAGTAATTTGATAAATTAAATTTAAATTTTAGACGAAATTTTACTTTTTATATTTAATGTAAAATTTATGATTAATTGATTTCGTTTTCTTTTTAGAAAAGGATTTTAATTTTTGTGTATTTATTGGTGAATTTATACTTCTCAATTTATTTTCCATCCACCATTTAGATAAATTACATAAATTCACTATTTAATAAATTCACTATAGTTAATAATTTTATAAATTCACTATAATTAATAATTTAATAAATTCACTACAACTAATCAGTTAATAAATTCACGATAATTAATCATTTAATAAATTCATGATAGTTAATCATTTAATAAATTCACTATTAAAAGTCAATTTAAATCAGGGGTGACCATCCCAAATGACCTTGTGGGCCACTTCGGGAAAACATTATACTTCTCTGTATGTGTGAGCCGCACATAAAAATATATATCTTTAAATTATAGATTTGGACCCATTACAAGCAATTATTGGAGTGAAAATTTAAAACAGAATGAACTTATTATTATTGTTTTCATTATTTTTCACGAAGATAATATAATAATAATGCAGTAATTAAATTATGTTTAATTTAATTAGTGGGATATTTGTTTTTCAATTCTTTGACTTAGTTGCTGCAAGTCGATCTTGGTGCGTGAATTTTCACATTGTAAATGATGTTGCAGGTTTTCGTCTATTAAGTTTGAGCTCGATTTATATTCGATAAATTTCATATTTGTTTTCAGATTTATTTTTACAAAACACTACACTAAAAACAAAAATACTGCGCAAAATACTCGTATTTTGTAAAGTTGTAATGAATCTCACAGACTCAAAATTTTATAAGGTGGGCCACGGGTTGGCCATTCCAGATTTGAATTATAAATTTCCTTAGAATGGATATTTATTTAGACAAAAATATTTTACACTTTAACTATCAAAACAGAACTATTTTATAATTTCAGGATCTGTATTAGTTGCATCGTACAGAAATTTTTATAATTTTATTGAGAAGACATTGACACTTTTCCAAAATAATATATTTGAAGTTCAACGAATAATTTAATTTCTATGGAATAATTTTCTGTCTCTCTGTTCGCCGTTCATAGGTTACTGAACTTAATCATGTGATGTTTTAAGAGGTTCCAACAGGTATTTCGTCCGTCAAAGCATTCCTTTTAGAATTCTCTTCCCTTTCAGCTTAGCCGACTCAGTTTCACTTTCAAGACAGGTAATTAATGCCCTTCACATCAAAAGCCTCATGTTGCTTAAAGAAATTCTTACGAAACTTTCCTGTCATGTCTCTTCTCTAGTAAATTCGACAACAGTCTTTTTCACTGAGTCAACTTATTTTCTAAAGGAAGTTAAG
This sequence comes from Trichonephila clavata, assembly GCA_019973975.1. Lineage (NCBI taxonomy): Eukaryota > Metazoa > Arthropoda > Arachnida > Araneae > Nephilidae > Trichonephila > Trichonephila clavata. Next base: position 84,763 of record BMAO01005992.1, on the reverse strand, counting down.
AATTTAAATATGCATTAGGTGTTTTCCTCATTCTTTTCAATGGAAGAAAACATCCAGCCTTTGAAATCTAGATTGACGGGTTTCTCAAGGTTTTTCAATATGGATAATATTGTGGTCAGAGTAATCACGAGCAACTGATACTAATTCATAAGGCTTTACACTCTCCCATTGAACATTGCCATTTACATGATGTTCAACAATATAAATCTTCAATGAATCGGGCTTCAAACTTGCAAATTGATCCTATTAATTCTAGCCAATCATCAGCAGTTTTCTAAAACAAAGACACGTGACGTCAAAGGGAGCAGGTGCAACTGGGAAGAAAAATGCGTGTTCTGTTTTTTCATGTGTAGTTTTAATTTATTTTATTTTTAGTAATTACGTCATTGAAATTAATGGAACTAGTGAGTTATGCAACGGATTACATGGAAATTGTTCTCAAAAGGTGGCAAAATATCCTAAGTAAAATGCAATTATCAAACATAATTTATTAACCTTCAGAGGTTTTTTTAACCTTTTAAATGCCCAAAATTAGAAATTTTACTGCAAAAGTGGTTCGTATGAACTTTTAAAACTGAAACTTTTTTGAAGTATTGAGAAAAATACGTATTATTTTTCCAACAAGAAGTGCGTAAGAATTTTTTTTTAAGAAAAAAAGGAAAAAAAAATGGAAAAAATAACTCACACTAAGCAAATTATACACCTTTAGTGTAACAAATGAAAAAAAAAATATAACTTTATAGATTTTGCTTTATTCATAAATACATTATTTAGAAATGATCGAAAATATAACCTTACTGATAAGTTACAATGAATTAAACGAGGGATGTCAAACTCTTGGCTCACAGCGAACATTTTTGCTGCCCCACCAGTATATCGGCACATAAAATATAATAAAATAAAATAAACCCTCCCGAATAGTAGCGGAGAACAGATGTCAAATATGACGACGTAGATATTAAATTTTTCTTGTTCTTTTATTTTTGTTTATTATAATGTATCTTTCGAAATAAACCTTCGTTTCTATGAATATTGATTTTTTTTGTGGCCCCCTAAAGTTAAACCTCGCTTTCTTGGTTCAAATTAGCCTTTGAGTTAGATACCCTTGAATTGATATAAAAACTTAAAAATTTTATATAAAAATACTTTTTTCTACTCGTACAGGTGTTTTTTCTTAATTTAAATTTGTAATTATTTCCCCTCGTTTTCAGTAGATTTCCTTCAAAAAAATATTTTTCTAACAGTGGTATAAAACTTCCATCCAATTAATTTGAATGCAAAATTTATTTTAACTATTAGTTTTTGTTTAACTGTGGTACTATTTTTAAAACGCAGAGTTAAAAAACAAACTACAGTCAACTATTGCAAATTATAAGATTGGAAAAAGATAGAAAAATGTGTCTGCTTATCGATTGAGATAACTTTTTTTTAAAATTTTAAAAAATATTTATAAAATTTAGTTAAAAACACATTTAAAATTTCATATACCTTATGAAAACAATATTATAGCATGCTTTATTAATCTTACACTCATCAAGCATCCAAAACGTTGCTTTAAATATGATTAAAACATTGAAATCTTTTAATCCTTTCACTGCCGATTAAAAGTTAAGCGATTTGTTCCCTAGTGTCACCGTAATTCACATAGGCTCTCGTATGTGGTGTGTTGGGGGAGGGGGAGTGAATAAATAAGAAAATCCTTCATAAACATTATCATCGTGATTTTATTGCATTCAAAAGCGTTTGGATTAATTTTTCTGATAGCAGCGCAAAGTAAACTTCGTACTTCGGAAAGATGTATATATAACGTCCGAGGGCAGTTAACGCACATGCTTCATGAGACGTATATATACATCGGCTGCAATTAAGGGGTTAATAATCTGAACAATTTGATCAGAGAAGATTGTTCAAATCTTTTTTATGATTTTGTTAAAATTTTAGTGTAATAAAGTTTTTCTCTATGTTAGGAAATTCTACCCCCCCCCCCTCCAAGCCAAAAAATGTATCCTGATATACCGTTGGGCCCGATTTAACGAATTCATTAGGGCCGAACTGTTTGTTCGTTAATTAGGGGGGGGGGAGAAAAATTCGTTAATTCGCAGAATTTATTAAATAGGGGTTCAGTAAATTGGGGTAGGACTGTATGCTGCAATGCGACTTATGATTGTTTTAGTTTCCAAGCCTGGTCAAAGTTGAATTTTGAAGCTGTTTTCTTTCCACATAGAATATAATTCCCATTTTACCTACTTTCAAATACTTGCTTAGATGCGGGAAATATTAAAAACTTGATCCTGTAAAAATCAATAATATTCTTTAAAAAAGAGAAAATGATTTTCGAAAGATCGTTTGCAGCTGCGTTGGTTATCTGTGAGAAATATGAGTTATTTTGATTACAATTCCTGTTACAGTAGACACATCATACATTTTAGTGCTTCTTTTCTGAGAAAAAAACAGTGAAACTATATATATATGACTTCAAATTAAATTTAAAGTTAAGAGCTCATATACAAACAAAAATAAATTCTCATGAATAAAAGGAAATAAAATATAAATAAAGTGAGAAACCAATGCACTTTTTCAATATTTACTTATCACCTTTTCAATAATTTCTTGGAATAGAGCTTTGTTAAATTTGTAAGTAACGGTTTGTAATGAAAGATTTTTCTCCTAATAACCCTTCGAGTTTAAGTATCCTTTTGAATGCAAATATTATTTTTTTAAAAATTTGTTTGTCTTGAGTTAAACTGTCTTTATGATTCACTTATCTTTTTGTCATTCCCCAGACAATATATTACCTTGAAATTTTTTATACCTGAGATAAATGACAGAAACAGGAAATTAAAGCTTTCATAAAGGAATGTATAAATTATGCGTTTTAAAAAAATTATAGGTTGTATATCCTCGTAGATAATTTTAGGTTATATTTATGTACATAATAGTTTGTGTGAGAACTATTTCTTTCATGAAGGACAAATACTAAATATGCAGTAATTATATGAATGTTAAGTCAAATTTATCACATTATGTTAAAATAATTAAGTAATAATACGATCGTTATATATATATATATACAGAGAGAGAGAGAGAGAGAGAAACAAGACATTAGATACTATGCACTTGTAAACACCTATGCAGATACCAATAAGTATCTACACTAACAAGTTTTGTTGAATAAGTACTTTCTCAAGGCGGGTTACGTTAAATGTTGGAAAAATAAAACATGAGGAAATTTCTGACCCGAAAAAAACCTTTCGCATTCAAGAAATTCCTTTTTAAAGTGAATTAGTAACTTTGAAATTTATTTTTATTTGATTACTTAATCCTTAATAGACGATTTAACATTCTCAGGAATAAAATTAAAAACATTTGTACTCAAAAATAATTACTTTTCTATTAAAGGAATGTTTTGGCAATATTTTTCATATTTTGCTTTTAGTTAATTGTTCAACAGTAAAAGGGAAATTTTAGATAAATGATAATTTAGATATATATATATAAAGTTAGAGATAAAAACTTAAATCTGCTTTATAAGCCACTATTAATATATTATAAAGAAATATGGAAATTACGTTTTTATTTTGAAAGTTCAAGAGTCATTCTACATAAGGGAATTAATTGAAAGTGATGGTGATGGCATTCAAGAAAATACTGACATTAAAAAGAAAGAGAAAATATTGAGAAATGCTATATTAGGTTCTTTTTTTATTTGAAATTAATATTAATGTTCTGCTGTTACTTAGAATTGGAATATGTATATATTCATTATAAGTTATATAAGAACATGAAAAAGAAAATCCTTGGATTTTTCTCAAAAGAAAAATTTGAAAAATCAGCAAATGTTTTTCAAGTTCATTAGAATTATATTTGAGGTATACCGTCAAGTTTTTTTTCGCAGTTCTTGAGGGAATTTTGGAAAATTATGTTTGGTCATCAACAAGAACTTTTAATAGTTGAACGGACTTTTTATAGTAAAAATGAAATTCTAAGCTTTTTAGGTTTGATTGAATGAATTCTTGTTGTAAAATCATCTTCCATAATTTATTAAAAATAATTGATAACAACATAGTTTAAGAAGCATAGTTTTTACACATTGATATGAAATACAGTAATGCTTCAGCTTTGTTTCACTGCTGTTTGGTCTCTCTCTCTCTCTATATATATATAATGAAAATTATTTTTAAAAATATATACCCATGTCACAATAAGTAACGGGCGAGAATCATGGATATAGATGGCAGCACTATAAAGATTTTGTGCGTAAAATAAACTTTTATTTGGTGTACATCAGAAATAATAAAAGTAAAAAAAATCAGAAAGTATTTCTCTCTTACAATACTATTTACTCGAAAAAGTTAATAGCAGTTATTACAATGCTATTCGAAATAAAATTTTAGTTTTCAAAGTGATTGGTGGTTTAATTAAATTCCTATTAATTAATTCACGGACTTATTTCAATATTTTACTCTATTTGTCCAATTTAGTATAATTTTTAACTGTGAAATTTTAAGATAGTGAGTCATAGATAATACAATTTGTAAAAATTTACATATAATTAAATTGGAATTGAAATTATACCTTACAAAATGTACAAAACAATTTTAAAAAACATATTTCGACAATATTCCGCCACTGTGAAATGAATTTTAACAATTTATCAGAAGCAATATGTGGATCATATCAATATTAAATATCTCAAATTTTGCAAATAATGCATAATAATTTTATTGTATTCCCTATTTACAGGATAAATTTGTCTGGTATAAGGAACATATTCATATATCCCATTTAATGAATAAACCTGAGATAAGTTCAGTAATGTATTCTAAGATCCTTAAAATGAAATAAATTTTTAAAAACACTACTTGTTAATTAATTAAAATTAACAAATAAAATATTACAAGATTTATATATTCCATTTAGGAAAATTGTAACAATTTGTATTTATACATTAGACTTTTTTCATAAATCAAATCACAATAAATTGATTACATTCAAAGTACTTAAAAAGATTAACTAAATTATTTCTTATAAGCTGTTATTGAGAAATATTATTTAAAGTGAATAAATTGATAGAATATCTTCTACTTTTATTTAAAGTGTTAAATGGTTACAATACTAAATATATGTTACAACACATGATTAAAGAATTATAATCTACTAAATGTTTTAACTATTAAACACCAGATGGCAGCACGACATTTCATTCTAAAATTTTCCTCTTTTTTTTCTTTTTTTTTTTTTTTTGTGGGAAAAATTATTAATTTTCCCTACGCTTAGTTCTTTTTGAATGTCGAAAACATTCTACAATTTTATTGATTTATGGTGTTTTTTTCTGGTGAAATTTTTTATTTGTAAAATGAATTAATTCTTTCTTTAGTTTATAAATTCGCCTCGCTTCCTTCATAATTCTCTTCGTTATGATTTCAATGTAATTGGTTACGGGTTAAATAAATTGTTAAGCATTATAAACTTTATTTGTTTAGTTAGTAAGACTAACACATTGTGTGTTAGTTCACACACACATATTTTTCTTCCAAATAATTATTAATAATTCTTGAAAATTTGGAATTGTGGAAGTGATAACCATAACGAAAGAACCAAGCAAGTTAACCATAACCAAAAGAAATAAAATGATTAGATAATAGGATATAATCGGGGCGTAACAAAAGCTTCATGCATAGCATTACTTTCAAAATACCTCATGTACTTCCTGAGATTGTTTTAACTAACAAAAAACCAAAACTTAACCAAATGATTGTTTTAATCTCATTATCCTACTTTTAATTTGTTTCTTAAGAAAACAAATGTTATGCTATTATATCTGAAGGAGTAACTTGTAAATTACGTGATAATCTGATTTTAACGGGTTTTCCTCATTACTATTATTTTAAATATTCTTATATTATTTCTGCTGTAAATCTCAATGAAAAAATATTGCTACAAGCTGATATTGATTTATTTATAGTCTGTATTTTAAATGAAAAAGTTACCGGTAGAATAGATAGTGTATCAAGAATAGTAAATTTATGAGGCAAATTTTTTTGTACTTAAAAGCCCTTCAAAATAATACCGTAATTTTATTAAAATGTATTTCAAATTCTTTTTAAAGAATAACTAATATTTATCTCATATAATGAAAATTGTATTGGAAAAAATAGAACAAATTTATTCAAATATAGTCATTTTCCTGTTTATGGCATTGGATTCTGCAATACTGTGCACCAGGGGTTGGCAACCCTTTAGCTGTGACGTGCCATATCAATCTACCGATATGATTCAGCGTGCCACACAGTTGGCCGTTTTTGAAATAATTCGATTATAGATAATACATACAGAGATAGAGATTAGAGGTCAGTAAAACAGATTTACTGTTTTATTGCATAGTAATTTTGCCTCATTCAAAATATTTGATAGCATGAAAATGAATAGCATATAATATAATTATTTATTCAACAACAATAAAATGTGTACGTATGATGTATTTTTAAATATATTTATTAAAATAAAAGAAATAGACAACATAAAATATAAGTATTTCTCTTCATTATAATTAAACAAAAATTTTAATGCGTGCATAGTGCTTGCACCGTTCTACTTTCATATCGCAAAATCAGGGGTATAATTTGTGACTTTCAATTCGACAAGATTCTGGGCATTCGGTTGTTCGAATACGGACTCGAAATATTTTTCATATGAGGAAAGATTTTTTACTTAAATAGGTAGAACCAAAAGGGGAAAGCAGAATATACTAGGGTTTGCAGCCATGGGATCCCGGTTTTTTCAAATCCCGGGATTAAAGTAACTAATTCCGGGATTTAATTTTTGTCTGAATTATATTTAAAAACTTTTTCTCATAAAAATTTTCTAAGAATTTAATTTTTCAAAAAATTATATTCTGCTTATGAGATATGTACGTAGAATTTTTTTGCGTAATTATAAGTGCTATAAGTAAATAAAAAATACATATATGTACAGTATGGAAAAACGTCGCAATGATCTAAGTGGCTCACTGCAATGCTTGCACAATAATATAAGCAACATCACCAGAATAGATTTTGTCACAGTTCCTTCTTCAATTAAATGCCGTTAATTAATGGCGGAACTGCTTGGAAGACTTAATTCATTTCAAACCCATTGCATTACTAACAGCTCATGCAACTGGATCTTCAATTTCAAATGAGGTAACACTTGAAATTGATTCACCTTCTGATTCAATAACTGGATCAATTTATATATAAAAACCATTAAGTGTAGCAGAAAGACTAAATAAAGCTATCAAAGAGGTATATGCACCAATGCAGTCTATTAGATTTGAGACATTGTGTCATCAAAAATTCAAAAAGAAATGTCTCTTTTTTTGAAAATGGAGGAAGATTTGGTGACTACCTGAAAAGTACATACTCCTATTTAATGACGATAATACCTACTAGTTAAGAATTCGAAGGTACATTTTCTACGGCGGGACAATTTGTAACAAAAATAAGAAGCCGTTCCAACGATGAAACGCTGGAGGATCTGTATTTTTATAAGCTAATTTACAAAAACACAAGAAATGAATAAATGCTTTTTTTAAAAATTTCATTATGTACTATTTTTATTTGTTTTTTATGATGAATTAATTTTTTTATTGGTTTAATTAAAATAATATTAAATCACTTTTTAATTATATTTTCAGTTTTATTATGCAATTTCAACTATGCTAATATGTAAGTATTTTTAATAAATAGCTCAATCCTAATACCGGGACCAATCCCTGGATTTGGATAATGTAATCCCGAAAACCCGAGATTGAAAATATGACACTGGATTGCAAACCCTAGAATATACACATGCACACAGTTTTCTCTCTTCAAACAATTAATCTCTCCAACAATGGCATTCAGTAATTTGCAAAATAGGTATAAATTTATCTTTAGATTTATCTTTCAGATTCTTTCGTAATTTCGTAAATATCCGTAATTCGGAAAATGTTTGCCAAATAAAGTCCATTACAAATTTATCAATTTCCACCCACTCAAAAATTGACAAATTTGTAGAGTAGTGCAGAGTGCCACTGAGAATTGTACCGCGTGCCACATCTGGCACGCGTGCTATACGTTGCCGACCCCTGCTGTACACACTTCCTTCAGGGTTAAAATACATAAGACAGTTTTCAAAGGTATTCAAGAATTGAGTTTCTATAAAGCGTACCTGTGTGTAGTTAAGGCATTTTCTTGCTTATACCTTTGTTTTACATTTGCTTATACCTTTGCTTATACAATATATTATTTCAGTTTCTCTGAATTTTGCATTGATTTTCAAAAATGATATGCGAAATATTTAAAATTTCTATTCGCAAAAGCAAGTACTACATAGTTTTTTACTAAGTATTCTTTAACATATGAGAAACATATATTTTCAGATTCTTATGATAAATTGGGTTCATAATGCTTAAATACTATAAGATGCACAACATTTTTAAGATCAATATAAGTAAATTAATTTTAATGGAGGCAAATGAAAAAATGCTGTTAAATTTCTGAATTATGTAATTAAAAATTATAATTATTTCTATACGCCTTGTTTATTTGGAACATATGGTAATTGATAAAATATTGATTTGAATTAATAAAATATAATAATTATTTAAAGTAAATTATTGCTAAGGCTATTTAGGCTCTCAGACTTCAAGGTGATTTTAACAATTGATAATAAATATTTTTTTAACTTTATGTGTAATAAATTGATATACATAAAAATAGCTTAGAGCCCACGAAATTTTTATTATAATAGCTTTTAAGCAAAAATTCAAAAAATAACTTCTATTATTTGTGAAAGTTTTAGCGAGAAATATTTATTAAATAATTAGCAATTCTAAGAAAAGAAAATGTGTTACAAAAAACATTTGTTTTTGTTGTTTTCGTGACCATGGATTTGGTGAAGAAAAGTAATAAAAACTCTACATTCCACCGAAGGTGGCAACAACTGCGGTTGTCATTTAACAGTATTAATAAAAGATTGAGATTGCATTTCGTAGAATTAAGTCTTATGCGTTTAAACAAATAAGCTAAAATCAACAAAAATCCAAATGAACAATACATTTAATGGAATTCGAATAGTTATGCACTTGTTTATCGGCTTTTATTCTCCATAAACATGAAGCAATAACCATTTGAAATGAAAAGAATGGACTCAACAAAATCTGATGCATTCGGTTTTGCTTACATATACATTTAAAAGGCACCTTGCACGTTTAATTTTAAGAGAAAGATCGTTATTATTAACAAAAAATTTGGAATGTATGCAAATTTAGTTGGAAATATGAAAATAATAAGGTATCTATTTCCTATTAATTTCTTTTGTTCTTATTTTTATCTGAAAATGAATGTATAAAATAAAAAAACTATTTTTATTCTTGGCCAAAACATGAATTATACATGATGCATTATATTACACATCAACATTGGCATAACGGAGAACATTTGGGAGCTCATAAGACTATTTAACTATTAATATATAACTGTATTTTTATAAATATTCTTGTTTATATATATATACTAGCTGTTACCCGCCCGCTTCGCTGGGTATTTCATGATGTTTTATAAATTTTTACTGCTTATATATATGTATAAATTATTGATATCTAAGTCCTAGCATTAAGAATTCGATTGAATTGAAAAATATACTTATACCTGTAACTGTCACCTGTTGATGAAAAAAAAAGGGCAGAACTCATCTAATTTGTATTTTCTAAAAATCTCTAAAATTGAAGCATAGAATGATGTTTGCTCTTTCGTAACTCAAAAACCAAATGGATTCCCACAAAACCAATTTTCGGTGGATCTCTACTCCGTAAATTGAACATGCAAGCCAAATTTCAAGTCTAAATCTAACAGAAAAAAGCAAAAGTTTTACTATCAATATCCCCGTAATCCCGTTGAGAGCCGTTTTCCAAAATTACCGCTCTTAGCGGATTTCAATTCAACAAAAGAAAAACGCAAACCAAATTTCATTATTATAGTCCTTGTAGCTCGAAAAAAGTAATTTTTTTGTCAATACGTCCCAGTAACCCCCTGCAACCCCCCAGAACTTGATTTGATTAAAATTTATTCTTAGTGGATCCCTATTCAACAAAAGAAACATGCTTAACAAATTTCAAGTATATGGGTCTAACAATTAAAAACAGGAATTTTTTTCTGTAACTCCTCTTGACCCCGCGCAAACATCTTTGGGGGTCAATTTTCATTTTACTCTTTGTTAGAGGAACTCCATTTCATGAAAGGAACATACCTACCAAAATTTCAAGCAGGATGATCAAGTAGTTTAAAAATGGAAATATTTATCGATTACGCCTCTTAATCTCCCGAAATTAAACTTAGTAGTTGATATTCGCGAAACCCATTTTGTAGCGGTTCTCTACTTTACGAAAGGAATCTGCTTATCAAATTTCAAGACTGTACGTCGAACAGTTTAAAAATGGGGATAATTGTCTATAACGCCACTTGAGCCCCCGCAACGCCACTTCTGGGTCTGTTTTCACAAAACCCATTTTGTAGGGGAATTGCACTCTATGAAAGGAATCTGCTTAGCAAAATTTGAAGACTGCGCGTCCAATTAATTAAAAATGCAAAAAATTATCCATAACGCCCCTTGATCCCCCGCAACACCACCTAGGGGTCGATTTTCACAAAACACATTTTGCAGTGTATTTCTATCCTATGAGAGGAATCTGCTAACCAAATTTCAAGACTGTGAGCCTAATAGTTTAAAAAAAGAAATAATTATTTATATCTGCCCTTAACCCCCCGCAACACCCCTTGGGGTTCAATTTTCTCCAAACCCGTTTTGTAGCGGATATTTACTCCATGAAAGAAACATTCCTACCAATTTTCAAGCAGGTAGGTCAAATAGTTTAAAAACGAAAATATTTATCTCTTACGCCATTTATTCCCCTGCAACGCCACTTAGAGATCTGTTTTCACAAAACCTTCTTATAGCTGATCTCTACTCTATGAAAGAAATCTCTTTATCAAATATAAAGACTGTGCGTCTAATAGTTTAAAAATGGAAATAATTATCTATAACGCCCCTTAAGTCCCCTCAACGCCACTTGGGGGCAATTTTCACGAAACCCATTTTTAGCGTATATCTACCCTATGAGAAGAATCTGCTTACTAAGTTTCAAGACTGTACGTCTAATAACTTAAAAATAAAAATTTATAACGCCCCTTAAACCCCCGCCCCCGCAACACCCCTTGGGGGTCTTGTGAGGATTTTTTGAAATGTTCGAGACACGGGAAAAATTATTAATTATTAAGTATTTTGAGTGTTTTATTAAAGTTTGTTCAAAAAAGTTTTTGGCTTTTTATTTTTTAAATAAATGATATTAAAAGTTTTAAAAATAATTTTTATTTAAACGCAACGATATTGATTCATTTCACAGTATGAAATTCAAAAAGAAAATAATACTATGTGATAAAAATATATTTAAAAATATTTCCTTATAATTTTTATGATATTTTTTTTCTTATATTCTACTGTTCTTCAATAAATCAATCTTTAAGAATGAAAAAAAACCATCGGTTGTGATGGGTTATATGAGGGAATTCCCTTTTTCTACGCAGCGAGACTCAAAACTACCTCAACTTTTCCCATCTTCCAAACACAAAGCTAACGCAACGTGAATGACCTTGACGAAATTCAGAAATAACGTCGAGAGAACCGAATGAGCATCCCTTACGGGAATCTGGCAACGTTTTTTCAGGATTCTTCACATTTCCGGCTATAAAAAAATTATGGCGTGATAAATTGAAATGAAAACCATCCTATCTCTCAAGTTGGATCGAACTGCACATGGTGTGCAAATTTTATTATAATCGGTTAAGTGGTTCAGGAGTCCATTGAGGACAAACATTGTGACGCGAGATTTTTATATATATATATATATATATATATATAATGTAACAATTCCCTTTAATATCATTTTTAATAACTTTTAACTATTGATGGTCCATTCCTTCAGGACCCGCGTTTAATTATTTAACTGGCCTTCTCGCATAATCATGTTTTTATTGAAATCGAATAGTAAGATTGTGTTAGAAGCTTTTGAGAGTAAGTTTTTGACCAATTATAGCTTCTGTTAAAAAGAAATCACGTTACTTTCTTTGCCTAGTATAAATAGCGAAAGTTCTTGGTATCTTTCTCTTTGTCTGTTTGCCTTCGTAATGCAAACAGCCAACTCAAGAACATATCACATAATCATGAAGTAAAACCACCACCTGCCACCATTGCACACACACACACACACACACACACACACACACACACACACACACACACACACACACACACACACACACACACACCACACACACACACACACACACACACACACACACACACACACACACACACATTTACTTCTAACATCATTTTAAAAATGCCATTCTTATGTTTTGTTTTAAACAAAAGGTTTGAGTTTTGATTTTTGCATTAAAAGTGTTTTTTTACAATTCCCAGATGCTTGATGACAACAGAAACTTTATTTGTCTTCATTTAGATTCTACTAGATTAATGTATTTGTCAGTAACTGGAGAGATGGAAGAAATTGAATAAAATAATTTGAGACATTAAATAGAGTTAAATGAATTTAAACGGAAACAAAAATAAAACCCCTTTCCTTCCTTATACCTCTCACCTTTATGCTCTTACGGAGCATTACAATTTCGAATATAATATATTATTTATGTCTCTCTTTCTCTCTATATGTATATAAATGTTATGTATTAGTATTATTAATAAATGTGCCTAGAAAGTATAATGTGGTTTTTAAATTATCTTTATAAATATTAATAATAGTTTCCAATTATAAATCGCTGATTTCTTTTGTAACTTAAATTTACGCATTTATGTAAAATACAAATTTTTGTAAGGAAAGAGGAGGTTCATAGATTTCATCTTATTCGTAATAAAGATGTATTTAAGAGAATTAGTCAAACGTATCTGGTTCAAATATACTTCACCACATCTAAAACTTACATTTGTTGTCTAATTGTAAGTATAAACCAATTATTAACCAATTGTAGTTTCTTCTAAGTCAAAGAATAGAGATGAAATATAACATTACATTTACAGACTAACAAATCCTACCAGAAATGAGAAAAATCTATTTCCCTTTACTAAGTATATAAGAGCATTATTTCTGTTCCCCTTTCTTAAAAGCATCTTTGACAGTAGGTATTTATTTGTATTATTTCCACGATTTTGTCCAAATAGGTAAGCACTAGAAGAGATATATTGAGTCTCCTATGTCCTATATCAAAAGAATCGTTTACGCAATAGAAACCATGGGTAGGGTTCTTACTTTTTTGTCGTTTCTAGAATTTAATCTTCTTCCAGTCCCTTTTTTTACCCTCTCGAGCGGTTAGACATGAGAGGTCCCCTGTAATCAGTGGACGTTGAATGAATTTAATGGCTTACTAGTGATTGATGGTATAATTAGTTGCTCAAGGCCAGTGGCTGCCATAGAGTGTTTCCCCATCGGCGTTGTATTGCGCCATATATGGGAAGCTTTTCTTTAAAAAAAAAAAGATATATTTCTGTGTTGAATGATGGAATGGACATCCGAAAAGAGGCTCGTTGTCTTTCTTTATCTCTGTCATTGTCGAAATAATACAGGTTTCTTCATCTTTTTTACTTTATGAATTTCATACATAGAATGTCAAATGTAGGACTTTTGCATCACTTTGCAAGATTTTAAGGGTACTGATTTAATGAAATTTTTTTTGTATGTCTTGTGTAAACTATTATTTTGTCGCAGTTCGTCTTGTCCCGAATAAAATTTACTGATATTTTTAACATTTACGGTCTAAAAAAAATATTAAATCCTTTTCTGTATTTCCTATATAAATTAGCTGCATTTTATATATGGAAATAAATAGCTTTTACTTTTAATAACTATTAAAAGTTCGTATCCAATAAAGCAAGTTTTTACTATGAATCACTTCGAAATACTTGGAAAAAAATCTTTGTTGTATGCTTTTGTCTCAAGGTAATACTGGTAAAAATCTTAACGCCATTTTTATCTACATAAAATTTATGTTAGCTTACTATGTGAATTTTAAGGAATACAAAATTAGTTGCATCATAAAAGAATTAAACTCTTTCGCGAAAATTGTGGGAATGAGGGGAGCACATATAGGGAAAAAATGAATTAAAATCTTCAATAAGTTGGCGGATTTATTTTCAAAATTTACATACTTACAAAGTAAAGTAGCCGGTAAAGCGTTGATCAATCTCTGGATTGGTTTAATAGTCAAATTGGCTGCCGCAAATCGATTTCGGATATTAACATCTTCTATAACTATGCTTTGTCGAAATATTCTCATGAATTACTAATACATGTCGCATAATCGAAGAATTGAGTAGAAGACATTTGAGTAGAAGCAATGCGGTAATTCAACGGAACTGCAAGTGCAAGTAAACAACGGGAAATTTTTCCGTCAAAAAAAAGTATAAGCTAGGGGTGGGCAGACTTTTCCAGAGTGCGGGCTACTTCTGATATTTTCAAAGAGTTGCCGTCCACCCAGTTTCAATGGCGCACACAAAGGCGGGGGAGGGGTCCATGGACCCCAACCCTCCTTCTCATGACCCTTTATTTTCTTCCGATTCATTATAGTCCCATGTATATAGTATGTAAAATGTAATTAAGTATTTGATATTAGTAATTTTTTTTATTTATTAATGTAATTTATTCAGTAATTTATTTTTTGCAGTTCTTTGTTTCTGACAATCGAAAAAAATCAAAAACATATGTTTGGCTGCGTATTGGGGTATAATATGAGAATGGTAGACCTTCAACCCTCGACCCCCTTCCTTTTAAAAATTCTTGTGTACGCTACTGTCTAATGTCGTAGGTATGATGAAGTAAGGAAAGAGTTTATTATTATAACTTAATAATAACTACGGAATATGTGTACTTACCTACAGAACTAAAGTAAAAAAAAACAACACTTTTAAAACCGCGTTTAAAGCAAAGTGCGGTACAAACTTATTAATAATAGCCCCCAAATATAATTATATCAAACGATACATTTTTATTATGAAACAATCCAAAATACATTAAAGAAATAAAATATTTTTATCTTAAGTTACTTTTCGTAGTTATAGTCAGTAGAAGGCTTAGTCTGCATTCTGTCGGCCAATCTTGAATTTTCCGTATATAATTATTAACTGGTAACATTTTTAGGAGGTCACCCCAAAATCTTTTGGAGGTCCACCGGTCGATCGCGATCGACTTAATGCTCACCCCGAGTATAAGCGATCTACTTGGGGTCGCAGCAAAATGGGAAGGATGATTGACTGTAAGATAGGTCACTACAGTAACAAATTCATCACTATCAACCCTTCGACACAAGTGGATTAACACAAATTACCAATAATATTATTGCTGGACGCTTGAGACAGAGATAAACCTATGTTCTCACCAACCATTATACCGCTTATCACCCCAGGTGTGAACTGTCAAATCTGATTGTTGGGTGCCGATCTCAACTTACTTTGATTTACGTTGACTGGAGATGACTAGATAGTACATGTGCCTAGAAACGTGTTCAGGGAAGCATACAGACCTTACTGTTGCTTCTCATGCAAACCAACAAAAAAGTATTATGGTCTAGGACGCTTTTGTGTTGCGGAACTTTTTGTTGGTCATGGCGCAATAATATTACAAACAGTGATACTTAGACAAAATTCTATGTTGTCTTACCTACCAACTTAACTATGTCCCTCCGGGCTCATTGATTCACTAGATAATTCACTGATGCACTGGATTCGTTTTACAATAAATTATCCTCGTGTTTTTAAAACATTTTCTTAACCAGCTAAGTTGCCGGATCTCTACCCTTCAGAGCCCATTTAGAATCGTACCAGAAAGCATTGTTACCGATTTAATCTTATTGTAGTAAAGAATTCATTTGAAGAAATAAGAAATCCCATGATATATTCCCTACAGAAACTTTATGAGTCTATATAATGTTTAGTGAGGGGAAGTTATATAGGATTCAAGTAGACGTTTTAATGTTTTGGAATTCGAGTATTTTGTTCTTCTATATGCATGTCCATCCCATCTAACCACTTAGTGAGTGATCAATTTGTTCACATTTCGTCTATTTTTGTGCCTTACAGAGATCTAAAGATCTAAAAAGTTCATATAAAGTGAGAATAATATTAACGTCGCTCTTTAAGGAAACACTAGGATTTTTGACCATGTACCTCGAAATTTTGAACCACGGTCAAGAGGCGAAGACGAGACCTGAGGTGGCACCCCATCTAGTAACTACCACACCTTACCAACAGGAGAATATTGAACCACGACAGATTAAGCATGAGGGGGGATCTTCAGTGGCACCAATATTCGAACCCGCGACACTCTGGTAAATAGTTCACGATCTTAATTACTAGGTTTCCATGGTCACATAAAGTGATCCAAAACAGCCCACAAATACTATTTAGACAAAATGTTCGTTTGATTATTTAGCTATACTAAAACAAATTTTAAAATCTGTTTTGTTGAATGGAAAGGAATTTTCAAAAATAGTAACTACTCGTCAATAAAATGTCTAAATCAGAAGGCCTTGGACAGATAAAAGGAACTGCATCTGTAAATATTAAAATGGCTGCGATGAAATTGCGGAAGGATATAGCAAAAATATTGAAAGTAAGAACATTTGTAGGATATATAAACATTATTCATAATGTTTAAATATATTTTAGAGTTAATTTTTGAAGAAATTCGGAAATAAAAAGCTGGAAAATATAATTAAAAAACATCTTAGAAATATTTTTTTTCTAAAAAAAAAGGATTTATTAGCACCCCCCTTTCTTCTTCAAACAGATTGCGTAATTTAAAAGCTGTACTTAATGTAAGAGTAAATGTAATCACACACACACACACACACACACACACACACACACACACACACACACACACACACACACACACACACACACCACACACACACACACACACACACACACACACACACACACACACACACACACACACACACACAAAAGGACACATTGCTGCAAAATTTATGAAATAAATTTCCAATCGAGAAAAAGCTATATATTTGTTATAAGTTGTAAAAAGCATTCGATTTAGATTATTTTTCATTTGAGAAAAAATTTTTTTTTACAGGTAAAATAATGAGAAGAGAGAAATAATTATTTATCTAAATATCATATGTCTTTTGTAATTAAAATACCCTTTGCGATTAAAATTTAATTTAAAAATCTCAATAATTTAGGAATATATTTCTGTTACAGAACACAAAATAACCATAAAATAGGTTCTGTATTACGTTGTTAACTTATATAAATGCTTCATTACATAATAAAGTATTTTGAGAGATTTTTTTTTGAATTGCAAATCTAATTTTTCACCCTTCATTACTGATGTTATTTTTAAGTCTGCGCAACCAAAAACCAAACTACTGTTTTTAAATTATTTGTATACATTTAAATATGAGCGTAAATTGAAAAAAAATTAAGTCTGAAATTACGAAATACAATGAAGAAAATAACGAAGAGCTTTAGTAATTTAGAGAAGATTCACAACAAACTTTTGGAAATGTGAACATACATTTAAAATTAACAGGAAAAATCAGAAAAAGCGAAAAATAAATAAAATTATTTTTAAAATTATGTATCTTATACGCACTCACACAGAAACTGCGTATAACGGAAAAGCATGAGTAATAAATTGTATCAGTGCGACTTAACTAAAATGCATCTCACAACAATATTATTTTTAATTGAAAAATTATGAATTTATTTGCAAACTTTAATTTACGTGATGTAATTAACAATTCCATCTATCTATCATAATATCTTGTTTCACTTTAACCTTTCTTTTATTTTACCAATTAAATAAACAAGTTATATTAGTATCCGTTACTTTTCATAAGATTAATAGTTAAATTATACATGAATCTCTCAACATCCTTAAATAGTAAATCCCGTATTTTAAGCAACGCATTTTATAAAAATAAATGTTTCTAAATCCCCACCTGTTCAGGTATCTGTGTTTACTTATTCTAATGCCATAAAAGACATTAAGATGTGATAAGAGCTTCTGACAAATTTATGGAGTGTAAGATCCTGTTCTTAACACACAAGACAAAATTTCAACAAATTTAAGAAAAAAAACGACTCATTTGAGACATCTCGCTCAAGGTTTTCATTTTTCTCATGTACGTGAGTGGATTCGTTTACAGTTTAATAAGCTGTGAGAAATTCATTTTTGAGATAGTGAACGTATTTTTTGAAATTAAAAAAAAAAAATTGCTGTGTGTGAATCCCGCTTTTATCACGTGATCAGCAACCTTCAGTTTAAGTTGAAGAGTACTTATTTTTTGCCTTTCTTCAACACCATCAAACACGCAACAGTGCACTGGGTCAATTAATTCTTTTAAACCGCAACAGCGTAATGATAGTTATTAAAATGTTATTTATGATTATTTGAAGGAAAGTGTCTCTAAATTTCGCACCCACAAAATAAAAATGTGGATACGACACGTTTCTTAAATTCATTTTTATGAAGGACTTTAACGTTGCATCAAGCCCAAATGATACGAGGGTACATTTAAGCAATATTTTGGTTCCATTAAGGCATTAATAATCCTATTCTTTGTAATTAATAAGATACTTAAAGCCGCATTGTCCAAATAAGTAATTCAAAATAACCTTCATTATTTTTCTTAGAGAGAAAATTAAATGTTTAATGAAAACTATTAGGTCAATTATTGTGAAATTTTAATTGCATTTAATAGAAAAAGTTAAATGTTAATTTGTTCATTTTATCCAAAATTTATTCCATATAAATACACATATTCAGCAGTTATTCCGAATAATTATTTAGGAAACAACAGCTTTACTAGTTACGTACGCTTACAGGTTTAGTAACACGCGCAAGTGAATCGAGATAGCCTTTAAAAATAAAATTGACAATGTTTGGTCCCCTTTAGTGAAAAAAAATACTTGGAGAAAAAAAAGAAGGCTACCAGAGTTTGTGCCAAATTCTTCCCGAAATATTTTAATCTGACTCCAAAGCAAAATAATTTTAACAATAAACAAATAGTTTCTCGATATTAAACTATAGAGAAAATATCCTTTATTAAGTCCCAACATTTACGATAAAAAATAACTTTAATGTAATTAAAGTTCTTTTTTTTGGGACATAATATCCTTATTTTCATTTATAGAAAAGTAGTATTGAATTATATACAACGCAACATTAAATTGTAAAGAAATCAGATCAACTATGGTTAAATTTCTGAAATATTGTATGAAATAAATTTATCTGATTTATTTTTTAAAACAAAAAATTTATATGATGAATATTTAAAGTGTTAGAAAATATTTTATTACTATTTAAAACTTTAACTTATTAATTTATAAAAAGTTATTATTTTTCGTTACTTTTAATTTTTCCAAGTATTCTAATTTTTTTTCATTGATAAATAATTCCTTTTCAGGCACAAAGATGGTGACCTTTAGCGCAAATATTGAGTTAAAGCTAACAGTTTCAAGATTTTAATGAAACGATCTGTAAGCAGCTTCAATTTTATTAAAATTTTCAAGCAGCTTTCTTTTTAAATATCTTTGACATCTATTCTGAGCGTGTCAAGTAAATTATATTAATATTTTTCCTCATTATTGCTTTTGAAATTATTATTTGTGTAATTCATTTGTACATTAATATTATTGTTAGTGCTTTATGTAAAACAGTAAAATCACCTTTTTTTACTTTTTATTTTTACAACTATTTAATATAGTACAATAATCTACTACAGGTGTTGACAACCCATGATACGCGTACCACATTTGGCACGGTACAAGTTTCAGTGGCACTCCACACTACTCCACAAATAGTCAACTTTTGATACGATAAAAGTTGGTAATTTTGAAATGGAACATATTTAACTAACATCTTCAGAATTAGGGAAAGCAACCGTTACAGAATAATGAAAAATGGGAATGGTAACTTTAACAGTCAATCAACTTTTCAAAGTACTTAGTGTAAATTGCTCTCCGAATTTTCACCAAATTCTTTCTACCATAAGAGCTTTTAAAAAGTTCTGGGAATTTATTGTAAATATTTCTAATCCTTCATAACCTCAATTCCCCCCCCCCTTCTTGCCTTTGTAATGTGTGGTTAGTACTTACTTCTGTGAGCCTCGTGTGATACTTTGTAGTGCACGATGATTTTATAATTGTTTTCAATAAAAAAAAACCCTTGTAAATCAACAACTATTTTAAATTATTGGATGTTATTTCCGGAGAGATTTAATTGTTTGCAGAAAATTGCATGCAATCTGTTTTCCCTTTTTTGGTTCTTCATACCTATGTAAACAAATATTTTCTCATATGAATCATATTTTGAGAAGGTAAAAAAGTTGTTTGACAACACAGTATGTTCAGAATCGCGTGAAATTAAAACTAACATATTATACCTCTGATTTGTGATTTCAAGTAGAACTGCGCTGGAACGAGGTTTGCTCAAAAATATTTTTTATTGAACTATATTGAAAAGGAATTTTTATGTGTGTTTTTTATGTAGTTTATTACTTACTTTTTCAACGTGCATTGATACATTATATATGCACAATTATATTTTTAATTGTTATTAACGGAATAGTTATACTTAATGTAGTTTGTTTTTATCCTAATAAATATTTTTGTGAATGATGTAAAATTAATATATAAAACTCTAAATTTATATTCTTGACCTCTGTTCCCTGACTCCACATATATTATCACGAGAATCGAATTGTGTCCAATATTTTCTACAGTGTGACACCCTGAATCATATTGGTATATCAGTTTGTAACACCACGGCTACAAAGTTACCAAACTCTGATCTACTACAAGATTTTTGATTTGAAATTTTAGGATTTTTAAACGGAAGAAAGATGTGGGGAGGCTGGTTAGCAGCTAAAACTGGTTAAACCTATCTAAAAAAATCTATATCTTGTTTGATGATTGTCTAGCATCTTTCTAAATTGATTTCTTCATGCTATATTATACGATGAGTTTTTTTTTGTTTTGTTTATTTACTTATGATCTGGTTTGCTGATTACTTGCCTGAATTTTTATTAAATATAGCTTCACACAGAATAAATATTGTTATCAAAAATATCTTAAAGTTAAATACTTGTTGAATGTCTAAATAATATACATAGATAACAACAAATGAATCAAATATAATACTTTCCTTACAATTTGAAGCTCTAAATGTGTGGGAATTAGCAAGTTGGTAGCTTTAGTTAAACAAGTGGGTCAAAGGTGTGTCATATTTTAATATCAAGGATATATATAATTTCAATAAAGCCTTTTTTTGGTATGGATCTGTTTTGTTACTCATGCACTTTGTTCTTTCTTATTTTAATTGAAATTAAGTAGTACACAAATTAGAATCCCAAGTGGCCGAGTGATAGCGTATCGCGCTTCCACATCACAAGTCTCTATCCCCGGACTGGGCAAGGTCGAGTTCTCTTTTCATCCCTTTAGTGTGTCGATAAATGAGTACCAAGCTTGATTGGGGACCAAATACTGGGGGTTTCACGTTAATTTGAGCACCTGACCATGACATGCACTTCAGTGCCCGTGGCGACGTACCCTGAGATGGGCATTGTAGGCCTTGTCTCTCATGGGCTGTTGCACCACTGAGTTTAGCTTAGTTTAAGAAGTAACTCAGCACAAATTTTAGGCTTAATGTTTTTAAGTCTGCCTCTTATCATAATTTATTGTAAAATATCTGTATGAAAAGTATTTATAGTAAAAATTCAGTTACATGATATGCGTAGTTTTAAAAACAATACTTATTACACAACCGCCAACAAATATTAATTTTTTTAGTAATCAAAAATCAATATTCGATTATAAAGTTTAATAAACATAAATAATTAATGTTTATCTAGTATTATGGTTTATTATGACATTAGGATACATCACTAAGTACGATTATCTATGCGCTTTTCCTTAATTTCATTTTAATAGGAGAAACAAAGCTTCTGATATAAGACATTTTTACGAATCTTTCAATATCAAAATGCAATATATATCAAAAATCTAAAATCATCGACTGCCCCCCCCCCCCGAAAAAAAAGACAGAGGAAATGAATTTCTTTATCTAAGAGGGAAAGGCAGAATTATTCGGCAATCAGATCATTAATATAAATGAGCTAAGATAATATAAAAAATCGTGTAATTGGACAATCTGAAGACTTTTGAATACCTTAAAATTTTGCGCAATAATACTTTTTTGTTCTCAAGATTACAATTTTATCTATGATTGTGAATACTTTTCAACAAAAAGCAAATTTCTGTAATCTTCATTTGAAGTGAAAACTTCAATGGAAAATGTGTATTCTATTTTAAAACCAATACACATGGAAATATTCTATTTAAGCAGCGACCGTATTCATGCTATTACTCTAAAATAATTAAAATGCATAATCAATTTTCTACCTGATTGGTGAGACTAATTGAGTGCAATGTGTTTTTAAAGAACTATGTATAGTATCATGATCTTAAGAAAATTATGTAACATTTTAAATGCAAACAATGAAAGTTTTTAATCAGGACGATCTTAATAGATTTCGTATGCTCTGCGGCTCTATTAGGTTTTCCTATTCTAGATAGGATGATCTATCGTAGTAAAAGACTAGAATACATTGATAATTGAAGAGATGATAATGGAATAAGGTGACTAGCTGATGACACACAACACGATTAAGTATACTTCAAGTAAAATATGCTTTACTCTTAATATGAAATTTCTTGTTGAATTAAGAAAAATGCGCAAAAAAGAGTAGTCACATAAGTAGCTTGAAAAATCAAAATTCTTAATAACAATATAAAGATAAAAATTTTTCATATACATTATAATACACACTCCTACCTTTTAAAAGAAAGCGATTTATACGTCATTACATCGTATCTCCAATTTGAATATCAAACTTCAACTAAATAAATCTAAACTAAGTAATTTCTAATTAGTTTTTACATAACTCAGTGGCTATTGAGGAAAAAATAATTAAGATAAATTAAAGAAAAAAATAGTAAAATTAACTCCAAAGCGTTGTAAAATATGAAAAATAAAATTCCTAAAATTTTTTAGTATAGCATGAAAATCAAGCATTTAAATTTTGTTCTGTTTTGTTAAGTACATGGTGATTTTGGGATAAAATATAGAGTATATACACATTTTATATATATTTTATTTTCCAGTAAGCTAATGAAATAGGGATTTAGAAAGGATAATCTAATTTCAGAAATATTTATACACCTTGTATTTTTTAACTTAATGTATTTGACTTACATTTGAATATAGAATAACAGTTTCAGCAAAGTTTCTAAGATGATTTATGTTTGGTATTTCCAATAGTTTATATTTTGATAACATTTCTAAGTGTCTGCTTTTCATGTAACCTTTTTTCCACAGTCACTCGTAAATAATGAAAAAAGAAATGACAAATAAATAATTTGAAATGTTCTGGAGTTTCTTTTTCGGGTTAAAAACATTCTACTTGAATTAATATGCAGGAATATTTTCTAAGAACCGGTTCTATTTTACTAACTTGTATTGAAATAAAATTTTATAATTATAATTGATTTAACGTTGATATTTGTATTTCATTTGTTTCCACAGTATTTGAATACTTGATTAGTATTTATATCTATCTTAAAAATGTGCATTTATGTACAATGGGCAAAGAAACTTCTTTAATTTAATTTTATTTGTTGGACAAAGATAAAATTAAAAAAAAAATTATTTTATAAAATCATTAGATTTTTTGTATTTAAATACTCAAACTAATAAAGACTTTCCAAAATTTAAATTATTCTTTTGAAAAGTCCTTTAACTTAATACTAAGATTTTCAAAAGTTTTTAATTTAAAATTTACTTTTTTAGATACATTTTGATGATAGACTTTAGTGTCATACTTCTTTACCTTAAAACCGCATTTTTGACAAAATATATAGTTCAATATTTATATTGCGTTTTTGATGCATTTATAAGTTTATTGTTTTAAAATTCTTGTTTTAATAGAAATTTTTGTTATCCACATTTTCAATAAAATTTAATGACTATAATAGTATTTTTTTCTTAAGCAGAAATAAACACGAGGTTAATGTACCCATTTAATTTGATTTCATAAAAAGTGGAAAAACTTTTGGATAATATTTGTTGGTACTTAATATTATCGCAACGTGTTGGCGACAAAACATGAAACGAAGTACTCGGATGCCAATTCAACGAGTATGACACATAAGAAACCGGGGTTGCCAACTTGGCGAGCTATTAATACAGTTGGCGATTTTGCTATAATACGTAAGTACCTATTTGCTCATAGAATGACATAAAAACCGAAACACAGTGTTTTACCTGAATGGGAAACATTGCATACTTTACGATGGAATAATTTAGTGATTAACTTTTGGCATTAGCTTTCTTAATGATCAGCTTGAGCTTCAAAACATTGCAATAAAACACCCGAATAGTGTACAAAACAGATGACTGACAATCTTAAAAATTTTAGATAAAACTTTGAATTAATATTCACCGTAGTAGTTATAGAAAAGACGTTATTTTATGCCAAGAATATTTCTATATCATTAAACAAAGGTCATGAACATGTACTGGTTGAAATGGACACTTTCCTCGACCTCTTTTCCTTAAATCGAATGTCTATTAATGAAAGGTCAGTTCATTCAACTGTCCATGACATTACAGTTTTTTTTCTATTTATTTCTGAGTATTCATTTGATACAGTTATCTTATTCAGATATCTCGATTTCTTCATCTTGTTCTTTAATAACAGATAATTAGCATGAGGTTGATGCTCTTAACCGTGTAGC
This sequence comes from Trichonephila clavata, assembly GCA_019973975.1. NCBI lineage: Eukaryota > Metazoa > Arthropoda > Arachnida > Araneae > Nephilidae > Trichonephila > Trichonephila clavata. The sequence goes on along the minus strand of BMAO01005992.1, from coordinate 59,857 downwards.
TCTTAAAGATTTTCGAAGACACCGCTCTTCTATAAGATTTAACTGAAAATTATAACTGTCGAATGATAGTAATAAATTTTTGAAAGAAATGATAGATGCATACTTTTTTCTTTTATTTGACATGGGAATCTTGATTATATGTTAAATAATTTTCAGTCTTCATTTCAGGATGTTTTACTGTACTTTCCTTTAAATGCATAAAATTTGGGGTCTTTATTGAAGCATATGATTTAAGCAATTTTCGTGCTAATTTGAAAAATGATAGCTATTTTTCTGAGAAGTAAAAAGTTCTTTTTTATTAGGAAACTTATCTTTTTATTATTATCTTTAAGCTTATCTTTTTATTAAGATGGATAATTATTCCATATTTTGGTATATTACGTCAAAGAACAAGATTTTTGCCATCGGTGCCAAGAGTCAGGCTTACCAGGTTTCTCCCGGAAATATCTTGAACTGTAAGGATCTTTCTAGGAAAGTTATCTCCAGGGGTCCTCTTCTGGCGCTCTTTTTTAGGGTTGTGACGGGTCTATTCGCGAGATATTCATACTAATCCTCTTGGGGAAACTTTGGGGCTAGCATTTACATTAATTCACAGCCTTTCAAGAAGAACACGAGATATATATGTAAATTAGTTTGACTATATAAAGTCTATATAGGTTTTGTAGATGTAAAGAGAGAAGGAGCCGGGAAGCCGTCACGTAAGTGCTAATATTGGAATAGTTCCTGCACAAACCTAGCGCGCGTTAAGAAGGTAATTGCGGAGATCAAATTATTAGATTGAAGGTTTAAGATAGTAGAATCGGCTATCGGTTCATTAGTGCTTGCTCTCCTTATCTATTTCTGGTAGTCGGGATTACTTAGAATTGAATATTAGGAATAATCGACGCTTTAGATATTACTCCTAGGTTTCTTCTTATAATTTAACTTGTGATTGTTTAAGTGTTTGTTCAAAGTCTGAATAAATCTAATTGTTATTATGGAGTTTGTTGGTGATGCTTTGTTTCCCCCCACACCTAGAGACGAGCCGGACAGAAGGAGAGGGGTGCCAGTTAGGACCCCTCCCCCACAGGGTCAGTGGTCTAATGCAGCGTTTCTTAACCTTTCGATCGCCGTGGTCCCCCTTTATGTATCAGCCTGATATCGTGTCCCCCCCCCAAGATTTTGAACACATCTCCCTGGCTCTCAACACATTGCTGATGGATTTTAAGGTTTCAGAATAATCTTAAGACTGCCTCTGCTTATTATGCTTAACTAACACTTATTTTTTTTACTTCAAGAAACAGTAAAAGTAATATTACGTAATATTAGTTTAAAACTAACTGAATTAATATTTTTGATCAAAATACATGTTCCAGCATTGTTTTTTCATAGGGGCAGTTTAGTAACATAGTCTAAGATGGCATATATTTTAATTTTTTCACAAGTCCTTTCATAGTCAAAAAAGGAGGAAATCTCAACATTAAATTAGCGGTCCTCGAGGACCCTCTAAAAATGAGCTGTGGCTTGTTTGCGCATGGCTAACTTAAAATAGCAATGAAGCTTGTTTTTTCTTAAGCTATCTCTTTTCCATGATTATGGGATCTATGTATAAAGTGCGACCCACATTAACTTTAAAAAAGTTCCAGAAACTCTCAGCTTATACGCGGAAATTTAAGGTAAAATAAAACAAGATTTTTAAACATCAGTGAAAAAAAATTCAGCAGTTGTTATTTTATAAGATGTACCTGTCTGATTGATGTGGATCTCAATCCTTCCTAAAATTCCTTGAAAGGCAATGAATAAATAAATAAAATTCATCGATAAATCTTTTCAAAAGATGGTTAAAATATATATTAAATTCCATAGCAAACACAAAACATGGATGTTATAACTATCCCGAAACTCATCAATATTTAAAGCGGAAATCATAAATCAAAAAATTATATCCTCAACTCAAATATCTAACTTTCTTGAACGTAACCACATTTCTGCACTAATTTTTTTTCTCCTTAGGGTATTTTGACTGATGAGCATTTCATATTTTTTGAAGGTTTTCTTTCAAAATTACTGAATTTCGCATCGCTTCGTTGATCGAATGAGCGAATTCATTTTTTTTCTCAATGCGTCGTAAAAAGAAGGGGAAAAAATAACCTCTTGATGGAGTATCCGGAAATGTTGGGTAGATTAGTGAAACAAGGTTAATTTCCTTTTACGACCTTTGCCAAACTCGATCTTTAAAATGCAGATTTTTTTCTCATTGATCCGATTATTGTTCCCGGAAGTAGATTATAAATTGGACATTTTTTATATGAAGAAATCATTAAGTAAATTCTAATGGAATGCTTTATAAATGAATGAATTTTAATGTTGCATTATCTGAAACACATCAGATGATGAATACTTGTATGTATATTATAAGGGCGTGTTAAGTGGATAAATGTATGTTAAGTGTTGTTTAAACTTAAGATTAAATGTAATGAAAAATTTATTTTTGATACATTTTTATTAAAAGTTCACATTGTCGGAACGTTCCATCTATGATATACAGAAATTACGAGCACAGGTGGTGAACATATATTTAAAATGCAACAAAATAAAATAAAAAAGTACATAGACTTAAAAAATATATTTCTACCCACTAAAACAATTAAATAAATACATCAAATACCTAATACCGTTTTCATCATATCAAATACAATATTTGTGAAAGTAGAATTTTTTAACCCATGACTAGGCACTCTTCAAAGAGTTCCATCCATAGGCGCGTGGCATCTCTCAGATGCATCACCACATACTTATGTTTGGAGATGATTTAATCCTTTTATTGGTAAAATTTGACATTAAAAGCATTTGACACAAATAATACTTTAATAAAATCAGAAATTGAGATATATATACGAAAAACTTCAAAAAAATAATGGTTAGTTATCACCGTGTCACCATTGTTTAAATTTTAATATGCCTTTTTGCAGTCTTCACAAATCATCTTAAAATGTTCAAGGGACATGGAATTTTCTATAATGCATTACAAAACTTTAATAATTTTTTCTTGATGTCCTAATAAGAGGGGGTAGTACCTTCTTTTTCAAGTTTCTAGTGATGTTTCTCTTGTTTTTTCGTCTTGAATGGGACGTTGTATCTCAGATATTTCTTGAATTCTGAGTCAAAATTAACGAGGCATATGAATATTACACACTCGGACCGTCTTTGCATTTGCTCTTTCAAAAGTTCATTACCTAATTTTCCATAATATGTGAACGAGGTTATGGGAGATTTTTATTCCAGCTTCATTGAGGTTTGAATAGAATAAAGTCATTGGCTAGGCGCGCGGCATCCATCAGATGTATCTCAACTCCCAGCAAAAAGAAAAAAACTATTAAACTGTAGTTACAAAATACTTGTTTCGAATTGTTTTCTTATAAAACTGAAAACTACACGATTTTACAAGGGGAAAAAAATCAAAATTTACGAAATAGTACAAATCAATAAAAACTAATGTTGTTGGGCATGCTGCATCTTTCAGATTCAATGACCTCTGACGCCCGAAATGGGAAGAAATCACCCTCAGCCTTGACACCGAATCCTGGGTGAGTGACGAAAGGCTGATAGAAGAGGGCGCGCTGCCTTCCCCACCGTGGGGACGCAGCACCAAAATTATGCATCTGAGAGACTTTACCATGCATCTGAGAGATTTGCGCGCCTAACGGAGGGTTAAGTAATTTTGTTTGGTAAATAAACATGAAACTCTATTTCAAGGAAAAAACGACTTGTGGTGCTGACATTTACTTTTTCACAAGTTTATAGTTTATGAAAAAGACACAGACTGAAAAAAATATTGTGTGGATCAAGTTGCATATTAAATTCAGAAGTAGTCGTAAAATCTCTCTCTCTCTCTCTTGGGAATTCACTTCCTTAATCAGTGGTAAAATTCGCAACTAAATTTAAAACTAAAACCGCATACGATGTACAATTCCTGGCAAATAATTAAAGTTTTTATAAGGAAATTTAAAATATTCTTATCTAAAAGTATTGCAGGCCTTGATGTAATTCTTGGTAAAAAAATATTTCCATTAAACTTATACAATGTGTAAGCATTATTTTTAACATTTCACAAAATATTCAGCAAACGTTAAATGAAAAAGTGAACTTATTTAAAAAAAAATGGCAGTTATAGAGACTATAGAGACTGCCGATGGAAGTGAACATTTAGAACTTTTAATATTAAAATTTGAAATTTCATAATGTTTGAATTAAAATTATCAACATCAATCTGTTTTTCACATCTATTGACACTCCGAACATCAACTAAATGCATGTTTATATGTTTTTTTTATTATTCAAATATATTACGGGCTGTACAAGATCATGACAAAATATAATTACAATTCAACTGAAATAACAATTAATATACAATCATATTATTTATGGATAGTATTTGTATTTACTTAAATTTCAATGTACTTGATTTTTAACATTATTTTAAATGATTTCATCATTAATTTCAACAATACTTAAGACTTTTTGTACTTTCAATTATTTCATTTTGTTCTAAAAAAGATACAATAGGCTTATGATAACTAAAGTAAGAAAGATGTTTGATTCAAATTTATCTATCACGTTAAAACCGCATGGATCGTCGTTTTATATTTAGTAGTACTGAGTTTTAGATCATTGAACATATTTAAATTGTTTCTTTTAGAAATTCAATTAGTGGTAGATTTTTATCATCCGCAAAGTTAATATAGAAGTCTCTACTTAAAATCATGGGTATCTCTACTTAAAATCACATTATCATATTTTTCGCCAAATCATTTTCGAGTATTTCAGAACCTTCTTTTATATAAATCATCAAATTTTTGAATAAAAATTGTTGTATCTGTCTCATAGATTTTCCAGGCGAAATATAAACGGCAACCACATTAATATGTATTGCCCGTTCTCGGAATCGCAACGAGCAATGCACCGTATATACATATTGAACTTTTCACTAAATTCATTCAATTTCACTTTTAGATATACACAGCACTATACATCAGCTGTATAGCTACAGATATTCTGCTATAAGCATGTCGGTGACGCGAACGCACGAGATTTCACCCATCCAAATGTGTTTAAGGCGAAAAGCATACTGCGCGTGCGCAAGTCAGAACATGTCGGTGACGCGAACCCATAAGATTTTCCCCGACCAAAAAGTGCCAAACGCCGCTAAATGAGTTTTCACTTCAAAAATTAATTTTCTTTCTTGGATGAGATAGTTATTCAAAAGTCATCATAACTCATTTCTAATAAGTCATTTTTTACTTTAAACCACTACAAAGAAAATTCTGGCGATTTGTCAATACACCATTAAAAAAGTACTTTAATATTTAAAATATAAGCATTACATGTAGTATTTAATCTATTAAACATGATAAAATTATAAATCTGTAGAATTAAAACATTTTTTCAAAAAAAAAAAGACTGTACATTGGTTGCTGAGGCTTTGTAGACACGTCAAGTTCCCAAATGCGAGGACTATTTCATGGTGGTACCATCTCGCAGCGGGTCTCGCTACCAAATTTTGACGCTTGAATTAATTAATTTTTAATTTAAGTTCTCGTCGTATGCTTAATATTGCCGTGATTTAATTTTTCGAAAGTACCAGAGCCAAATTGATATCCAAGGGTCTTTACACATGCCACATAATCATATGACATGCGTACCTACGATTATCGCATCCAGAAAATTTTTCGACCTAAACTATGCCTAAAACTAACCTATGTATATAATTAAATTTCTCATAATCTAAATGCTTTGCAAATTCTATTAGTAATCACATTGTTTTATAAAAAAGTTCATTTTCAATTAATTGCTTTGCTTCATAATGACTCATCCAGCAAAACTGTTAATTTTTTAAATTAGAAACAACATATTTTAAATTAAAGATAAATAAAGCATATTTTCTCAAGTAATTAATCATGCAACTGGAAAACTTTCCGTGGGAGTTAGCTGAAATTTTGCCACTGTTTAGTTATGCTAGCGTAATAGAGCTTATTTTTGAATTTATTTGTTCATACTTAAAAACCAAAAATATCACAAACATACCTAGAAACCTAATTTCACAAACTGTTTTTTTTTCCTTCAATATTTTTTGGCTGATTTTCTGACGAAAGTAGGTCTTCAGATTTGAATTATGTTTGTTTGATTCTCTCTTTAATGTAACCGGAATAACTAACACACAAACAAAACTAATGAATTTATATTCTTTCAAAATTCTCTATTAGTATCAAAATCGTAGAATTTGATAAAAGCTGCATCTAAAATGATTTAAAATTGTACATTAGTTTAAAGTTAATAAGAACTCTGAAGGGTATCTCAAAATTTCTTCGGGGCCCTTTTTCAAATATGGGAGCCCTGTTAGAGGGACTGTAGTTACACATGTTGGCGTCCCTGTAGCTTGAGGGTTCCTTATCATTGATACGGTTGATACGGCTGATGCGGGGGTAGCTACGCCCCTGTATACATAAGTGTAAACTCAAAAAAAAATTTAACTCTTTTTTTAGTTTTTAGACGCATAGGTTTATTCTACATTGGGAAATCAAACGAATATTTTTTTGGGGAAAAGGAAATGAAAAAGGAATTACTCAATTGTAGCAAATGCATCTCCAGGAATTTACAATGAAACAGTACAATAAATGGCTCAAAAATAGACGAAGGAACTAATTTCGTTTTTAATAGATTTTTGAATATCATAAAGTCTGAAAAAAATCGTAAACATCAATCATCGTACCAAACTCTTGTTTATAACGGATGGGCATAAAATTAAAATAAAATTCCTGTCCTCATTTACTTTTTTTACCGTAAAATTCCGAACAGCTCATCACAGGCAAGCAACACGCGCGTGTGGTCTTATTTCCAAAATTCTACAACACGTAATAGATTATACTTAGACAAAAAGAGAAAAAAGCAATGCAGTCAAAAGTTCTTTCCTGAAGAGAAACTTTTTTTTACAAAATTAGCCCTGCCCTAAAAGTTTAAATAAAATAAAACTCAAAAATAAAAGTATTGCATTATTTAATGAAGGATGTTATAGAACATAGTGAGAGGATTATTCACATGAGAAACTGTACAAATACCTTGTTTTAATTTTTCCGGCATGGGCTAGAATATATAGCTTTTAAACTGAATGTAAATTACCGTAAAATCTGGTGTATAATGCGCACTTTTAACATAAAAAATAAACTCAATTTTTATGGGGACGTGTTATACGCTGGGTATAAAAACGATAGCTTCAAAAATAAAAAGTAAAGAGAGATGGGCTTTTAAGAAATTAAACTTCTACATAGATCGGAATACTGTTTATTCAAAAGAAAAAACATACCTGAAGAACTTAAAGGATTATAGCTCTAGAAGTGTACAATTTTTTTCAAAATCCTTGGACAATACCTCGAATAAATGACTTGAAAACACAAGAGAATTGCATATGTATATTTCGGGTTCCTTTCGTAAAAAAGGGGGAGCGCGTTATACTGAGAATATACCTAAATATTAAAAAAATCAGCTTGAAAGTATAGGTGCGCTTTATACGCCAGATTTTACGGTACTCTGCAAAGCGAAAAAAAAAAACAATACTTTATTAATTGATCTTTACCTAAAAATAAAGTCATAAATAATTTAAATACATATGATTAAAGGATATATGTTATAATGAATAAATTTATAATAATTATTTAATAAATTTATCTTGCACTTTACATATATAAGATATCTCTAAGTTATGAATTTCACTGGGTGTTTTATTTAAAATATAACAACAGTAAGAAAGTGTAGAAAAAAATGAGCTTACTTTAGACTAGGAAATCATGGTTGTTATATATCGTTAATAACTGATTATGTAAAGGAATTTTAAAAAAAATACAGAAAACAATATTAAAATATTTCAAAAAGCCTAATTATTTTAATCAGTTACTTGGTTATTTCGCAACATTGTTATATAATTATTTTCTAATAACCTCGGGTTTACAGGATTAAATTGTAAGATATACTATTAGCTATTGCTTGAATAATAAATAAACGGATTATTTGAACTTAATTATTGTATTAATTATCAGCCTTAAAAAAGATATATTTAAAACCACGAACTGTTGAAATATAATTACTAAAAACAATGCCATGAGTAAATTGTTTGCCTTTGTTTACTACAATTATAACTCAGGAAGTTTAAACGAGTGTTTGTGTATTTAATAAGAATTCCAAATATTTCATTTCTGAGGAAACTTCCGACTTTCAAAGAAAATAAATGACTAATCAACTTTCAATTAATTGTGAAACAGAAAAAGAAAACAGTAAATACTTAGATATATGTTCGTAAGATTCTAAATTAAATATATCCCGTGATTTAATTGCTAAATTTCTGAACAAAAAAAACATAACATAAACATTATTATCAAACAATTGAAAATGTCCTATACTTTTGGGGATAAAAATTTTAAAACTACCATGTTTTTGAGCAATATTGAGCGTATGTTAATTTTCTGACATAAAAAACATGTTTTTTTTTTACTATTCTTTATTTTATCTCAATGCATTTACATTGGAAAATAATGGAGACATTCATCACCCGTTTCTTCTTTGAGAATTAAATTCAAGTTCATTATAATAGCTCAAAACTAAATATCTATAATTGTGCAAGAGCTGCTATTTATTCAGATTATATTTCTCATTAAGTTTCTTTGGAATCTGCAAAAACTGCGATCGACTGAGAGGATATAGTAAGAGGAGAGTCAAAGACATTTGCAACAAATAAATGTTCACTCGTCGTTTTAACGGGCTTTAGTTTTCTCCATCTCTCAAGCTGCGACACTGAATATTGCTAATTGCTGCCAGCTCCTGTTTTTTGTGTTCTAGAAACAATGCAAATCCCTCTTTGAAGACCTTAACGATGAAAGCAAAACTGGGGCCTTCTAGTGAATTTCGTCCGATTGCGCAGTGGCGTAAATAAATATTCAAAGGATCTGGTGCAAAAAAAAAAAAAAAAAGGCTTTTATTTTTTGGTTTGGTTTTATTAAGTAAAAATTTATGAATATTTTAACTACACAAAGCACTTTAACATCAGGTCTTTACCGTAATCTACAGAACATTGGGAAGCAAAGCTACATATATACTTTTCATTCTTTTTTCCGAAAAATGTAAAGATGGGTGGTTCCTCCACTCTTAGATGTACCATGCAGGCATGCTCGTCGTTGACATGATTGGCTGTATCCAACTGAAATAACTGTCGAATTTCCTGTAGTTTTTTCCAAGTAACACTGTAGTGACCGCATTATCTATAAGTCACTAATAACAGAAATTCTTTAAAAGAAAAAAAATTACAAAAATTAAATTTTTATACGGTCCTCAGGTCCTATTACTTATATTTAGAAAAAGATGCAGTACACAAAAACAAAGTAAACCCAAAAGGTTTCATTTTATTACGATAAAAACTGGCCGAGTTATGGAACTTTGAAAATCATACATTTCCTCCATTTTTTCGGCCATTTTCAAGAAGCTAGTAAGGGGCCGTCTCAAAAGTGAAATTAATTGGAACTCTGCCAGGAAACTTTCGCTCTTGCACGTCACTCATATGTAAATCGTTTTTAAATTTGAAAGTACATGCATTACTTTAATAATGCAATACTTGAGTACTTAAGAAATAAAATTTATTCTGTGTACGTGCAAAACATAGACAAAATATAACATTTTGGAAGAAGAAATTTCAAAAGCAGTTCCAAAAAAATAGACTTCAAACTGATTTGCTGCGGTACTTATCATGGCGAACGTTAAAAATCTGTTATGTAGCCACTTGCAATTGCAAGTGGCTACATAACAGCGGTATTGTTGTATGGACAGTGTAACCGAAATAACAGAGAGGCGTCAGACTTTATGCCATTAGATTTCCCAGGCGAAGACATCCATCTTATTGTACAATTGCTCGTGCTGTTCAACGCTTGTATAAAACTGGAAGTTGTCATAGACGTATTTCCTTGTCTCGTGCCACACTTTCAAGCTTGCGGATACCACGTTGTGGATGTTCTAGGATATGCTCTGGCTCATCCTGAAAGTAGTGTCCCGATATGAGCAAAGGCTTGTTCCTACTCAAAATCAAAGTGTGGAACATATTACGTACGTACAGTGCATATTCTTATCGTCCAGTCCTGGCACAGGAACTAATGCCCGGAGACCAGAAGTGTCATTTTGATTTTTGCAATTTCATGTTAAACACAATGGATGAAACTCCAGATTTTTTGAATGAAGTTTTGTGGTCGGATGAATGCCAGTTTTCGAGGCAAGGCTTTATTAATACACAGGATACGCATTATTGGTCCCTCGAAAACCCACATCTAATACGATCGAATCACCACCAAGTGCGTTGGTCGGTGAATGTGTGGTGCGGAATATGGAAGAGCACCTTAATAGGCCCAATGTATTTCGATGGACCTTTAACATCAGAATCATACACGGAAATTTTATCTGAATCGTTAGCCGATTTTTTAGAAGGGTTTCCTTACGGGATTTGTCATGATGGCGCACCCTCACACAAATCTGCGCAACCATGTACATTTTTGGCGCAGACATTTGACACAAGAATAATCGGCTACGGAGGTCAACAGGAGTGGCCGTGCGATCACCCGACCTAAGTCCTCTGGATTTCTTTCTCTGAGGCTTCCTAAAAAGCAAAGTGTACGAGTATGAATCCACGAGTAAATCCAATTTACTCAATCGAATCAGCATGGCATGCAGGTCTGTGACACCAACTATGTTGCAGAAGCTACAGGCTGAGTTTCTGACGCGGGTTCGGTACTGCATTTCTGCGGAAGGCAGTCATTTTGAACATTATTTAAGTTAATTTGGTCATTCTGATATAATAAAGCCCCTGATTCATGATTGGCGCTTCATTACACATTATGCTATAATTTGAACAGCAAATCCTGTATTCTCTTGCTGCTGTTTGTTAAAACAAGCTGTTTTAATCTTTTCGGAACAAGTTGTATTTCTTTAATTTAACTTTCATTGTTTGCCATACAGCAATACAAATTGTCAGTATATGATGTTTACTACGATGTTTTAATATTACTATGATGTTTTTCATTTGCTCTTTCTGTAAATAGTGAATTACTGCTCTCTTAAACTGAATTTATATACGGTCCCCTTTTCTGTGCAATCCAGATGCTTAAATTTTATGTAGGCATAACTCACTCAGTTTTTATTGTAATAAAATGATACCTTTTGTGTTTACTTTGTTTTTGTGTACTGCATCTTTTCCTAAATGCAAGTGATATGATCTAGGGACCATATAAAAATTTAATTTTTGTAATTTTTTTGTAAATGTGTTTTTTGGTTCGAAAGGCACGTAAAACATTCTTTACCTTATTAAAAACATTTTTCAAATTGGAAGTGCATATCTAAACGGAACGGTTCGGGAATTAGGTATTGGGTCACATTAAGGCTGGACACCCTGTATATATATCTTATTATACACCTACGCAAATGCTGATGTCTGTGGTCCTGATATACGTCACGCTCTTTAACGCTAAATATGTTGTTGGAAACAGCATTGGCATCAGTCGTATGCAAAATGCCATAATGTAGAATTAGTTAAATTTCAAAAGAGGTGTAATCGTGCTGTACCACAGAAATGACCGATCCTTAAGGGACATGTCTAGCGAGCTGAATTACTGATTGTGACCGAGATGATTCAGGAATTGATGATTCAGTAACATTCCGGAACATGCCCAGAGTTTCGATAAATAGTATCCGCAATAAAGCGCATCTTCTTAATTTTCATGGTCGTACTGCCACCAAATAAGCCTTTAATCACAAACTACACCGCTCCGTTGAGGAAATACAAAGGTTTTCAATAGTGAACCGTAGATCAGTTAAAACGGGTTCTCTGGAGTGATGAGAGTGCCTCCTGCCAAAATGCATTGTGCTTTCCGTTAAGTCCAGCGGAAGAGGAATTATGGTCTACGGATTTTTTTCTTGGTTTGGTCTGGGACCTTTGGTCCTAATTTATGTTAAGCTCAACACCGAAGCTTACCTCACTATTTTGGATGACGCTGTGCTTTGTATGTTGTAATAGTTCTCCAGGAGGAACCTCTTCCGGTTACACGTCACATCCAGGATGATAACGCCAGTTCATGTTGTAAGGCTCACCATTAACCAATATGGGGTCAACTATGGTTAATCGAATAGACTGTCCTTCCTTGAACCTAGACTTAAAACCGATCAAAAACCTCAGGGACATTAAGGTCCTAACTTCTTTAAGGTTAAACTTCTTTTTTATCACAGTTATCCAAATACTTATTGGTAAATAGTATATATGCAAATTAAGAATGGTAAACAAACTTTTAAAATATTTATCAATATATTTCAATAAAAAGAAGTCAGAAAATGAATTAAAGAATATTTCTGAAAGATTTTTTAAGGACTGGTTTTAAATAAGGAATGAATTGTTCTATCACTTCTCACATCAATTTAGTGTTTCAAATATTTTTTCTTAAGTACTGCTAATATTTCCATCAATTGCTTATTATAGCAATTTATTAGGACCTCAGTAACTTTTAAATATACTTCGTTAATTATGTTAATAAAATTCTATTAAATAACATGTACTTTTAAAGTAATGTCTTTCAACTTTATAAACTGCTTCTTTATAAGATTCAGTGGAAAAATATTTCGTGATAATTTTGAAGTTGAATTTTTTCAAATAATAAATTCCAAGAGAATACAAAATAATAATTAATATACATATATAATCTTCTTGTCGTATATAGTTTTTTCTTGTTATCTATAAACTCGTACTCTTCAATTTCTCAATTCTTATAAAATATTTGTCCCTTGCACCAAAAGAGAAACATAAATAATTATAAAAGTATACAATTACTATTCAGTTAAACTGATATAATTAAAGCCCAGCGGATTATATTTTAAAACATTTGACCACCACTGATCACTCATCTAATGGGGTGTTTGTGATGCAATGCATGCGCACTTGCGATTTGCCTTGACCGTACGACATAGTTGAAAGATAATATAATGGTGCCAAGAACTAAAATAATGGAACAGTGAATGAAAGAGAATCGTGTTTACTTTTGAATGTGCGTAGAAATTCGTAGGGCATAGCGAGGGGTCATGCTGTTATTCGCAAATAAATTCTCCTTAAATCTTCTGATTTAAGGAGTTTATTTTTTTCAGACAGTATTTATTCTTCTCCATCAAAATTATATATGGATTTGTTTAACATTAATAATACAATTACTATAAACGATTCCCATTCTTCACCTTTTGGCAAACTAGTTTCCTTTTCATCTTATTTACAACATATTCCTTTTTTACTACTTTATATTAGTAAGAGAGACTGTATTGTACATACATATACAAATATCTTTGGGAGGGGGATAATAATATCTTTTCGATTGAGTTTGTCTAATTTTAAAAGAGAGTTAAATTTTAAAAGTAACTGATACAAAGTGCTCACTAAATCATTTGTCGTAATGTGTCTCATATATAGCCTTGCTCAATTAAAGAAAACCTTAAAGCTCTTTTAATAGGATTGTGAAAGCCCAACATGAATATCTTTTTAGATGATTGTATTTAATTTTTCTGGTTCTCTATCTGTTTATTTTACAGAGTGAACATATTTGTTTATTTTCAGTAAATAAACATTTCATATTGACTTTTTAATATTAAGAAATGATCGTTTTTTTGAAAGTGAAATTTCAAGATACACATCTCATTAAATAAGAAAACCCTACCCTATTTTTACCATAATTTGCTCTTTGAATGTGAAAGTTTTTATCATATGTGTGCACTTAAGTACATATTTTATTAAAATAACTTCATGGTATGTCTTTCACATAGTTTCTTTTTAAATTTCAGCTGAATGATTTAACTCAGCGTTTCTCAAACTGTAGGGCACCTCAACCTTTAGGGGGCGTGATTACCCTATTTGGAAGGGTAATCACGCCCCTAAATAAGAGCATAAATAAAATTATTTAAAAAAATTATAAATTTATTAAAAGATTATTTTAAAAATATAAATTTACTATAAGATTATTTTAAAAAATTATAAATTTATTGAAGATCATTTAAAAAATTATAAAATTACTGAGAAAGGAAACAAATCAAAACACATTCTGATGTAATGAAAAATAAAATTCACATTTACAGTGATACAATATACTTATAAATGTATCAGCACTACTCAATGTATATGATAATTAATTTATCAGTACTAAGTAAAGAAGAAGCTTAATAATTCCTAGTGACTTCCATGGGCTTGTCATTTATAAAATTTAATACTTATCTTGATAATTTGTACGGTTTATAACTAAAATCGTATTGTAGCCTTAGTGTCAAAATACATTACTGAATTCATTACATTGCTATTGTATGGAGGAGGGGCGCGAGGAAAATTATGATTGAAAACTGGGTAGCAAATGTTGAAAGTTAGAGAAGCACTGATTAACTACCTTTTAACACTTTACTTAACCAATCTAAATTATAAGAGTTAAGTTCCAGATTTCAAATCACCGTAATTGAAAAATTAAGTTTTTTTTTGTTGAAAGTACTTTATAAGTTCAGTCCATCTCTTTCGCAAAAATCAGAACGTTTTTGGGATCAAGACCATACATCTTGTTTCATTGATTCCTAGGAAAGGATGCAAGACTTTTCGACAAGAGCCTGACCGTTGAAATGTGTCACCACTGACGTCTGTTTCTCCTTGAGACACCGCCTGAGGACACTTGAAAGATGAAAAAGTTATTCATCGAGAACCCCTCCCGTCTTCGCATTCACATTGGTGGTACGTGCCTAGCTTACAGATCAAGATACATGTTCAAACTTTCTCATGATACACAAAGCCTCTTGAGATATGGTGTCGTAAAGTTGGTTACAGAAGTCTGATAGTTTAAAGAAAGTGAAAAAAATAAGGCTTCTTTTGATATTTCTTTAAAAATAATTTATTGTAGTTGAATTTATTGTAGCTGTTGAAAACCTCACTAAGTGTTGTTCAAAAAAATAATTGTTTGTATATTTTCAAAACAAAATATATTCCGTTTTTTTTTTTTTTTTGAAAAAAAAAAAAATTACAGTATTTTAAAAAGATGAGCTGAAGTTAAACATTGATATTAAGGTATTCGACTACCTAAAATTGTGAATTTTGCCAAAATTGAAATTTTTTTTCCTGATTTTAATTTACAGGCCATTTAATTAGCTTTTTAAAATACCAAATTTATTATTTTTCATTCATTAGAACACGAACTATAAGTGTTTCAGTAAAAGCAGATGCCCATTACTTCAAGCAAGATGTCACACTTTAAAACGCATTTTACTCGAAATGTGTTTTTTTTAAATGCTCAAAGGACAGCGATTGCTAAAAAAGTTTTGAAAATAATTAACAGAAATTTTTAGTGTATGTTTTGTATGGTAGTAGAAGTGTTTTAACCTTCAGATTTATCAATCACTGTTTTGTTACAAAATTTACAGTCCCTTATGTTATTATAATAACTATTTTTTTAAACAGTTTCATATAATAACAAAGATAAAGTGTTCTAGTTTTTGTAAAAA
Organism: Trichonephila clavata; assembly: GCA_019973975.1. Lineage (NCBI taxonomy): Eukaryota > Metazoa > Arthropoda > Arachnida > Araneae > Nephilidae > Trichonephila > Trichonephila clavata. The sequence continues at coordinate 44,293 of BMAO01005992.1, read as the reverse complement.
TTAAAATATTTGTTTTCCTGAAGGTCATTTCAAAAATGAACACATAGAATTAAAAAAGTTAAAATTTCTTCACAAACTTTTGGTACAGAATGGGCCGCGTTTATTTTATTTTTTGTTAATTTTTACCATTTTTTCCCATTTTAGTAATAATAATTTCTTTTTCTCTTCTGAATTTTAGCAATTTTTTTAAATGAACTATGTAAATCTAAAAACCCCAAAAAATTCCCATACCTCAATTTCTTTTTTTAGTCGGATACCTTAAGTTATCATTGCATTTCCAGTGAGTTTATAAAAAAATTAAAGGATCTTTCAGCGTTTTAGTAAGATTATTTGTAAAATAATGCTTTATATATGAAACAATATAATACATGATAATTTATTTGGATTAAAACTGCTCACACACGTTTTTCAAGCTTCAATGCTATGTGTGTATATATTTTTAAAATCATATTTGTGATATTCATTACAACTATCAACATAGAGTATTAATGCCGTGGTACAAATAAATTCGTACGTCATATATAAAGTATTTCGTTTTCTAATAGAGAATTCTGTTTAGGTTGCATTAGATCTACCTGGATCTGTAGTATTATAGATATTTGTTAACAATGCCGTGATCTCCTTTCCATTAATTTTAATGTTGTTTTTATAACACAAATCCAAAATATATATATTTTATATGACTTCTATTATGCTATTAATAAGTGTTTTTGCTCATTTTATGAAATTTGATCTACTTTGTGCAAATGTAAAGTAAACTTACTATCCTTGTATTCTTTAAGTTAAGATTAATAAGGGGTAAATATTAAGGGGCAACAGAAAGGCATTAGCGAATTCTTCGACGTAGAAATAAGACTATTTTAAACATTAGCTCAAGGACCAAAACATTTACCTTTATTTGCTAATGTAACTGGGTTTAACTTAGAAGAGAAAATAGAATACGAATAGAATACCAAAACTGTAAGCTGTGCACTTAAAAGTAAATAATTTTTTTTTTCAAAATTTTTTTAATAAATTCTAAAAAAGTAATAGTTAATGATAAAATAGATCAAAAACATTATTCGAACTTACTAGTAAAAAACCATTAACCAGAAAGAATACGAGGGAGAAATATATCGTAAAAACATTTTTAAATACCAGCTTACTTTAAATTTATGTTGAAAATATGAAAAACCTTAACAAAAATAAAGAAAAAAATCGAAAAGAAAAAAGGAGTTAAATTAAAAACAAGACTTACTAACTACAAAAATTATCTATATAAGAAGCACCATCTAACTGAAATTGAATATAGATATATAGTCATTAACCATATATTAAATTGTCTATATCTAACAAAATTAAACAAATTATTTAAAGTATAACAAAACAATAAAAGTCAAAATTAGGTGGCCCATTACTTTGATATTGTAACAGCTTTAGGAATTAAGCTTGTAGGAGTAACAGGTTTTAAGATAAGTCTTATTTATAATATATTTTGACTATATTTGACTATACAACTGAGCTGAAAGGAAAAGAATGTAGTACATGAATAAATATCTAAGAATATAAGATAATAAACAGAATACTGAAATATTAATACTTAAAATGCTATAAGATAGTTTCCAATAACAAAGATAAAATTGAAAAAAGTGTACATGTCAAAGCTACGAAAACCAAAAAGGTTTTTGTGGTTTTGGTATGTCAATTAAATAATATAGATTGAATGTAGATCCAAATAAATATAGTAAGTTTTTCTTAGAAAACGAATTATGCAAAACGAAACGTGATAAAGCGAACAAATCCCGCATAATTTAAACAGGATCACCAATAAAAAAATTGTTCATGTATCTTTAAAAAGTTATAATTATAGCTAAAAAAACATGAAAACCACAAACAGAATTTTTAAGAACATATTTTTGATAAATATATGAACTCAATATATAAGAAAATTATTGCTTTAAAAAAATAACAAGAGTAAATCTAATTGCAATATTTTACACTTTCTCTGCCGATCATTTCCATCGTATTAAATGGAGTTATTTCTTAATACCTAATCACGTGAACGCGCGTAAAGTGCAGGACCTCTTTTATTATCCTTTTCAATCGGCATTACATGTGAGGTGTTTATTCTAGTACTGGTGTAGAGTAGGTTTAGAAAGTCGTAAAGGTATGTGGCTTCCGAATACACAGCTGTATAAATTATTTAAACATTCTTGTAATTTGAGCTGCAAAGGCTGTTGTTCAGCAAAGTCTTCATACCCCTCCCCCCCCCAAAAAAAAAGAAAAATTCATTTTAATAAGTCTGTAACAAATGACTAATTGCATATTAGTTTTCGGAAGAATATCCGAATGATGTGTGTTATTTATGACATCGGTAACAACTTCATTCTTACCAAATTGTTTATGGTATTTCGAAATCTAAAGAGGAAGAATTACAAGAGACATGCAAGTAGCGACATGTCATCAGCTATGGTGGTCAATACAATTTGAAAAATTGACCCCACATCAATTCTTTTGTTACTTATTTTCATAATTTTGATTTATTTTTACATACACGCACCAGTTTGCAATGTGGCATGTGAGATATAATTGTGTACCTCCATAGCCCATCACACTCTACCACGCGATCAAAATTTTTTTAAAGGAAATAGCATTATAATAAGCAATAATTATATTAAATTATCTCTTATTACAACTTTTGAAGCATATTTGTCCAAAAAGTAATATGAAAGAGAGAAAGAGAGAGAGAGAATATACACAGTATGAGAACAATCTACTTTTTTTCTCATGCCATTAACTATCAACGCAATTTCACATAACATGTCTATTAAATTGCTTTTTTAATATACCTACCTTCTCTTCAACTGCTTTATTGGGTAAATATACACATTTCTCAATAAAATCAAAATAAAATAAAAACAGGTACATAAACAAATGAAAGGCAATGAATAACCTAGGTTATCTATGAAGACAAGTCCTTCTTTCAAAACAGAATTCGTATTTTGCTGGAAATATGGGGAAATGTAGTGCCTATTGAAGAGTCATATTTAAGTAAGCTATTTGTTACCAGTTTTGGATTTTAAAAGAACTACCAAAAAAGTCATACAGCGCTTACTTGTATATGTATATACAGCAGTATGCAATAATAAGTACTAATGATGGTGTGACCACGTCCAGATAGTCTGCTAAGATGACTCCTTGACAGCCTCCATAAAAGAGCATGACATTTCGTATATTTTTGTACATAGTCTTCTTGAGACGAAGAAAGTGATTCATTGTGCTTCCACACCTTACTTATCTCTTTGGTCTCTGGATTACATTGATAGATCCAAAATACAACCGTCCTTATGAGGGGACAAAAAAATCTTCAAATTACTCTGAACGTTTATTCATACCCCTTGATTTGTTTTTTGAAAACGAGTCTGTAATCGTCTACTCCATTGTGTTGAGGACTTTGACATTTGCAATTCTTTGAGAATAAATTTCCACAATGCCGTTACTACGATTAGTCTCGTTCATCAAATTTGGATCGTTTCTCTACATAGGATTAGGATTAAGTTCTTCACTCTTTTTACTGCTGCAATATCGTCAGCAAATACTGGTTTCCCATTTCTCTGGTCGTCTCTGAAGGATATGCGGCTAATTTGAAAATCCTTTTTGTTCCCATAATGAAAGACTACCATCCTTTCAAACGAGGGAAATATATCTCGCTGAAAGCCTCTATCTTCCCTCTACTGTAAGTTACTTTAATCTACGATTTTCTGGAAAAAAACCCTCAATAACTGTTGGACGGGTCCTATTCGAGTCCTACCACTAGTCCTCTTGGAAAATCTTACTTCTTTAACTGTCGTTTGAGTTTAAAACCACCTTCCGTAGAAAGAACATGATTTCATGCTACTTTGACTGCTACTTAAACCCTAGCAATGTGTGTGTTGGAGTTAGTTATTACGCTGTAATTAAAGTGAGATTAGCGATATGTCTTTCGGGTGAATGAGCGAGTGAGTGAATATTGACTTTGCACTGCTCAGTTACTCGAGGGCTTTTGGCGATATACCTCGAAATTTTGAGCCATGATCAATTGACGAGAACGACACCTCAGATGGCCCCCTCCAAACTACCACACCACACCAATGGAAGGATATTTGAGCTCTCGACAATTTTAGTGTGCATCGCTCTCCTACACGGCAGGTTTTCAGTTGTACTAGGCTCGAACTTAAGACATGTCGGCCACGAGTCGGTTACCTTGACCAATAGGGTACTGCGACCACGATATGCTTTTCGGAAACCTTGGTGAAAAAGATAAAAAGTTTTAGACTGGATTATATAGTCAACCCAAAAGAGATCTGACGAGTGCTCTTCTATTGGATCACACTTTGATAAGTGTTTAATTATTTGTCTTACGACAGTGCTTCTCACACTTTCAATATTTGAGACCCAATTTTAAATCATTTTAACGCATCCCTCGCCTTCCACATTAACAATATATTGAATGCAATAATTGTGTTCTTTGATGATAAAGGTACAATACAACCTGAACTGGAAATCGTACAAATTATCAAGATAAGTATTAAGTTTTGTATATGTTAATTTTAAATAATAGATATTTTAAGTAAATTATTTTAAGCATTACGTTATTTTTCCTGTGTACACTTTAGTTTTCTTCTTTTCAGTAATATAATAATTTTTTCAAATAATATTCTGTAAAAGTCGAACTTTTCGATACGCTCCGGCCTCACACGTAGGGTTATCAAGCCCCCTTAGGGAGGCGGGCGTATGGAATGGAACTCGTAATTCTGGACAGCGGTCAAGCAACGAAGATGACACTTGAGCCAGCAACCCACTCTTCAAACTTCCTAGCCATGCCAACGGGAGAACTTTAAGCTACAATAGATTTAACATCCATCAATCATTTTAGAAGGCAGATTTTAATGCCATCATGACATGAAACATGACAATGCTACCCACGTGTTCGTGACCATGGCTACTAGGCTGCCGCGGCCCAAAATAGTCAGGAGACCAAAGAGATGAGCAAGAAGCACAGACAATGTCACACCCTAAGAAAGTTAACGAGTAGAAGTTTTCTGGGAAATTGATGCTAGCTATTTGTTTAAACAGTTGTAGCATTATCTTAAGATTCCACCTGGAAAAAAGGGAGTGAGTGAGAGAATATTAACGTCGCACTGATTAGCAACACGAGGGCTTTTGGCGACGGTCCGCGTATTTTTGAACCAGGGTCAAGTGACGCGGACGACACCTGAGCTAGCACCCCCTCTCCTAACTACCGCACCACACCAACGAGAGGACGTTTGAGCTCTCGACAGATTTAACATGCATCGCTCCCCTACACGGTGGATCTTTAGTGGTACTAAGATCGAACTCATGACATGCTAGCCATGATCCGATGCCTAGACCACTCGGCCACCGCTTCCACTGGAAAAAAGGGAAGTTAAATACAAATGTGTATTAATGTCAAGCAGGGGATGGATCAAAATGATAGGCAATATGTTGATATCATCCGTACTATATTAAATGAGAACAAAGTACATAAGCTGTTTTAATAGTTTTTAAGAGGTTTAAAAGTACTAGTCAATTTTAAAAGAATTTTGTTATTTAAAGAGCAGACCGTTCCTCTTCGCTCTATATAGCGGTCAAGGGCGTAGGTACCACCGTATCACCTGTATCAATGATACGCCCCCCCCCCCAGCTACAGAGACCCCAACACATGTGAGCAAAACATCGTAAATTAATGAGAAGCTCAAAAGAGAACCTCTGAGGAATCTTCGATACAGGTCCCACTCCAGACTAGCTACGCCAGTGATACTGGTAAATAGGATGGACCAAAAGTCTTGCTCTTACAAGACAATTGTATTACAAAAAACCCATTTAATATAATAATTTAACTTTTGTATCATTGGATAGGCTGGTTTTAATAGGTTTTTTTTGTACATATGTATATGGCACGAATGCTCTTTCAAGGTAACATTTGTAAGAAAGATATCATTTTTTGCCAAAATGGCATTCATTCAAGAGGAACCCCAATGTGTGTTTCGGTTTCTCGAAACGAAACCACCTATTTATGTTCAGTGTAAGTTTAGAAGTTATCGGATGGGAAAGCAAACACCTGGTGCAAAATCAATAAAGCAATGGGGTATGGAATGTTTAAAAATATAGGCAGCTTTAAGTATTTTCCTAAAAGTTGTTGGCCGAGTGTAAATGAAGCAATTGTGTTGAACACGTTTGGCAATACTAAATCAGCTTATAAAGCACCACGTGTACTTCAAATATCGCAAACAAGTTTTGTAAGAATTCTTCATAAAATGTTTAGGTTCTATGCTAATAAAGAGCAAGACATATTAAAGAACATTAAACAGGAACTTAAATATCGCTTAGAAATTCTCCAACCTACCAAAGGGGAACACGGTGAAATTTACCGAGGTAAATGATCTTATAAAAAAATCCTTAAAATTGCTTACAATATATCGAAAAAAACTTTTGTCTAATTATAATAGTTTGATCCCAATCAATATTTATAATCAGGCTGGACTTTGGTTTCATCCTATATATTTCACTTTTAACTTGTGTTTTATCATATTCGCTATCAGTTTAATGTCCACATAGCTATTGAGACCACATAATGTTATTCATTTAATTAGTAATGCTTCTTAAAATAATTATGTTTCTAATTTTGTTTATAACATGTTAAGATCTGATAAAACTAGTTAAAGTTATTTTCTTGACATGTCATTAATTCACCAGAGAGGAATATATTTATACTGACTCAGAATTACAAGAAATCCTAGATTCAATATCATATGTAATTAATTTTCTAAAGCATGGTTACATTAATGAATACACTTTATCGGGTTTTAATATAATACAAGTATATTTATCAAAGTTTTTAAAATAGCCTTGTCAAGTTTGAAAGAGTATTTTCTCCAAATTTTCCTTGTTATTGATTTGGAATGGATTTTCAAAAGTACTTTTTGTATCTGTAGACAACGTTCTGTACGATTTTGAGATTATCAGATAATTTATTCAATCTAATTGCAAACGTCTCTATCTATAAATAATATCTGAGGTATAATTATTTAAATCAATAGGCATTAAATTTTTTAAAGAAAATAACTTGCATTTCACATATAAAGTAAGCATGTAATTTATTTTAAATTACTTGAGATATCCTTGAAAATTTTATTCAAGAAAATGGCACATGTCTTCTCAATAAATCCTTGGGTGTCTACTTGAATTTGTCACATTCAGTTCACCCATCAAGTATGTGGTTTCAGTTATTTTTTTTACTGCACATAGTGAAATTTATAGTAAAAAAATCATAAATCAAATTATAACAGTTAAATTTTTTGTACGCTTAAAATTTTTACTGAAATTACAAATAACTTGAAGCATTATGAAACTGATTTTGCAAATATTATGTCAATATTCGAATTATTTTATCATTGAATCTTAAAGTATATTTTTAGGGCTATTTAATATTTATAATAAAATGAAAATATCTTGGTTATACATGTAATAAATCTTTATTTATACTCATAATAACATGCATGTGTTGAAAACTATTTTCTACTGGTATTTTAAAAGTCTTATTTAGAAATCAGTGAGTTCATCCTTAAATCTTTTATAGTTTTTAATTTTTATAGATTCATTTATTTCAGTGTTTTTCTACTTTTTATAGGTTCTATTCCTTCAGGAATGTTTATATTTATTCTTCAGAGTTGCTTATGGAAATACATTGAGACAATGTAAAAAAATATATAATTTTTTATTATATATAACACAGTTTGAGATATAATAGAGGGGAAATAATGAGAGATTTAAACGCGTTACGAATTATGCGGTAAAAAGGGAATGCAATTGCATATCATGTTTTCGTAGTAGGAGATGATACTCTTTGTGGTAAATTGAATTTAGTTTTAGGGTTTATTTGCTAAATGTTACTTTGTAGATTGTATTTATTTCTATTAAGTTAGTTATTTCCTATTATTTCAAGTCGTATCCTATTTTTTGTTGATTCTCAAACTAAGAATTTATCAAAATATTAAGCTGATTAAAAAAATATTCATTTCTTAGTTAGTTTTACACGAGTATGGACACGCATTCCTTATTAAATCAAATAAATAAGTAAAACATCGTTTATTAATCATTCATAGAACAAAAAAAAAACATTTGTAAATGTTTAATTAAGAAACAGAAGACAAACATAACACAGGAAAACAGTTAATAATGGTAAATAGATTTTATTACTTAATATTTTTAGATTTATTACGTAATCGCATTAAGGGTCTCAGGACCCTTAACATATATCTGTGCACTCGAAAAAAATATCCTTCTTGAAACCAATGTAACTTAGCAACAAAGCAAAACAATCATTTGAAATTTTTATCGCATGATAATCACATATATTTACATTCGTTCTCAAATTTCCGGAGAATTTGAGAAAATTTTTTAAAATTTGTAAGGAAATAAAAATTGGACAATTTTTCAAAAATGTGAAAATTAGTATTTTACAGCGCGCAAGATTCTAAAGTATAAAATTGATCAAAATTTACAAAATTAACTTTACTTGCTGTAAAAATGTTCACTTTCGAAGTTATACTAACTTTTAAAAAATTTAGAGAAAAAAATATATTTTTTAAACACAATTACAACGAAAATTTTAAAATTTTAAGAAAAAAATTAATTAAAATTCAAATAAAAACATTTATTAAATTTTTTTTTTGAAAATTGAAGTATAAGTTATGAAAAGCCATATTTTGAACACGTGTATGAAATTTCAAATCGATATCATAAATAGTTTCTGAGAATTTCTGCGCGCAAGCTAAAATTTGTTGTTTTGAGAAAAATGAAGTTAAAAGATACGAAAGAGAAAGGGATTTTGTTTAAATTTCTCTAGTTATTTCTCAATAACTTCGGAACTTTTTACAGTATCAACAACATTTTGGTATCAAAATGCTCAGAAATGTTAAGGCTTTTAACATATATTTTTTTCAAAAAATTGAAAAATTTGCAATTTAAGAGTCTTAGAGGCCTTAATAAATTAAACGGATAAGTTTACTCACATTTTAATATTTTCTACTATTGATCAATATTAAGCATTTTATAAAAATAGAAGAAATAATATATAATTTTTGGAGCTATTACAGACGCATTAAAATTACACTAAAAATATTTATACAGATAGTAAGTAAATTAAAATATTCCTAATACTAGTAATAAAAAAATACACACAAAGTGACATATCTTATTGAATTTTTTATTTCTATGGAAATTCATTTTGCAAGATGCTTAAAAAAAGTATAATATACTTTTTTTCTGTAAAATTATAGTGGCAATTAAAATATGAATGTGATAATCAAATAAATGAATTCGATAAAATAATAAAAGATATAATTTGGGGAATTGTGGGTGTTATGAAATAACAACTGAAAGATAACCTCATGCACATTCAAGTGTATATCATGTCATTTCAATAAAATTGCTAAATTTAAAAAAAAGTAACCTCAACAAACATTTCGATAAAAGGTACATTTAAGTTACTGAAAGCCCAATGGATGTTATCGATCACTGTTTAACTATTATTGGATTACATACAAATTTACTACATATCTGAATATTATTACTTTTCATTATTTGATTGATGCTATTTGAAATATATTAAATGTATTATTTATTTGTCTTTTATTGAAGTATATATTGAAATTTATGTTTCTCTGTCGAACTCTATGATACTAAATTGGATATGAGTTTGATATGAGTTTAAATTCTTAATCCTATAACATACATATTGCTGTAAAATGAGGCAGTATTAACTGACAAAGTAATGAATATGAAAATAAAATTGCAGTTGCCTAAGAAAATCTATTTTTTCTTCAAAATGCATAGAAATAGAAATAAAATGCATAGCCTTAAGAAACGAGTACACTATCCATTTTAATGAAAATAGAAAATATTTTAACTCTTAAATTACTCAATACCTCAAAACCATTAAAAACATTATAACTATTTGGTTTAAAAGAATAATGACACTGTAATAATAGCCTCAGATGACTCAATCAGACGTCCAGCTGTGAAACATTAAAAGTTTAGTAGTGAAACCAATAGTGATTTGAATGAATTCAGTTTCGCAGGTAGATAGGCAGACTTTTATCTTCAACATGCTCTAGATTTCTCAATCGCTCTTTTATTCGTATTTCCTAAGATTGCTTTTATGTGTGCTTCGTAAACGTTTATCCATGTTTCATTTTATCTCTGTTTTAGACATCGCTGTGATTTCACTACTTGTGATGTCTCCAGGTATTATTTTTTTCTCGCTATGGCAAGAGGCAAAAAGCAATAAATTGGCTGCTTCGGTGAGTGATGTAGCGCCAAAGGCGATAACTTCTTATCATCCACTTTCTTCTTCAGTCCAGTTCAAGGCCTCTTGAGGTCAGTGGGCCCAATGATTCGCGAGTCAATCGACCAATGTTCTATGCAGGACGGCGTTTATTATCTATTTATTTTTATATAATGGATCTCACTAGTGAAAACAAATTCGACACAGGTCTTTGTGTGGAAGGAATACATGATGGGCAAAAGTAGGAGCGGCCCTTTGAGACTTTAAAAACATTGACCTATAATAATTTCCAGAATATGTAATAACTCTTAGATTTATCTCATTGCTGTGATGTAACGAATTCCAAATTAGGGAGTGGTAATTAAAAATACATTAAATGTGATCTTTATTCTAGAGAGTTAGTTAATTGTTTTTTTTTTGTTTTTGTTTAACAGCGCTTTGAACTCTGCCATATTTGAATTTCTCTTTTTGTTATATCTACAAACTCTTCAGGTTTTAAATCTCTTCTCATGCATTGTTTTCTATAAGATCTGTTAATAAATTGTACAGATTAAACAATATATTATTTTTGTGATTTGATCAGCTATAAGACAAACTGGCATTTTAAAAGTGTTTTAGTAAAAAAAAATCTATAAAACGTTGGTTAAAAGAAACGCTCTTAGAGAAATGGCTGTATTCTTTAGAATTATACACAAAAATCATATAATTTCAATTAGTCATTAAATTATATTAAAGGATGTAAAATATAATCTGAAACTGGAAACAATATTGCATTAAATACACAATATATATATAACCTTCAGATATATATTGACTAATTTTGCGTATGGATATTAAATAGAGAAATAAGAGATTGTGTTTGACGTGTGCTTTTCACATATTCTTGGAATAAAATTTTTTATTAGAGTAGAATTTTAATACTGATTTTGAGATATCTTGTAGTATCACGTTTTGTATTACATCTACACTTGTATAGAATTTTTAATAAATATTTATAGCAGTTGATGGATTCTCAACGCCGTGTAAAACATTCATAATCATGGCTTATTCGATTAACATAACGTAATTAGACTTAGCGCTAGATATTTATTGAAAGACAAAACGAATACTTCAATAAATTTTAATTAGTTATCTCGAAGTTCTTAATTTAACATTTATCTCCAAGTAGATGATTTTAATTTTCCTTTGAAAGCAGTAATAATTTCAAATTGCACATTTATTTCAATTGTAATGAAATGGTTATTGATGCGATAATTATGCATGCTTATATATAGATGTGTGTTTGTGTGTGTGCTATAAATTCTGGATACTTAAATTGTTTCAAATATAATATCAGTTTTAATTTTTTTCTAAAAATCTTTCTTAAGTGAAAAAAGAAGAAAATTCAAGACATTATAGATTGACCTTAATAATTAGAGAATAAACAATGTATTACTATTTAAAATAAAGTAAGTGAACAACATTTAAATTTAAAAACTGTACAAAGTTTTCTTTGAAAGTTTGAAAATATGGAAATGAATAATGGAATTTATGTCTATTGTCTGACAAAATAGAGCCTACTTTCTTTGAAATTTAATGAATATGCCCTTTTCCATATTATTTTTATTGAAAAATACATAGTTTAAACAGAAAAAAAGTACACTGCAGTGCAAAAACTTTTAAAGTTTTCAGAAATAAATATATTAAGAAAATATTTTCAGTTTTTTAACTGTACAGGTGTTTTCATAAAAAATGAACAATTTATAAGATTAATGAAGACTCAATTGATAGTTAAATCCTAGAACAATTAAACTAAATGTTAATTATTATTTAATTCCATTATAATTGGTTCTTGAAAAACATATCGCCTATTTGATGCGATATCGCTGAAAATCTCTGACAAAAATAAAATGAATATTAATAGAAAACCAATTATATAAATGGTCAATTATACACAAATCAATTACATATTGGAAAGAAAATAATAATTAAATTCTTATAATTCGTCTTGTGAGTATATTGTATAAGTTGCTTCGATTTACAAGAATTACTGGAAATCATTTTAATTTTAAAATATTATTAAAATACAATTCTATCTATATTTATTAAATTTTTTTACTTTAAAAATTCATATATAGTCTACTCTCGATAGTTCAAACCTTCGATAATACGAACTTCTCGCTATTTCGAAGTATATGCTCAGCCCCTAGAAAAACTCTTGATATTTCGAACTAAAACAATACGTTTTGGTACACTCAATATTTCAAAGTAAAATCTGTGGCTGGCCGGAATAGGATACACGATAATTCGAATTGATCTAATAAAACACTCGGAAATTGAAACACTCACTATCATGTAGAGATCTGCAGCAAACATGTTGGACCTTACATATTTTGTGTTGTATTGTTTCTGCTTGTCTCCTCTTTGATGACCATCGGAGTTGACTCCGATAACTGAAAGAAGCTAAAGTGTCCCTGAACAAATTAGGCAACTCTTTCATTGAAAATCATGTTGATGCGGGACTTTTTCAAGATTCATTTATTCAAGAAAAATCTATTGACAAAGTTATATTGAATGCCCCAAAACAAAAACAAAAAAAAGATAACAGATTTTTTCATCGAAAAAATTTATTATGTACAGTATATATTCTTTTCATAATTGTTTCAATACATAAATATATTCTTTTAATACAGGACTTATAACTTCTGTAAAAATTTTATACTGTATATAATATGTACTTTTTAAAAATACTTTAAAATAGTTTTATACATTGCTTCATACATTGTTGCTTTATTACATAGCTCCAAATTTAAATGTGTTAGAAAAAATTATCACTTTTCAATGATCACTTCAACTTTTAATTATCGAGAGTCGACTGTATTTATATAAGGGGTACAACATATATTTCGAATATACATTTTCTTAAAGATCCATATCGCAAAATAAAGTACTGGAAAGTAAAAATGTGTGATTTTCTTTAAATATTCCAAACAATTTGTCAACAAAATAACACAAAATATATGCATGCAATATTCTCAAAACAAGTTCTTTTACGAAATAAAGTATAAAATTACTCTTCTGAATAATTGCCAACAAGCCTTCAACAAAGAATGATAGCTATTATTTTCAGAATGATGCATATCTATTAAACTGTAAATAATCAGTGTAAACAAATTTCATGCAATGCTCTGATCGGTTACTCGCATTAATTGATCGTGAAGGGATAATAGGAGCATTCAGTGCATCATGATGAAATGTTCTACATCATTTATTTCAGTCTGTGCTAAAAGTAATAAGTCAGTGATTATATAGCATCAGGACTTGCGAAAAATCTCTGAAATTCATTCATGCTTGTAATTAGCACATATGGAGGGAAATATTTGAATTGCTCATTTATTTACTACTCATCTTATAAATAGCATATTTCATTCCTCTTCTGTCCATATGACATTATTCCTGGCGAATGTATAACCTTAAAAAATTAAATTATTTTTATTTTAAGTTTATAGCAATTTTATTAAATGATTACCTTAAAATCCGATGAAAAACACTCACCCCCTTTTTTACGAAGAAACTTGAAATATATGTGTGCAATGCTCTTATGTTTTGAAGTCATTTATTGGAAGTATTATTCAAAGCTTTAGAAAAAAATAGTACACCTCATGAACTACAACCCTTTAAGTTCATAAGAATTGTCATTTCTGTTAAATAAACTGTATTTCGATCTATGTAGAAGCCTAATTTTTTCCTATGCTCTTATCCCTTTTTACTTTTTAAAGCTGTCATTTTCATATTCGTAAAACGTGCACCCTTAAATTTCGCACTTATTTTTTGTGTTAAAAATGTACTTTATACGGTAACCTAACGATATATATTTCGAATGAATTAGTTTTCTGAGTTATTCACAGTATTGTCGATTTACAATAAATGTTCTATTCATATTTTCATAAATAAAAATGAAATTATATATGGACATGAACTCATTCACAAACACACACTCAAAAATACATAATCACAAACGTTCACACACATATGCATGCACACACACATACTTGAGTATGTGTGTCAACAATATGTTTCAATATATTTTTTAACTGAATGTGTATAAAGCTTCAGTGAGTAGTTATTGCTAACAGACCCTCGTAATCTTGAACAGTGAACAAGTGAAAAGGCTAAGTGCGGCTAACAGCCTGCACTCCATTCCTATCTTCCACACTATACCAATGTAAGGACTTAGAGACTTGAGAGATTTCACGGGCATCTGCCCATCCATACGGCGTATTTTCAGCTACAACTTTCGGTTTATTGATAAGATATATGCATAAAAGTTAAAAATGGACTTTTTATGCATATAAATATCTCCAATAAACTGAATTGAAAGATAATTCATTTTTTCTGAAATGGGCAATTATTTGCCTTTTTTTGTAAGAATCATCATGAATTAATTACATTGATATGTAAAAAATGCTCTTCCTTATCTCATAATTTTCTGTTCAATGACACTGCGGAAGTTTATTTGCATACATTTCTACACATTTTAATATTCATCCATGTGTATTGCATGTTGCTGATGAAATAAGCTGAGTATTTCAATACCATTTTACATGTTCCTAAAGACTTTTAATTAATGTTTCCCAACCGTCTTTAAATACAGAAGATAATATAATTGGGTACAATTAAACTCATTGTAAGATTCCGTTTCATTGATGTCCTTCACATAACTTATCACCCACTCAGCATTTAAACACACGTCGATCATACTTCTATTCATGCATATTCAAATTGTGAAAAAAAATTACCGGACATTCAACACACTAAGAACAAAAGTCCTGTCCTTCACTTGCACCTTATTTACCAAATAATATTTTACTTTTTTTTTCAGAAAAAGAAGTGAAATTTTACTGTGACGTCATGCGTCGAGGATTCTGACCCAATTTCGGATTCTTCTGCAAGCAGGTCGTTTGGGCAATCGGGGTCGAAACCGCTGATTCGATAACTTTCGACTTCAGTCCTTGCTGGGTTTGGACATCGGGGGTCAACGCAACAGCATATATACACTCAAACATATAAACAGAGCTTTCACTTTGCCATCACACCACATACCAACAACTCTAAGGGATTAACTGAACTAACAGTCTGTCAAACATCATGAAGTTCCTTATCGCATTAACAGTCTTCGTAGCTCTGGGTAAGTTATTCTTTCGTGAGTTAGGACATTTACTTCAGGAGGCTTGAAATTATATTTTATAGAAAATGTTATATGTATAAGGGTGATATGCTATCTCAAATATTATTGGATTTGGAGTTCCTACCTAATCGTATAGACACTGGATGCAGAATGTTGTAAAAGTGAAAAGTTATAATTTAAGATTTACCAAACGGAAATATTTCTTTTCAGAGGAGCATACACAATGAAACTTCAATGCAAAGTAATCAGGTCGCGTTTTTCGATTGCTTATAACTTTTCAATCAGAATTTCGTCTGCTTACAGAGATATTTACTTTGTCTCTTGAGGAAAATATTCTTCGTTTTGGGCTATAATCCAATATAATATCTCGAATATTATCCAGGCAAAACAAAATCCCGAATATTATTCAGGAACATTCTTGATCCTCCTTATCGAGTTTGCTTTGCCTTATTTCAGTATCCGAGATACGGAATACTTTTTTCAAAACTTTCTTTTATCAACATTAGAAGTTTTCAAAAAACTACAACTTAATTTCATTTAAATTAGCTTATTTTGATATCTTAAAACGTTGGAATAATTTAATTTTGAAACACTGATGATGGAAACATTATACAAAAAAATAGACAATTAGAAAGATATTCTGCTATAAATATTCTAATATGTTTTCCAAATGATGCATATAAATTTCAAATGCTTTTAAAAACATGGATTTTATCTTGAATTTCTGATATAATCAATCTTTCTGTTCTCTCCAAAATTTTTCATGTCTTTTTTTAAAAGACTTTTTACATTAGTAAATGAATTTCACAAGAAAATAGGGAATCAGAGAAAAAAAGGAATCATTTAAAAGTAACAAGTTGCGGAGTGATAATTTTTAATTCAATATCAGGAAAAAGTACTAAATTTCTAAAATTTCTTATGGAAAAAATTTAATCAATTATACTTTCAGCATCCTTTTTCTTTATTTAATGTAATGTTGTTATATATATTTTAGGAGAATATTTAATTCTTACTTGTTCTTGAAATGGATTTGAAAAAAATGTGGTCTTTTACGAACGATTAGAATGCATGCTTTATTACAAGCCCGTATTTTTTTTATCTTTCATCGCAACTTATTCTCAAAATTTCTTACGAATTTTCCTGATATACATCATTTTCATCTTAATCACTGATAAATCCTGAAATGCCAATTCTCTAAACATTTATCAAATACTTAAAAGCACACTACAAATCATGTAGATGTCTTTCCTAATTCAGAAATAATTGATTTAAATCGTTAAAAATAGTGAATTTTTTTAATTGTAAGTTATAAATTTAGAAGCAACATTTAGAGCATAATTATATTTGAAAAAATCTCTGAAGTAAAACATACATTTGCTTTCCAGGCTGAACAATCTCATATTTATTTAACTATTATTATCTGCATGTAAAATCAGTAAAGAAATGTACGATACGTTTATAAGAAAACTAACTTTTTTGTCGCTCTTTGGGAATATTCAAAATTATTTAATGTTAATAAAGAACTGAAATTTATTTTTGGTAGTAACATATATAATTATGCTTTATTATTTTAACATTTATTTGAAAAAGAATCACAAAAGTGTAAGGATTATAAATTTCATATAATGAACGAAATATTTATCTAGAAATTCAAAACTTGTATGGGTTTCTGGAAGAGAGTTATGTTCTTGTGCATAAAATTTTTAAATCTGTTGAGAAAAAATATCCTGTGAATATTGTAGCATGTAAAGTTACTAGGTGGAAAAAATAATACTTGAGAGCCTATTTAATATAATCAAGTTTTTTCTACTAAATCACAGATTTAAAACACATTAAATTTATTGCATTTATATATTATTAAATATTAAAGACTATTCGTATATTTAAAGAGTTTCTAAAAAGTTTTTTTCTAGTAATTATAATAAGTTTAGTGTTTCCTCCCCCTTTGTCAATAGATTTGTAACAGTATAATTTTGAAAGCCTAAAATTTGGAACACATTTTACTACTTCGATTATCTATTTGTTTTAAACAGAGTCTTCATTCCATTTTTAAAATATTAAATTACAGTTTAAAATATTTTATTTAAATGTGCTTTGTAATAAAAACAACTTTTTTTAGTCATTTATAAGGCTGTATTGTTTTATTTAGATATACTTTAAAACATAGATTTAAGCTGCATATGTAGGAACTTTTTCTACGACTTATGATGAGTATATTTCTATATTCATGAAGTGTACGTTTTCGCATTGAACTTGCATTAGATTTTCTTTATTCAAATATTTATTTTTATCGTTCTAACGTGTGAACTAATTAATTTTTCCCTGATTCTGACGGTCATGTTTGTCTTATTCAAACAACAAGAAAAAGTAGAGCAGCTTTTAAAGAAAGATGGGATCAACATGTAAAACTTTTTCTGTCTTTAACTATAGCCTGTCCCCTGAAAAGCCAACGGCCTTTGTTCAGGGCAAAGGGAAAGTTCTATTTATTTCAGATTAGTAGGTCACAGATCGTAAAAATCTTCATTAAGATTCCAATTGGATGACTGTAAACTTCCTTGCTCAGCTAAGACTCTGTTTTTCTAATTCCATGAAATCTATCTCTCTTTTCTCTAGTATAATATTAGGATTTCTTTCCTTTCTTGCTTGAGAACGTCGCTGAAAATAGTTGCCTTAAAGCAGAGAACCTGCTTAATGAAGGATAAACCATCTTTTACTGGGGTATCATGTCACCAAAACTAGTTTAGTCGAAATAGATTTAAACAGGTTTCATGCAGTGTAAGCGAAAGTTATTGGATACCTTTTTGACAACTTTTGGGGTGCTTGAACCCTGTGATTTTGTGTTTAGGAATGTGAGGGGAAAGATGAGACTGAATCAGTGCAGAAATAAAAGGAGCCTCTCTCGAATTTTTTAATTTTTCTTTCTTTTTATCGCGTTTGCTCTTGGCAAAATCAAGCTAATAAATGAAACATAAGTGAAGTCATTTTAAGCTGGTTTAAAGTAGATCTCAGAGCTGAACTATATTTCTTCTCATCAATGCTTTGAGAATTTTACTAATGATAAAAAAGGAAAAAGAGAAATGCTAACTTATAAGCTATGTGCGGACTGTTTTACCTTCAAAGAGTATTTATTTTTAATGTATTTAAAAAAATATATAGTTATTCATTTATGCTATTTATTAATTTTTAAAGCCATATTTAAGAATTTTAATAAAATAGTATACATTTTTGTGGAAACTTTTCACTATATTTATTTGCTAAATTTTTATTCAACAGCTAAAAATTCTGTATATTGATTTTAATATTATTGTCAATTTCGAAGGCAATATAATTAATTAAATAAGTGAAGTAATATACATTCAAATATTGTATTAGACGGCACATGTTGATATCTAAAGAAAATGATACATGTTGATAGATGCATACAATGTTGATATCTAAGATCTTAATACAATATACAATTTATTTTTAACGTTACTTTTTCAGGAATTTTTCATGATAATTACGAAAGCAACTTTACATTAACAAAAAATAAATCAAAATTAAAGTACAAAAACGAAAATATGTATTTTTACTTTATTACAATGCTTGCAATTAATACTCCGATATATGCACCCAATATTGTGTTGTAGAACTTCTTAAAGATACTCTTATATTTATGTGATACCTATTATATTTATAGAAGTTTATATATATTCTCCTGTATATTGTAAAGTTAATGTTTCGGAAACACATTTTGCTGCATTTAAATAATTTAAACTATAAAAATGAAACTTGTACTCAAAAAGCTTATTTGCTGCTAATTGTTTATCTGGAGGTATCTCATAAATGCTTATTTAGAGTTTCCTTTATCGTTTTTTTAAAAATTTATTCCGAGTAGTTCGCCTACAATAATTCCACAAATACATAAAAATGTTCGTTTCTTAGGACTGACAGAAAACACTCAATCTACGATTGTAAATCTTAAAATATTTGGAGGAATTATCTTCTAGTGGATACTTTGATGAACCAACAACGTTTTTAATTTAAAAAATTCAAAATTATGGGTGCCTGTCATGTGTCAATAATATACTTATATTATTATTTTGATCAGTCTAATGCATATCTTTCCCCCCATCAAACTTGTTATCGGCATACGAACAAAAAAAAAAAGGATTTAAATGATAAGATGCATTTACAAGATAAGTAGCTTATAGGTGGTGATTTTTCCTTTTTGAAATAAAACTTCAATTAAATGAAAAAATTAATATATTTCAGCGTACCAGGCATCCGCTCAATCATGCCATCTTCGAGAAGTAGACTTGTGTGTTGCTACTATGATCTTCCATTACCAAGGCAGTGGTGTACCCACAGATGAAAGTGGTGTTGAGCAATTGTGCGAGTAAGTATTATTCAATAACGTTTAATTATTACATATTACGAGTGCAATTGGATTATATTTCGATTTTTTGATACAATAAATGATACATTAAATATATGATCTAAATTGAAAAATGGTATATAAAATATTTTCCTTGGAAGTTCTAGTCTTTAATCGAGGATTCATTTTGAATGATGCATTGTTACGCACGCATTGGGTGAATAGTTGTATAGCTGTTCTTAGTATCTTAGGTGAGCAGGGTGTATCGGCATACTTATTGTGTGTGTGTGATATACTGAAATTGTACATGAATTTAATAAAATTTAACTTAATACACCAATTAAACATTTAGAGAAAAATCTCGTATCTTGATAAGGTTTTCCGTCTAAATTCTGATTTTACTTTAAGTTATTGTCGTCCTAACGGAAGGATGATGAATCTAACATTAGAGGTGGTACCTCTCTGTCAGTGGCGTAATGTGCACTCCCGCATTACAGGGGGGAGGAGGGCAGGGATTCTTGGGGGCTCAAAGCTTGACTGACGCAAAGTACATATTTGGGCTTGGGACCCAAAACCTGAATTTACACAGGGGAGATCTAATATTCATCATTACACCACTGCTTCCTGTAGTTAATTTCCCGCCATGTTATGAATTTCGGGTCTAGTTCTGAGTGAAAACCTTCTTTGTTCTAACGGAATTGGGGGAAATCAGTGGCGTTGATAGCCTAAAACTTGTGGCTGGTGAGCCATGGGTTCAAGTCCTGTGCCACTGAACATTCACCGTGTAGAAGAAGCTGATGCACATTAAATCTAGTGACGTTGTGTGGTAATTTGGAAGGGATTGTCAGTTCAGGCACCTTCCTTATCAATTGACCGAGGTTAACCATTGCGGGGTCTGTCAATAATCCTCGTGTCACTTAATATTGCGATGGTTATATAACTGTCTCTTGGATGGATTCAAAATTCGGGAATTCTGATCAGTGCCTACCGAGATCCATCAACTCCGGTTCCATTTGACTATATTGTTTATCATATATAGGCGACAAAGAAAATAATTAATTTATTAATGAAAATAAATGTGTTTAATTAGTTCTTTTTTTAAAAAAATGTAATCAAACTTATATTTGATTATGCAAGATTTTGAAGGAACCCATTAAATATGTTAAAAACAGTTTTTATTTTACATATAAATGAGTTGTATTTTAATGAGACGAATATTTATTTTGTAATAAATTACAATACATTTAAATTGGTACAAAAATGCTATAAGTCCAATCTATCTTCTCCATCTTTTTTTTTTTTTTTTACTTTCATGTCTTCCAAGAGTTTTCCCATAAAGCAAAAAAAAAAAAAAAAAAAATAAAAAACATCTAAGCTCTTTATACAGTATAACGAAATTTTTGTGCAAAAATATATTAGAAAAATTGTACTCCAAGTTTAAGAAAAGTATTTATTTGTAAAAATTTAAAATTTAGATGGCGGAAATAAATAAAATGATTTCCGTTTTAGCAATTAGAAAATCTTCTTAGTTTTAACGTTTTATAAAAACATGTATTTTAACAAAATTCATTAAATAATATTTTACACTTAAAAAATTTGAACTAGATTTGTCCTATGTATATATCAGAAAAATATTTAATACTTTTTTGAATAAAACGGAGAAAAAACAAGGACAAAAATTAATTTTCTAAAATTATAAAGCTTTTTAAACAACACATGAAAATTTGGGAAAAAATCAATGTTTTTAAAAAAACTGAATGTTTATTTTTTTTCTTTACTTTGATAAAAATTAATTTAATTACGTTTTTAAAAAAATACTTTGAAAGAAAACGTTCAATTTTTAAGTAATTCCTTTGATTTTGCAAAAATTAGTTTCTAACCCTTACTGACCGCATACATATGTATATGCTTTTTTCAACAGATCCATTGAAGAAACAACTCAGTGTCTCAGAAATTACACAGGCAAATGCATGACCCCTGTCCAAAGAGAAGTTTTGCAACTCGTTACCGAAGGATCTCAAGCTACCGTTAAAGATTTCTGCTCTCCAGGATCTGAACTCAGAGCTAGTGAGTATATTTTATTTATCTCTCTAGAATTTCAAATAAAATTTTAAAAGAAATAACTCCTTATTTGGGATGATTAACCATATTTTTAACCAATCCTCATTATTTTATGAAGTTTGGATTTGTGGTGAATTATTTATTTCTGTCTCTGAAGTGCTTCATTTGGGTTAATATCTTGCATTCAAAAGAAATACGTTGTGCATTATAGTAAACTTACTAATGATCCTTAAAAAATTTGTAATGTTATAATATCAAATAGTTTCATTTATATATCCAAATTTGAAGTACAGCGATTTGAAAATTTATACAACTAAAAAATGTTCTTTTTTTAATACATAAAGGATTATGTTAAAAAATTATATTGTTTTGCAGACTTCAATTATAATGCATGTCTTCAGTATTTGAAAAAAATGTTCATTGATGGAATTTTTGTTGTTTATTTGTAATTAATCATACTCAAATAAGAAATCTGATTAAAGATTTCATCTAATTACGTCACAACTAATTCTCTCTCTCAGAGGCTTAAATAAACTAATTAAAATTGAATAGCGTGAAGAGAGAACAAGATTTTATTTCCTTATAATTGGATAAAGTATTTCCTTGAATTCCAATTTCGAACAAATGTGCAAGGACAGCTTAGAAATCTTCTTTTAAAATGATGTATTTTTTAGTTGTTTTATAATTTATTCTTACTTAAGGGTACCTTTGAGAAAATAATGTACCACCTATGTTTTGCAATATTATTGTACGTGACACATTAAGATATTTTAAGAAAAATCTTGCTTATAATAAAAAATATTTCTATTCTATATTGTGAAAGTACAATAAAATGTGAAAGTTATAAAAATATATTTTTATAGTACTGTTATTTTTTGGGTCCCGAAATAACTTTATCTCTGATATTAACTAATAATATCAGAGTCACATGATTTTATATTCATGAAAAATATCATTATTTACAATGAGGTACAAAATGTGTTCCCCTTTATTGCTTCAAAGACAATAATATTACTTTTTCTTTCTTTCTAGAATTCTTGAAACACGCCAAATGTTTGGGAGAAGTACATGCTGATGACTCAATGAGGGAATGCATGGTAGATATGCAAGTGGCCGTAGAAACCGTCACTACAACCAACTTCGATAAGCGAGTCGGAACTCTTTGCTGGTGAGTGGAAAGTACTTAGTTTTGAGACACACTTTGTTATTATACTGTTTATTCTCATTATCCTTATTTCTTTTCAGTAGACCATATTTTAATTTTTTAAGATATACAAGCCAACCACTCATTTAAAAAGAATTTAAAGTGCAAAAATCAATTCATAAAATTATATTAGTAAGCTATACATCATTATTTTTAAATCAAAGAGAAACTACTTTTTTGCAATAGAGGATTTTTTTTGTCGAATCTTTCAAGAAAACCTTAAATTTAGTAGATATATAAAAAAATAGCTAAAATCACGTAAGAAATGTTAATTAATAAAAATCATTCTCTTATTTGTTTATTTATTCTTTTTGTAAAGAAATAGAAAAATTTGTTATGGTTTTCTAATTAAAAAATCGTAAGAAAATATTCTCTCAGCTATCAGATGCCAAATTGAAATAACCTCAGAATAATCTTTAAAAAATCATAAAAAAATAAAATTTAAAATATATCTGTGTTATCTGGAAAAAGAAGCAATGTATATTTAAATTTATAAATTACTAATTATAATCCTATGTAAGTAAATGGTCTTCTTTTGGATTGAAGTACACATTAACACTTACATGAATATTCCCAGATTTGTTATTAACAAGAACAAACTCCTAATTCCATTTTTTATTCCACAAACAATATTTTAAAAATGCTAAGAAAGTGCTATGATAAAAAATGAAAAAAAAAAAGATTTAAAATCTGTTTAAATGTAAGAATCATGGAAGAGAACAAATTAACTTATGGATTGCTATCCATTAATTATATGCAGATTTTTACTTATAGCTATCAAAGGTTTAATATTTAAAATATGTTGTAAAAATCTAGACATTAGGGATGACAAAAACAATGCACAAAAAACCTGATTTATATATGTATTGAAAATACTTAAAATAATCTCGAATATTAACAGCATTGTAACTTGTATTTTAGTGGATTCCGCCGATTCCTTGATTGTGGTGAGAAGCTGACTGAACAGAAGTGCGGACGTGAAGCCGTTGAGATGGGCAGAACCGTTGCAGAACTCGCTGTAACCGAACTTCCTAATGTTGTCTGCAACTCTTTCGACCCTAACAGTTCCTCTTGCCAAGCCCTTCTGCCACCAAAAGGATCCACTCCAAAAGGCACTCAATCCAGCTCTCAGCTAGCTCGACTCTTGGCCACCGCTCTGGGTAACTAAGATCAGTTACTAAGAGGCTCTCCGGGGCATGGACTTCAGCACAGCGGTGGTCCAGAATTCACATAACCACACAAAATGAGATCACGAAAACATTCAGTGATTGCCGCTTTGCTTCCTGTAAACAATAACCTCGTCTTCTAGGCCATCGCTTCTAGGCATTTATTTATTCTAATTGTGATCCATTACATATAAAAAGATCACACAGGCATCGTGAGCACTTAGAGAGAACATTGCGAATTCATATTGTACTTTACCAAAATGTTTTATTAATACGACGTGTATTGAATCCAGCAGAAAATGGTTGCGACCTATCATGTAAAAACTGGTTTTATTATTATTATGAGCAGAAATTTATAACTTTCTACAAAGTATATGCCATGAAACATGTAATTTTGAATTGATTTATTGAAATGGAAAATACATAATTTTATTTTTTATAAAGTGACCATCCTAACTTGCAAAATTAAACAAGAATACAGTTATGTGAAGTATTTTTGTTATTTTTAATAGTATCTTGAATTGTTGATTTGATTAAATGTACTATAGATTAAATATTTGTTCAAAGATGATTAAGTTTACTGCTATAGACTTGAAGTTTATTTCAGAAAAACTTAATTCTTGGAGATCTAATATTCGAATTAATAATGAAATATATTTGTAAGAAAAAAAATCCATGTTGTGTGTGTGAAAATTTAAATTAAAAGAGAAATCAAAGAAGCAATAACTTAGAAGACGAGGATGCTTTTCTTAAAATATTAATTGCAAGGAGATATAAAATCGCTATTTTCATATAAAGCTTGTGATTTATATTTTAAAGTACTTCGAATCCTCAGGCTGGGATTTTTTGTTTTTGAAAAAATTGTCATACCGATAGCAGAAACCAAAGCATTTAAGATAGAAATAGCATGGTACGCCAGAAGAAATTTTAGATCAACCAAAAACCTTGCACCTGAAATAAAAGTTCTAAAGCTTTTAGAATTTTGCAAAAATAAAATAAAGTAAAATAAGAAAAAAATAAAAGTAAATAACATTTTATTATATTTTAACTTCAATGCAACTCCTTTTATAATAGTTACATTAACATTTTCAGTGAGATCTGTGATCTAACTAATTCTGTTTAAAAACAATTTTTTTGTGTAAGTATTGAGAAAGGTAATTATGAAATGCCGAAAATACATCAAACTTTTAATGTGAGATGTATAGATATAGAATTAAAATTTTTTATTAATGTGTGTGAAGCCCTATTGTAGACTTGTAGACCAATATTCATATTTTGTCACTTGTATTGTTTTTTTCTTCTAAAATTAATGTGAAATATTTATTGGAAAAAGAAAGAATGAGTTTAATCGAGAAATATGTTAGTTTGTATTGTGCTTGTCAATAAAATTTTAAAAAACTCCAGTATGCCTTGTTATTATACGAAATTACATTCATCACAGAAACATATTCTACTTCAAGTAAAATTCATTGTTTTTTTTATGCGTGACTAAGTGATTTTCATGAAACATCTGAGCATTGCTTTTTCGTAAGTGCATCTTAAAATAGTAATAAAATTCCATGAAATGTGTATTTAATGCTTTCGAACGATTTATTGCTTCTGTTTTCTAACAGTAGGGCCACTAAAGACCCTCCGTGTAGAGGCGATGATTTCCATTAAATCTGTTGAGGCTCACAGTCCTCACGCAGGTGTGTGTAGTAGTTCGAAAGGGAATGCCAGCTCAAATGTCATCCTCACAGCTTGACCAAGGTTTAATATTACGTGGTTCATCCCCAATAGATAACGTAGATAGGACAACGCTTTATTATGCTTTAAAAAGCTTGAAGGCTTCATAGGACAACGTTAGTAAACGCTCTTTCAGTCATTCCTAATAGTTATTAATATTTTAAAACTTTATCTAATGAAACAAAAAGATTCAATGACGATGTTTCGGATAGGTGTCTAAAAATGTATTGGTAAAATAAATGTGGGTTAAAGTGTAGTATAGGGGGGGGGGGCTTGACGATGTCAATTTCTCGTCAACGATCGCCAAGCTGCTTCACTTAGCGATAGATGTTCGGAAGCCAGAATAAATTCGTTATCTCACCATAATATCTATATAGAAATTGCCAAATCCAAAGAAAAATCGCCAAATCAAAAGGGCTCCCCCCTGTACTACACTTGAGCCTAAATGTGTTGAGTCTTTGTTTTACATTTTAAAATATTTAATTAAAAACAAAATAAAATAAATGAAAATTAAGAAAATAGATAGATTAAGAAATGGTTTCAAGATATATACATACATATACATAATTACTTTAAGCATAGCATTGAATTAATACAATTAGAACAATTACTATGAATCAATAAATAATATAAATTCAACTCACTAATTTTTTTTTCTTGTCTAGCAAAGTACAATTATGACATTGGAGTAAAAAAGTTGTAATTATTTTGAGTTTCATTTTAGTTTTATTTCGATAAGAATCAATACACGTTTTGAGTGCCTCGGGCTCAAGAAGAAGTATATAGGTAAAGAAAAATTTTAAATCAGCAATGGGGTTTGACATACAATCAGAAAGTTCATTGAACTGAATGCTGGAATTCAAAGAAAAATATTTTGCTTTTGAAATAAAACTTCTGATTATCTGTAACTGGCACTGGTTAACATTTAAGTATTTAAAATTTATTTTATTTGTAATTCATATGTGTGCGTGTCTTCTCCGTGAATAAGATCTTTATTACAGTAAATCTTTCCAAACAGATACAAAAGGAAATAGTATATGTAAGTTAAACAGTAGTTTGTCTCATAGAACAGATTAACACTTGATGCTGTAAATCGCTTACTTGTTTACTGATTGTAAAAATAATGTTGTAAAAATACTCTCCTACTTAAGGAAATGCTTAAATATTTAATCATCTTCTTTATTTTTTTAATTTTATTTTTTATAGAAACATTAGTTAAGAAAAAAAGGCTCATTTATTATCTATTAGTTATGTACTTATCAATGAAAAATTACTCGTTAATAAATTATCAGTTAGTATCTGAACGTGGATATTATTTTAATGCATGAGTAAAATTCTTTAAACTGTAGTATTTAAAAACTTTTATTCAAAGTTATTACACTATAGCCAAAAGATCCAAACGAATTATTTCAATTAATTCGTAATAGAAATTATATTTATAATTAAAACAAAAATTCGAGTCCAATATATTTTCTCTAAAACTGTTTAAAGAGAAATCCGGTGGTATACTTATATGAATTGGAAGGATCTAGAAATTTGTATATGTGGATTTAATGTACTATAATATATATATATATATATATATTTAGCATTCTCAACCCAATTAAGGCAAATAATTAATAGGAGCCTCATACAAGTTGGTAGATTTGATTTAGAATTTTAATTACACAATCTGTTAACAAATTTTCTCTTTTTTTTGTTTGTTCTTTTTGTACTCAAAGGAAAGAATAAGTCGTTTTGCATAGTTTGTGTACATATTTTGTCGTAGACTTGTTAGGATCTATTTTTAGAGATCTTTGTTCTTGTCCGCTTACTCTTGATTGCAAAATTATAGTTCCTACTGGAACTACCATGGCAAAAAACGTAATCCCACAAAAATTCGTCGAGCCTTATTTAAGGATAAGTTGAGCATTATTAAGGGATTTTATGATATGCATTAAATATAGGGATATGTAGTTTTGCAGGAGAGCAAATGTGGCTCTTAATAATAAAATTCTATGCAAGCTCACTAGTTGGCGTGGTGGGGGGTTTGAAAAAGAGGTGCAAGTTCTGGTGTCACCCTTGTCACTTGATCTCAATTAAATTTAACGTATTTATTTGAATCTAGCCGCAGTTTTTTCCCAATATTAATGCTACTGGAAAAATCGGCTCAGAATCGAAGGCGGACAGATTCTTTGGATGAGAGATATTGAACATGACAATGACAGTTAAAGCAATTACGGGTACGTGTATGTATTTAAAAGTTTTTTGTACTGGTAAAATAAAGAAATTATTTACTTCTTGTTAGCTCTCAATTAAATTTTTATAAAAAAATTCGAAAGATTGGATATCGATAAAAACAAACAAACATTTAACGCTATTTTTTCTTTACAAAAACGTATTGAGAATTCGGGGTGCGGCTTAGAACCGATAACAGCTTAGATTCGAATAAATACAGTTTAAAATCCCTCGCCAACAGCCCTTGTGTTACTACAGTGCGCGGCTTTTATAAACACTCTCATAAATTTATTTTCTAATTCTTTTTGAAATTTTAACAGAGGTGTTGGTTTATATATTTTTTAAATTCTTATATTTTGAATTTGATATCTTAAGAAGATAGATACGTGAAGTGTCATGAATAATTTAAGTTAAATTTTTTAATTTAATTGTAAAGCAGACCAAAGAGAAAAATTATAGTTTAAAAAGACTAAAAATGATTCGGATCAGGACAATGGAACAAAATTATTAAATTATTGTATTGACATCGGTCCTAGACAAATGAGCAAAATTTCGATTTAATCTGACCTTTTAAAGTGGGTTAAAATTGAGTTCAAAGATTCCGTTACATACATGTGAATCTTATAAAAGGGTGTTAAAAATAAGGTGTTTAAGTTGTTTTATTTCAAGGTGTCTTTAAGATCTTAAAACAGATAATTTTTGAATTATTTGTTTATGCCTTTATTTTATGAGTGTCATTTGTAATGCATGTATAATAGCTGAAAAATAATTAACAATAAATAAATATTAAGTCCTTGCATGTAGTTTAAATATATTTAAATCAAATGAAACAAACACGTTAGTGACAATAATGAAAAATAGCGCATTACAATTTTAACAAGAAAAGATACAATGCTAAATTGAGCAATTCTAATTAATGAGTAATTTATTTTCCTTTTCTGAAAACTATGCAATACATGTTATTCATCACTTCATGTAATTTTAAAAATAATAATAAATATTTAAAATGTATACATTTATACGAATAGATAGAAACTATATAGTCAACGAACCCTATTGTTTTGCTCCGATTCTTTGATAATATTTGCTCACAATTAAAAGAATTTTGTGCTCTGATAATTTAAGGAGCACAACGTGTTCTGACTAATATAATCTGTGTGCTTATAATTACGTGTTCAATTATCAATGGTTTGAAGCAGTATTTTTGTTAGTTTTAAACTTAAATGCCACAAGAGTTTCTCCTTGGAAAGCTTTTTTGTTATCTTTTGATATTACCTTAACACCATAACGTGACAAAAATTTTAATCTTTGAAAGTTTGTATAAAATAAATCATATTTATCTCAAGAGCCTTGGTAAGAAGAGAGAAAAAGGAAAAAATGCTGCTTTTATATTATAAAATAACATAGTTAAAAGTTGATTTTAAATATTTATTATTATTGCGTAACAGTTCTAAAATTAAAGGAGCCGCATACAAATAAGGTATAATTTATAAAAATTGCACTAAAAAGTAGTTGATTATTATTTACAGTAGAAAAATAGTATTCAAATATTATTTTTTAGCCATCTAATTCTCGATTTTACGTATATTAGTTGAGGAATTCATATTTTTCAATACCCTTTTTTCCCGTTTTGATTACATTTATTTAGGTTGGGCAGGTTCTGTTTCTTGAATGGATATCGTAATGCTGTTTACACTAGGGAAAATTAGCCTAACTATTTAAAATATATATATATATTCAAGAAAAACATATATCAGTGTTTCTAAGATTTACACTTTGTGATGCAATTTAATATTGCAGCTTTAATGCTTGACGCACTTTTTGATTATATGTCCGTAACAATATTCCTGTTTTGAGATATGTCTCTGCCTTTTGAATCTGAAGTTTCAATGTGGAAGAAGATTTGGCCAAGCCTGTTTTAAAATCACGTGATGCAGTATTCTTTGTTGATTAGTTATTGTCAAAAGCATAGTTAGGTCTTAATACATTGGTTTCTAGAAACGCCGACTGAAAACGAAACATTTGTACTTCCAAGAGCTCTGGTGCGGACACGTTTGAGGTCTCTAGAGAGTAATTATTTTCTATCTTAATGAATCACTGTACAGGGTGTCACAAGAATAGAGCCCAAACTCTGAACAGCTAGATTCCTCGTTGGAAGCGCATACAAAATGCTCAAATAACTGTACATGTATGATTCATAGTTTACGAGAAGAATATGAGAAACAAAGCATGCCGGTGCAAAGAAAAAACACCGTACTGCCCACACCAACAGCAATATTTTCAGATATTTATAAAGGCAGATGTTCAAAATGTACATCGGCCATAGCGAGGTAGGTTTAAGTGCGCCGTGGATTGGATGCAGCTACCCATTATAGCAACACGATCTCCACTGAAGTTTAAGCAGTATGCAGACGATCAACTAAATCCATATGTTGGTCAATACGCATTGATACACCAATTCCTTGAGGCAGCCCCATAGAAAAAAAATCCAAGAGTATGTGATCTGGAGATCCTGGCTGTCATAGAACAGAACCTACATGTGCGATCCAGTTGCCAGAGTAAGCTACATTGAGCCAATCACGTATAGGAGCACAGAAAAGCGCCGGAGCCCCATCACGAAACATTCTACATCATTATTTACCGTATTGTTCTCGTAAAATGTGTATCGTACAGGTACAGTTCTTTGAGCATTTTTTTATGTAGTCCCAATGAAGAATTTGGCTCTGCAGAGTTAGGACGCTATTTCTGGCATACCCTGCATTTCATCTCAGTATCAGTAAATTTTCTTGAAAATAAGGGTAAAGGTTCGAGTCTTTATTGGTGAAATTTCAATCAAATATAAATGAAATTGATGAAAACCTTCTTAAATTTTAGTTTAAACCTAAAACTCAAATCTAAATCTTAAGATCTTAAAATATATTTTTGAGTTATTTGTAGGAAAACAGTTCCAGCATGTGTTTAGTATACATTTGTTTCTGTTTAGGTGGAGGAATGGAAGATAAATATGGCTACACTTAACAGTTTAAAATTTAATGTTTAAAATCCAATCCAATTAAAATTTTAATTGCTATTCCCCTACCAGAAATTTCTCTTGAATTGTTCACATAATTTTGTTTATTTAATTAAATTTGCATCAAAAAGCATTCAGAAGCACTCATTATGTTGAAATTTGTCATGATACTGGCAAAACGAAAAACTACTGTTAATTTTTGGGAAGTTTCTACTTTTACTTTGTTACAATTAACTTTAAAGGGAAAATTTTGCTTCTTATGATCCCTGACTAAGAAGCTTACTTGTACGGCAAGCGTTTCGATTTCTTAATTTTATAAAGAAGAACGTCGAAAAGAACATTATAGGAATACGAATTTTCTCTACGTACGATTGCACAAACGATGGACTGTGTATTTGCCTTTCTTCAGTAACACAGTGGGGGGATTAGTTAAATGTAAAGGGCTGGTGTCACAACAGAGATAAATAGAATCAATACCTTATCAATGGCGTGATTTCACATTACTATCCAATGGTTATTCACATGACATTTCAATCTTGTTTCAAGTCAATAACTACGTGGGCGCTTTCCTTTTATGTATTGTATAGACATGAAATGATGAGGTTCTTTCAATGGCTGTGGTTACACATTTCATAGATAAATTCAATTGAAATGGAGAGAAGGTGTATTTTGTGACTGTGTGGATCCCTCTGAGAGAATAATGACTTTCCTTGCTGTTGATGTTAGTTAATGGTCCTTCTATGAAAGAGATTTTACTGTTATCCGGCGACACTGTTTTGTAGGAATGAGTTGAAAATTCGTAATTGAACGTTAAACAGTCTTATAGCCAGCCACTGCTGCTTTGCAAAGATTGCTCTGTTGTTCTTAGTTACCATTATTCTGGTTGTCCTGGAACAACACTATGCTGAAGTTGGGTAAATTTTATTGATTAAATGGATACCATATTGCTATTTAACTTGGTTTATTTACAACATTAATATTTCAAATATTCGCTTGTCAATGTTCATCCCTCGCCCCATTTTTTTTTTTTTTTTTGTATTCAATATACTTTTTTAGGATTAAATTGCACAAGATTATTTCAGTTTTTTAATATGATTTTTTAAAAAAAAATATCGTTGTTAGGCGAAAATAAAGTATTTTCTGAATAAAAGAGATAGCTCAAAAACCTTATGCCACGTTTGTTTGGAGAAGTCTAAAAAACTATTAGTTTTCAATTAGTCTTTGTTTTATTGTTTTAGATTTTATACATATACTAATTAAATCTATGTAAGAAATGTATATACATAATATTTATGATTATATATATATATATATATATATATTTTTTATATATTATATATATTTTTTATATATATATATATAATTTTATATATATAATATATATAATCTTTATATATATATATATACAAATTTTTTATAATAATTAATATTTATATAAAATATTAATAACAATAAATATATAAACAAAATAATTATAATAAATAAATACAGCTCAAAAAATTATAGACATCTTAAACATTTTTAAAAATAATAAATGGTAAGTACTATAACAAAATTTTTAGTAATTAATTTAATGAAAATCGAACAGAAATGTTACTTATTTTTTGCCTTCCCTTTCAAGTCGAAATAAATAATTCGTAAGAAAAAAATACAAATTGCATGTGCTTGAAATAAACATTAACTTATAACTACTGGTTATTACTTTGAAAATCCAGTGTATAACGCTCGCTTTTAACACAAAAAATAGAATCGAAATTCACGGGTGGGCGTTATACACCGGATATAAAAAGTAATAGTTTTGAAAGTGGAATAAAAAAATAAAGAGATGAGCATAAGAAAAATTCGACTCTACATAGGTCGGAATATTGTTTATTTGAAAGAAACGACATACCTTATGAGATTCAAGGATTCTGATTCTAAAAGCATCCTTTTTTTTCAAATTCTCGAGATAATACCTCGAAAAAATGGTTTAAAAATATATCAGCATTGTACACGCATACTTCTTGTTCCTTCATAAAAAAGGCGGCGTGCGTTCTACGGCGAATGTATCTAAAAATGAAAAAAATTGAGCTTCAAAATATGGGCAGCGTTATACGCTGGCACGCGCTATACACCAGATTTTACGGTGCTTAGAAAATGTTTTTTCCTTCTAGTAGTTGAACTGGATTTAATTACTTATTGATATGCAAGTTTTTTTCATTAATAGGACGTGGTTATTACGTGGACGTTATAGTTATCATGTATAGAGGGGCTGAGACATTTAAAACTTTTTCATTCAAAGTCCTCGCGTTGACGTGGTGAGGAAGTTAGAAAAGTGGAGTGTTGTTTCAGGTGTCATACTTGTTACTTGACAGTGGTTCAAAATAGCAAGCTCGATAGCCAACAGTTCTCGTGATGCTTTATTCAAGGACATTAACAAACTGACTTATTAATTGACACCATCAATTAAACTGCAATTGTATCCTCTCCCCCGGGTGTTCTCCCTCAAAATTGGGGTGGAACTGAGTCAGATCGTTTTGTCAGCCCCATGGTGCTAAAAACTACGGCTAACGACAGGCGTGTAACTAGCCCCGTTCCATGATAAATTTCGTGAGCCTCGATCTGATGTTACTGTTGGTCGAGTTGGATAAGTTACAACAAACTATAATTTTAAAAACTGTTAGCTGTAGTACAGCAAATGAGAAGAAGAGTTGTATCAAATAATTTTGCATTACATTCTAATATACCTACAACCCTCTCACAAAAATCATTGTACATATATACTCAAAATTTGAATAATTAATTCAAATAAGTAAAAATAAAGATTTCCATTTATATGTTTACATAACACTAAATAATATCCTCTCAAATTGTTTCTAAATGGGATTAAAAAATTACTTTAAACCAATGTTTCTCAAACTTTCAATATTTGTGACCCAATTTTCATTCATAATTTTCATTGCGCCCTCCTTCATACAAAAACAATGAATTGATTTCAATTATAACTTACTTTGACGCTAAAACTACAATATGATTTTAATTATAAACTGAACAATTAATCAAGATACTTATAAAATTTTGTATATGATAACCCATGAGGTCAAAAGTAATTATTAAACTTGTTCTTAACTTGGTATTGTTAAATTAATTATCAAATAAACTGTGCACAATATTTACATACATTTATGGATATATTATATCAGCGCATATATGAATTTGTTTTTATTATGCCAGAATGTATTTTGTTTTGCTTCCTTTTAGTAAATAATTTTTCTAATTCTTATTTTCGACTTTTCGCGCCCTCCTGGTAGGATTATCATGCCCTCCTAGGGAAGCGCGCCCCATGATTTGAGAAACGCTGCTTTAAACATTCTAAAACAAAGTAAACTTTTGATTGGGAATCTTTCGCCTGTAAAAAAAGCAGGTGTTTATCAACTCACTCAAAGATGGATGAAATTTTCACAGGGAAAGCTTGCCTGAGGGCGAACATTTCCCAATCTTTGTTATCCCCCTCCCCCCATTCTGCTTCGTAGAACTCTCAGTTTTTTTGTCCCCCAGGCATCGGTATTTCCCTTTCACTAATTTGATTGCATGTAACACAAGTTCGATACGAGTGTACATACATATATATTTTTTTCGCAATCTTTCATGATAGTACTTATTAATGAGGATTTTTTTTTGTTTTCTTACTTTTACTCATCATTAATCTATTTTGAGTCAAAAAATAAGTGACGTAACAGTAGGATAGGCGAGCTGATGGAAATATTGTGCAAAGGGAATTTCTTTCTGTTCAGTTTTTGTAAATTATATGTTATACGTTTGCTCGTCTGTAATTTTTTGGTAAAGTCCTTGAATGATTTAATTTTAATTATGGGTATAAAGAAGTGGTACGTTGTAAATATATTATTTTTAAAAAGTATACACTTGCAACTTTATAAAAAAGTATAAATAACGGGGAAAGTATTATAGAATCTCTTTTTAACAAGCAGTTTTTGAAAATAACACGCAAATATAGCTTCAAATGTCATGCATGTTATGCATATATTATAATGCAAGGAACTTTAGGAAAAAAGAAGGTTGTGCACCCCAGGGGTCGGGTATCTTGTAGCTGTGGTGTACCAAACCAATATACCAATACGATTCAGGGTTCCACACTGCAGGAAATAATTGAAACAATACGATTTCCGAGATACAGAGTTAGGGAATAGTAGGTCAAGAATGTAGATGAATTTTATTATATATTAATTTTGCAAAAGTAAAGATATTTATTTACATACACATAAACAAAGTAGAATACAGCTATTTCTTTTACATAAAAATTATTAAACTGTACTTATGTATTATGTATCATTTAAACAAATTTATTCAAATAAGAAATCACACAATACAAATATTCGCTTTTAATACAGCTAAAAAATAATAATAAATATTTTATGCGAGCTGTGTGTTTGTGCGCACATATCGTAGTAATAGGGGTATAATTTGGGACTTTTTTTCATTTTGACACGATTCTGAAGATTCAGGTGTTTCAAAACTTATTTGCGGACTCTAAATATTTTTCATATGAGAAAAGATTTGTTCACATAGATATATAGAACCTAAAGTGAAAATCAGAGAACGTTCTTCAAACAATAAAATTTCTTTTTCAAATACATCCAATAATTTAAAATAGCAAATTTACCATCAGAGTTTCTTCGTAATTTAATCAATTTTGCTTTCAGTAATTTTGAAGAATTTAGTCCACAGAAAAATTATCCTTTTTCCTCCTGTCAAAAATTGACAAATTTATGTAGATGTGAGAGTGCAACTGAAAAATGTACCCTGTGCCACAGGTTGCTGAAATCTGTTATGTCTGTCTAATTTAAAGATCGTGATAATAATAAAAGCGAAGGTCAAATTTGGGATTGAAAAAATTTTATCAAAATGGGAATACAATTATGAATGGATATTGCTTACTTTCTCCTTTCCCGTCTTACTAAATAAAATTTTAAAGTCTGAACATTTTTTTTAAAATTGCAACGAACACAGATAGCAATAGTCAATTTCTTTAAATAGCAAACCAAAGTTCAAATTTACATTTTTTTATTTTTATTTTCTAGCCTAATTTTTACAAGGAATTGCAATAATCCTTCAGATAATTTAAAAAAATTGAAGGTTCTTTCATTAAAGTAAGAATGAGTCATTCATTGACCTCAATATATGTTTTCTATTTCAATCTCTTTTCTTTCTAAATAAATCTTAATATGTAGAATGTTCATGATTTTCCTTTCCTTTAAATGAAATCAAACATGCAAAATTGGAATTCAAAACGTCAAAGCTATGTTACTTTGTATGCATATGAACACTCGTTGCGGATTAAGGATTCATTAACACGAGACTAGTTCATTGCCATTCGTAAGTAGGGTATTTTTTTTCACGTCCACTTCAGCAGTGACGAGCATTCCTTAGTAATTTAATGACATAAATTGTAAAGTTTTATCAAAGATTTATTTTTGGAGATAAATACTATGTATCTCATTATAAGACCTGAGGTATAAAAAAAACTCCTCTTAAAAGAATTCAAATATTTAATGAACGCATATTAAAAACTTCAGTGGTTCTAAGAACTCGAATAAATAGTAATTAAACAATTATATAAACTGCTTTAATTTACATATTTGTTTGAAAATGTATAACTTACAATGGTTAAAATTGTTCCTAAAATACGTTTCCTAACGCTAAAAAACGTTTATGGTGGGGAAACTATTTTATAGTATCATATAATACTATTGAGCCTTATGGATGTAATGTAATACACTATGATAAAAATAATATTTTACAGCCAATTAAACAGAATAGTATTTAAAAATTTTATTCCTTATAATGTTAAGAATATAAATAAAACTAATAGAGAAAAAAAACCAGAAGAATTTGTTAGTCGAAAGAAAATATTGAGACAATGAGATTTAAAAAAAAATACTGCAGAAATATCTAGAAATTTTAGGGGAAATCTTTAATACAAAGCAAATAAGATATTTTAAATTTGATCTGAATAAAAAAGAAATATGTAATGCAAAAAAAAAAAAAAATAATTGGTTAGAAAGATAATTTTTTTGAATGTCCATGGTCTTACGTTTTATAAAGAGTCTTCAAAATTATTTTTTTTATTATTACAAATAAAATTTATCAAAGGGAATACTGTACTAATTTACACATGAATAAAATGTATAATAACATTAATTTTTCTAATATATTTTAAAAAAACATATGTCCATGTTTAATATTAAAAATAGTTTCAAAAACGTTTTCAAATGTTGTAAGAAACTTATATGTGAATATTTAACTAAAATAAGTGTAAGGAAAGCTGTAGAATATACAAGGATGCAAGTGTAACGAATATAAATGTTTTTATTGATGAACATCAACAACATGTTATTGTAGGAGATCACAATATTGCAAAAGATATAAATTTAACATACATGAATTAAGTTATTGGTTATGGACTTAGATTTCTTACCAAATATGGCTAACGGACACCAATTAAGTAAATATATAGTGCATTTCTTTACTAAAATGAACTTCAAATACTGTATGTGGGTGGCGATATTTGAAGAATTTAAATATAAAAATGTCAATAATATAAATAAATTTAACTGTATAACAGATAGGAGAATCACCTAAAAACATTACCCAAACATTTGAAGAGCTGATCTAATTATTAGTATAGATATATTATTTATTTATTTATCAAATGCCTGGCCATTGACCATCAGGTCATTAGGCAAATATGGATATATAATTGAAGAGCTATTCTATAATTTGTTAGTATTACTATTAATTATTGATCGATATTCAAAATAATGTAGCTTTTATATTAGATCAGCAATTAATGATAGAAATATCAATAATTACATTGAAAATTTAACAAAAGGAATTAGAAATTCACATTCACAATGATAAATATTTACATATATTTTCAACTTCTAAATTTTTCTAAAATCCTATTAAGTAAGTATTATAAATGGATTGAATACTTAGGAAATTAGGAAAAAGACTTCTAGATAAAATATAGGCTATAAATAACTTAATCATTCTGTATAATTAAAAAATATATATAATCACATGAAAGATAAAACAAAATCTATTCAATCTATAGTTTTAATGTTGAACATATCTTTAATTTTATTGATTTTAATCTTTTGATTAAAATACTGTTACAAATATTCGATAAAAATAAATACAATAAAATAGTATATTATAATAAATTTCTCTCGCTCAGACTCGTCTTTAAAGAGAACGACATTTATTGTAATGGAAATTATTTTAGATAGGTTCCAGATTTACCATAAGTTTTTGCGTCCTGAATATATCTATTTATAATTTTATAAACATAGCTGTATGGACATATTTATATCAATTATGGCTAAAGATTTCAAACTGAATATAAATTTTTATCCAAACTATCATACTTTGATTCCCTTATCAGAGACTCTATTAATGAAAATTTTTATAACCATAAAGACTAATTCTTAATTTACTTTTAGCATTTGTAAGAGATAATATTTTAATATATATTACGAGCAGGTATACCCGTTCTTCACACGGATAAGTTGAAAAATTTAATTGGATAAAAAAAAATTAAGCGATCAATATATATTTAATATTTTGAATATTTTAAAGCTAAATTGAAATTAATTTCTAAGGAAAGAACAATTTAACAAATAAAATAGTGAAGTTATACAGTTGTGTGTGTTTATCTTTGCAGATAAAACTTGTTGTAGGAGCAGAAAGTCAACCGATGAGTTCATGAGAATTTACGTGTTTAAGTTGAGATGGGTAGGTCCTAATCGTAACATGGTAAACCACCTGGGGCAAAGGTAGTTGGAAAAAGAGCTATAGTCACATTCAAGTAGCAAGACGTCAAATCACGAAGACCGACATAGACACTGAGATGTATTGAAGGCTCTGCAGTTCTCTTCAATCGAACTGTTACAGTATGTCGGTATGGGGTATCCTGGATGCTCCCATATCGACTAGGACCATTATTTACCAACTGGAAATTAGCAACATGTTTTCATGGAGCTATTTCAGAAAATTGACATAGACCCAACAGCACAAATTCTTCCTTTTACTATGAAGTTTGGCTATTTCTATGCTTGCAACTGAATGCTTCAAAGGTGTGTCCTTCACGTTCTTGTTTCTGCAACAATACCCACCACAAAGAATTTTTGTCTATAGCTAATTTCTATTCGATAATTTTCTTTTTATATTCGTAATTTTCTATCTTTTTATACTGTAATTTACTGGCATCAACGGAGTAACATCCGATTCGGCCTCAAATGGGAACAACCACGCAACATCATGGTTTGAGGTACAATCCTGTACAATAGCCAAAAATTCCCAGCCTATTTTTGTGATATTATGATGAGCTAACTATATGTGCTTCACTTGGAAGTGCTATTATTTCTTCATGATGTACCCAATGCTTTTAATCAGCAGGTTAATAATAGAACACCAATACACTTTGCAAGGTATTCAGGTTCTCTGTTGGGTACCGGTTTCCTCTTTTCATTAACCTATAGTGCACATTTGAGCCATGAGTGATCCACGCCGCACTTAGAGGATGAACTACCACATTATCCGGATTATAATGCGATGTTTTTTGACTAATGATTTCCCATTAAAAATTGACTCACGCTTTGAGGTATGGATAATGGACTGCAACAACTCTTATTATTACGCCCATTCCTCTTTCGGTCTGCGTAGAGGCTCGAAATAACATGATGTAATTGCGTGTGTGTGTGTGTGATCTGTGTTATTACTTATTATTAAATAAATGAGTATCTGACTGAATTTACTTTTCTTTGTATTCTTCAATGAAAAATGCATCCTATTAAATACAGATTGTTTTTTCTTCTCTCCTAAATGTCTTTATGAATCATTTCGGTATCACATTACATTCGGGCTAATATGTTGCATCAAATAGTGAATACGAATTGCTATTCAACCTACACGTCACAGTTCTTACGTTTTTTATGTTTTACGATAAACTGCTGCTTGTATTGTCCATCTATGGTGAACCAACAACATACCAATCATCTTGCCTTATTACTCAATATATATTGCACGTGTTGAAATAAACATTATTTATAGTTCGAAGGATTTCTTTCTATTGTTTTCACGTTGGTCAGTTCTATTTCTCTTTCCATGCTGTTGTTCCTGGTGTTGTACTTTTTGGGGCCTTTTATACGAGTAAACATATGCCGCACCTAACAAAGGGAACTGACTGTCTCGAGCTAGTTTTGAATAGAAACGATATGGGTCCCTTCACACATGGTCAACTAGTACTCCTTGTTGTGCCACTCCCTCCAGAACACGAAAATCTCGTTCTCTTTCCCACTAGTTCCCTCAACTAAATAAATTTGTGGAAGATACTATCATCATACGGGACTACTTGTGTGTTGAAAATGGCGAAAGCTTTTTACTACTTCTTCAGACTCGATCATTCTATTGATGACCGAGTCTCTCGTTTTCCCTATGACATTGTTTTTAGCCAACTTTGTGTTTACATGTGAAAGAAATTCTCTCCCCTCTTCACATTAGAGTTAGGTGACAGGAAATGAGTTATTTGGCAGAACGTTTCCTTCAGAGAAATCAGCTTTACTCTTACATTTATATACAGGGTGATTTTAAAAACCATGGAACAAAATTTGAAAAGTGATAGAGTTCACTAAAACAAACAATTTTTGCATAGAATATTTGGGCGGAAGTGCTGCGTTGAGGCACAAACAGAAAAAAATAACACATTAATAGAAACATAAAATGATCATTAGCAGCTTACTTAAAGAGTGATTCCATGAAGAAAATATTAACATAGTTTCAGGAGTTGCATCCACCAACCATCATGCATGCTTGGCGACCTTTATGGCGTTATTGGCTGACAATATTGGCGATAATTGATTGCAGAAAAGCGGTGTGCCAGTGATCAGCTGAACTACCAAAATCGGCATTTGCGCTAGAGATTTCGGTCTTTATGGGTGACCTTACTAATAGTGAAAACGCAGACATACGGATGCTAATGATGTACGGAGCTGCTAATGGTAATGGAAGAGCAATACTGCGACTGTATCAGGAACGTTTTCCAAGTAGACACATGCCAAACCACAAAATGTTTTAGCGATTACATCGGCAGCTGTGCAGAAATGGATCATGTACCACCAGTATTGATCGAATGGGTAATACAAGGACTGTACGTCAAATACTCCAGTAAGAAGTCATCTTGGATCATGTAGACAAAACACCCGACACAAGTACAAGGGTAGAGTAGGTTGTCTGCATGTCAGTCAACCAACCATTTGGAGAGTTTTACTATTGAACTGTTGGTGGATGGAATTTCTAAAACTGTTTTAACATTTTCTTGTACAGAATCATTCGTTAAGTATGCTGCTAATGAACATTTTATGTTTCCATTAATGTGTTATTTTTATATTTGTGCCTCAACGTGGCACTTCCACCATATATTCCAAAACAAAAATTGTTTGTTTTAGTGAGCTCTACCACTCCTCAAAATTTGTCCCATGATTTTAGAATCCTCTTATATGCGTGCTTACATCTCCCTCATATATAAATGTGGGTACAATTATGTATGTGTTTGCATTATATCTACTTTTATATTCTTATTTAATTATTCAATATGTTTCTGCATATTTTTTATTTAATCTGCTGCATTTACGGCAGCATTTACTTTGAAAAATGAGTTAATAAAGTCGATTCCTAATATCAAACATCTCTTTTTATTACAAATTTATGTTATTTCGTAGTCCAGATTGTTTTATCAAATAGTCGATGCACAGAATTAGGTCAGTGGTTCAGAATCATCATAAACATTGTTTCCTCTTGTAAGCGTTTAATTAAAGCCTTTTTGTTTCTCGATACAATTTTTCCCGTAAACATATAGATTAAAGTATTAGGTAATACATTACTAATATTACGATTGGGTTGAATTGTGTCAATCCTATGAGGAAGTATCATGATCAGGAAGTATTGATATATCATCATCACGCAAAAAATACTTTTTTCGGTTGCTTTCTAAAACGATTCTCCTGCTTGTTATATTTGGATCAAATTCATATATTAATGCAATACGATTTGGTTTTTCTTTCTTCTATTAAATATATACCATATATACTCATGACTTATTTCAAAATTAACTTTGTAGTGCAATTAATTTATAATATAAATAAATTTATATGTAAATTTAATACATATCGTAAAATTTGGCTAATAACGCGCCCTTTTAATAAAAAAATAATAAGGTAGAACTTTACGAGTGCGCGTTATACGCCTAGGATAAAAATGAGATCTTTAAAAATAAAAAGATATACGCGAGCATAGAAAATAATTAGACATCTACATAGATGAAATACTCTTTATTTAAAAGAAATTACACTCCTTATTAACTGGAGGGGTTGTAGTTCTAGAAGTATACTATTTTTTTCTAAAGCTTGAAATAATGCCTCGAATAAATGACTTCAAAATATAAGAGCACTGCTCACGTATATTTCAGGTTTCCTCGTAAAAAAGGAGGGCGCGTTATACGCCGAATATACTTAAAAATTAAAAAGTTCAAATTGAAAGTTTAAGTGAGTGTTATACGGTGGTACGCGGTGGTAATCTAGATTTTACGGTATTTACAATTATCGTGTATTTCCTCCAATTTTTGGAACTTTTTAAAAACTAAAGTAATTGAGTCTCTCATATACGGATCCCCTAATCTTGAATAATATGTAATTTAGAAAAACATTTAAGTAAAAGCTACTCGCAAATTATGTCAGTTT
Organism: Trichonephila clavata; assembly: GCA_019973975.1. Classification (NCBI taxonomy): domain Eukaryota; kingdom Metazoa; phylum Arthropoda; class Arachnida; order Araneae; family Nephilidae; genus Trichonephila; species Trichonephila clavata. The sequence goes on along the minus strand of BMAO01005992.1, from coordinate 1,264 downwards.
CTTTGCTTTTTAATTTATTTTGATTGGAATTTTTATTCTTAGGAAAAGAGAGAGAGACTCTCATAAATCTTTCAAAGTTAGTGTCATAATCCCAGTTTTTTTTTACCCATAGTTTTTAAAATTGATATTCATTCAATGTGATGTCTGAATGCAAATGCTCATCATGTAGTTTCCTCCTGGGCGTGAAACATAGGGCGACGATAAATCTGGACGTATACAAAATTTCTTTCTTCCCACTCATTTTCAAAAGAAAAAAAAGGGGTGTAGAAAGTAAGGATAGGACAGGCAGTGTACAAGATATCATATGAATGAGGAAAAATGTGTTATTTCAGATAGAATTTCTTGAAATAAAGCTATTGCATTGGCATATTAATTTACAGCAATTTTATTGGAAAATATTCCATCCGTTTTACCCACTTGGCAACATATTTGAAAATCATAAGTATTTTTGTTCCTATTCGTTTACTATACGGGTTTTGAAATTTAGGGCAAATTTTACAAAAAAAACATACTTTCGGCTCACACATGAATCAACTTATATTCAGAAATATACAGTAAATTTAAAACAATAATGTCTAAAATCTAACACAATAACCGCTATTCTACTTCCAAGTAATTTCGAAAATTTAGTCTTTGGACCATATTTTTAATAAACATCATTGCATAGTGGCAAACAAAATCTTAAATTATTAATCTATTAGAAAACACTATGATTAAGTATTTAATATTTAAAAACAACAACATATAATTAGAAAAAGAGTTCCATAACCAGTTTTCTGCTTTTTATTTTATTTTACAAGAAAAAAACTCCCTCGTATTTGACAAGTTTAGACTAAGTTTTTTTCCCCAATGCAAGTTTCAGTCGCAATTTAGAATAAAAAAAACAATTGAAAACTCTTCTATCAAAAGGTAAATGTACTTTTATCGTACCAGAAATCTATTTGGTATGCGAATGTTCTCGATCACTGAATATTTGCTCAACCATTCAACTCATCGTATGTTTATTTAAAGTTGATAATTTTGTCAATCGTATTTTGACAATCTCATATGTTTATTTAAAGGTTATTCGTATGACAAACTATTCACGAACATTTACTCACTGTTACCATAAATTTCTTCTTTTACTAATATAATTCTTACGTACACTGACACAGTCATTCATGCTTGAAATTATCTGCAACTAATAGTCAGATGATTAATTATGTTTCATCATTTTGATATCTTTTACTAAAATAATTTTAATTCCCATTTTTTAAAAATCTTT